>JANKKI010000235.1:600000-955000 GCA_025175665.1 Cinchona pubescens
CTCTCAAGTGTGCAACATGATCATCCAACGTTTCAGAATATATGATCAATATCATCCAAGTACACCACAACGAACTTGTCTAGATATTCATATAAAACATCATTCATAAGATTACAAAACGTAGCTGGAGCGTTTGTCAACCCAAATGGCATGACCAGAAACTCATAGGCTCCATATCTAGTTACAACAGTGGTTTTCCCCTCCTCCCTTTCTGCTATGCGGACTTGCCAATACCCAGCTCTCAAATCTATCTTTGTATAGATTTTTGCCCTAGCTAACTTATCAAACAAATCAAGAGTGTTAGGAATTGGATACTTGTTTTTGATAGTCAGCTTGTTGAGGGCACGGTAGTCTACGTAAAATAGCAAGGAACCATTTGCCTTCTTCTGAAAAAGAACTGGGGCACCATAAGAAGCTTTGGAGGGATGAATGAGGTCACTCTCCAGCAAATCATCAAGCTGCTTGCTCAGTTCGACCGGCTTTATTGGGGACATTCGATAAGGAGCCTGAGCCGGGGGTATTGCTCCAGGGACCAGTTCAATATGATGATCAACAGGCACATTTCAGGGGCAGCTTCTTAGGCAGTTCAGCTGGCATAATATCCACGAATTCGTCCAGCACCACCACACAACAATCGGGCACCTCTTGGAACACATCAGGCTTGATCTCAACCAAGGCTGCAAGGTAAGTAGTTTTCTCACGTTTCAAGCCATTTTACAACTGTATGGTCGAAATTTGGCCGCCCCGTTTGTCCCTGTCATTACTAGACGAAGGACCAGCAATAGCATTAGTATTAACAAAAACAGAAGGGATGAAAGTTGGGCACCTTTCATCAGAAATCATTACACCATCCAAATGAGGGATTAGGAAGATTTTGTTCATCGCCATGAACTCCTTCCCCAATATCAAGTCGAAGTCATCTAACAGGACTGTCATTAGGCTACACTTGCCATTCTATGGGCCAAGCATCAGCTCAACCGATGCAATACCAAGCACAGGCTGTGCTTCTGAGTTTATAGCCTTGATACGGTACCCGTGTTCCTTCAATTCCAACTTCAACCGACGGACCTCCCGCTCCAGTTACAAAGCTATAAGTTGCCCCAGTGTCAACCATGGCCAGAACATCTATGCCATTCACCTTTGCCTGGACATACAACAAGCCATCACGGGGCGGGGTAGTTTTCTCAGTAGTAATGGCACTTACCAACATCAAGGGGTTTATGCGAGTAAGGGCAGGAACGTCACCATCATTCATTTCTGCCATAATGGCGTTCACCTTCTCACGTTTGGGGCATTCACGTATCAGAAGAGGGCCGCTACAAATGAAACAACCACCATTCTTTTTGTTGGCTAGTTTGGAACCCGTCTCGTTTCTAGCCTTCACCGTTCTCGTTTTAGCCCCATTTTGCTTCTTTTTCTGCAGGCACTTGCCATCTTTCAACTCTTTTACCTTGCCTTTCTTGTCCCTTTTCTTCTCTTGGGTCGGGATAGTCTTAAAATCCACCAATCGGTCGTCAGCCGATATGGCTTGGCATAAGTTTTGAACCCCTTGCCATCGTAAATTCGCTTGGGCCCAACTTTGAAGACCAGCCATAATATGCCTGGAAATTGAAGAGTTTATCCTCGTCTGACAAGTCCCCAACGTCCAGAATCAAGGAAGAGAACTCCTTGACGTAGTCCCTAACACTGCCAGAATGTTTCAGCTGCCTCAAGGCATCTTTAACAAGCCATGAGGTATTAGTCGGCAAGAACTGCTTCTTCAACTCGTCCTTTAAGGCTGACCAGGACGTCATCTGAGTGATCTTAGGGTCGTTTGCCATCGTTCTCCACCACAGCTTTTGCATCACCAGCCAAGTACATGCTGGTTATGGAAACTTTCTCTTAATCGGGCACATCGGCTGCCACAAAATATTATTCCAGATCCCACAGGAAATTTTCCGTTTCTTTCGCACTTCGTGCACCCTCGAAGGCCTTTGGTTCTGGTACCTTCACTTTCATTTTTGTCGTTTTGCTCAACGACGCCTCTGTCCCAGCACCAGAGGAAACAACTTTCTTAGTCACTGACAAGTCTTGCCTCAAGGAGTCAAGAGTAGCATCCATCGTTCGCATGTGCTTCTTAACACCTCAGAAGGGCTGAGATGGCCTTTATCTCTCCCAAATCAGTCATCAGAACGTAGCCAGCAGGCAAATCGCCAGGCCGGTCCATCAATTGAGAGAAAGCTTGCTCTTGACGGGTCATCCTCTCTGGGAGAGTGTTGCCATTGCCCGTTGGTATGTCATGAGTAGCACCACAAAAGCACAACCGTGCTCTGATACCAAATTGTCACAAAATCGTGCTAAAAACGCACAACGGAACCAAGCAAACGGATTTGTGATGGCCTAGCACACTAGCTAGTCAGCCAACTCACGTTTAGGATCTCACACAAGCAATAGGCAGCAATGAAAAATGAAAGAAAATGAAGCACACAGCAATTTACAGCAAAAACGGCCAACCTTTGTATCACCTCCGCACAAAGCATACAACAGGGACTTTTCTCAAACACCCGGTGTGCAGCACAAAGCCAAGGTCTCTCTCTAATGTTTTGTCTTGGTTGCCAACTACCGGGTGATTTATAGGGGCACAGGGGACGGTGTTGACAAGGCCCAACCATTGGCCACTAACAAGGGACACGGGTAGTAGGACGTTGTGGCAGCCTAGCTGTCCACCCAGTCGGCCCCCATGTTTTGGGGCTGCCTGGTAACCGCTTGTTCAGTGGAATTCTAGCCTCAAGCACACGGTCCACGCCTAGCATAGACCTTGCCAAGATGCCCACGAAGCCAACCAACGCCAAGGAACTCAATCGGCCATGCTCGGCTAACCAACGGTTTATGCACGTGCTTACCGTGCAACTCAGCCAACGTTTCCCAGCTCGATCATGCCCGTGGGCTGTCCAATACCAATGTTTGCCAACATCCGTCCTGAAACCAACACGACCATGTCTAGCACTCATAGAAGATGGGGGAAGGTTCCCAGCAATGTTCACGGGCTGCCCTGCCTGCCTGGTGGCCTAACCTACTGGGCACCCAAGAAGTGCAGTGAGCATACCTTTCCGATATAAGGCTTGGAAAAGAAATCCCAAGTGACAACAGTAGACACCAATTTATTGAAAATCGAGTAGAGCCATTCGGGCCACCCAAGACCCCATCAAAGCTACTCAAATTGATGCCAAATCTTTCTTAAGGACTTCCAAACCACCAAGGCATAAGTTAGAAACACTTAGCACACAAACGGCTCAAGTCGGCCCACCTCCATTTGCAAATCTCGCACACTGCCTTGCCAGACGGGCAGTCTGCCTAGCTGACGTGCAGGCTAGTTGGGCTAAGCATGAACGCAGCCTTGCCGATGGGTAAAATCATGCCAAGGGGGCTAACATTAGGCCAGTACAAACCATGCCTTCGTAATATTCACATACCATCCTTGCCTCGTCTATATAACATGCCATCTGACAAGACGTAATGAATTGCTTGCCTCTTCTGTGGACACCTATTTTTAAAATGTTTTTTTTTTTCTATTTATGCATTTTCAAGATAGTTAGGAAATAACATTTTTGATAAAAATACAGAGATTTATGCAAGTTCTTCCAGTTCCTATTGTTAGCCATTCTATATCGATCTCCGAAATTCGTCTTTATCGCCAATTCCTTTCCCTTCTATGTATGATATCGACTGTAAAGAAGAAAGGAGCCTTCGAAGCCAACTACTCACTAACGATATTTTGGTTCCACTACTATACATCCCTACCATCTGTCAAACCAACTTACTTCTCGACCAAGACAATTCCTACAATTTCATTAACCTACACACACACGTAGTCCTATCCTTGCGGGAGAAAAAGCTAGAGGAGAAGAAGAGTTTGATGCCCTTGGAATTCTTTTCCCCTGCCATTTTCAAAAAAATCATCACCAAGTAGCACTTTAATTTTTTTTTGCATATTATTAATTTCAATTTCTATTTTTTAAGTTTATATATATTGTTATGTATTTGAGTGCCTAAAATTTGGATATTTGATTGTGAATCTAGTTTAAACTTCAATTGATATGGTATCCTGAATCTGATTTTAATGAATTACTTGGATTGATAATTTTGGAGTTGACTATAAAAACAGGTATAGGAAAGCTCGTTTTTATGACTGCACAAGCCAAATGTTCGACAAAATGTCTGAATAAGAAAGTTAGATTTTCATAAGAGTTGTATGTGTTTATTACTCAATATCATACTAATTAAGTCCAAAATGAGCGTAATACATATCTCAAGATTAGTAGGATTTTTATCGCAATGGGTCTCATGAGTTGGTTTCGATTTTACTTTAGTTTGTCCTAATTTATGCTATTTCGTGAATAGATTTTCTTTTAGTTGTGTTCTATTCATTCCAAGGATCAATTTGGTGTCAGTTTTACTTCATTTGGTTGTGTTTTTAAGGAAATAGAAAAATCAGAAAATTATATATATTAAAATAAGAAAAAAAAAAAAAAAAAGAGAGAAAGATGATGTCAGATCGTCTGATTCAGTAACAAGTTTTAACAAATTGTTTACTAGCCCCTCAAATATCCCTTTCTTTTATTTCTGACCCTAGTAGTTATTATGGCTTACAAATTGACCCCTTTAGTTTATTTTTGTAAAGTTTTAAAGTAAACCCAAACAAATATAGTTGCAGATAGACCCATGGTTTGTGCAAAGCTTGTATTTTGGCCTTTTTAATTTTCTAGAACTTGTAGTTTGACCCCTAATATATTTTAACTTTGTAGTTGAGTCCATATTTAGAAAGAGTATGTTTTAGTGCATTTAGTTGTCCATTCAGTTTAGGCTATTTTAGTTTAACTTAGTCATCTTTCTTTTTTCTTTTGGAATTTATGTGACCACATTATCGAGACATAAGACTATGTAATGTATTTATTTTATTTTACTTTTTGTCGCTTTTTAATTTCTTGTTTATTTTTTAATTGACCAGTATAAATTAATACTTGTTTTGGCCATAAAATTAAAAGATTAAATTAAATTTGCAATAGATTTTACCAGGGATGAAAGGGTGCCTAGGTAACCTGTAGAGTAGTCTAGCCTTCCCTTTCCTCAATAAGACTCTCGAACCCAAACCTCTAATTTTTCGAAAGAAGAAAAGTCATCTAGGTAAGGGTTTAAGTGTATGAGAAGTGTAATATCATTTTGGAAACTCAGTAACTCTAAAATCCAATACGGAGTTATGACTCCTATCTTTAATTTAAAAAACCCTTTGTCCCAGATTTTTTAATTGGGCCTACTGTCACGTTTTTTCTTAACCCCCCATTTCGGGCCCCTTATCTGTTCATATTATTTAATATTTTTATTTGATTTTGTTAAAAAATTGTGCGTGACATCCTTACTGTTTGAGGGGCATTGCTGTTGGCATCCTCCAGGCATTGTGTATTAGATTCTTGCAATCAGCTTTGATGTTGACTTTAAAGACATCAAACATACTTTCATTTCTGATTCAAATAAGAAGGTATGACTCTTTTGATTACCTTAAATTCGGTGCATCTTTGCCATTCAAGAACTTTCAACTTAGACGCCATCTGGGTTAGTTCATTAGTCTGATGATTTCTTTCTCTAGGTACATGTTCGAACATTATCACATCAAAAACTTTGGGCTAATTACACAATATCATTAAGTATTTCACCAAGTTTTTAGATACGGTGTTTGCTATGACAGTCGCCATTCACCTAATTTATCACTAACTATGAATCTCTTTGTAGCTTTACTTCTCCCAATCTTATCCCCATAGGTATTTACAAATTTTTTATTAAAGCTTCATACTCGGCTTGATTATTCGAACACTTGAACATGAGTTTGAAAGAATACCTTCTCTCAATGCCTCGATTATTAGTAATCACAATGGCAGCCACTACGGCTCGTTTCAATGTTGGACCCATCAATGCTCATTTTCCATGTCACCAATTAGATTGATGTTTTGATCTGCTTCATTAAAATTTTCATTTAAGTTCGGCATATGTTCAGCCAAGAAGTTAGCTAAAGCTTGTCCCTTGACTGTTGTTTGTGATACGTGTAAAATTGATATTCCATAAGATATAAAGCCCATTTACCGATTCGTCCACTAAGGGTGGGCTCATAAAGCATGTACATAATATGATCAATATTTGAAATTACATAATCGACAATCGGCAATATATTAATTATATTATGTGTCAAAGTCTTTGTGCGGCAAAATATGAAACTGGACATATCTTTCCTACAGGCTAATACCTTTGTTCCGCGTGTGTCAAGATTCTTCTCAGGTAATAAATTTCACGCTCTCGAGCACCTTCATCATCTTGATCAAGGAAACAATTGATGGTTTCATCTATTGCTAATAAATACAATTTTAACGGCTTTGACCAATCGGGAGACATTATCACTAGTGGCTTGGTCAAATACTCTTTCATTGCATCAAAAGCTTTTTGATGTTGAGCCCCCCAAGCAAAGTGTTCGGTTGTTTTCAGCCATAACAATAGTGAGAACATTTAGCCTAGTCGGCCAAAAATTGCTGCAAATCTTTCTTACTTTTCAGTGGTTGAGTTTCCAGTATGGCTTTCATCTTGTCCTCATCTACTTCTATCCCCCTTTGATGCAATAACTAACCTAGAAAATTCTTTGCCGATACTCCAACCGTGCATTTTAAGAGATTCAACTTGAACTTGTGTTTTCAGTACATTCTCGAGAATGCTTGTTGTAGGTGCTCTAAGTGTTGCTAGAAGCTAGATGACTTCATCAGCACATCATCTATGCAAATTTTAAGAATTTTCCAATACAATTATGAAATATGTAATTGATTGCCCTCTGGTATGTTGCCTCCATATTCTTTAATACAAACGATATCACTTTCCATTAGTATATGCCCAAAGCTCCTGGGCACCACAACTTGCATTATAGATATCTTCTTTGGCAATGAATATCTAATTGCACCTTGTGTTACCAACCACAAAAGTCATGAACTCATTGCCTACTACTGTATCAACCAGCACGTCTGATACCGGTATTGGATATTTGTCTTTCAATGAAGTCAGATTAAGATTCCAAAAATTCTTACACACTATAGTTTTCCTATTCTTCTTCACCATTAGGACTACATTCAACGACCGTTCTACATACATTACCACTTGGATGAAGTCAGCCATCAACAATCTCTCAATCTTCCTTAACCTTAGTGGCACATGTCATCTGAAAACTGTCTCAGAGGTTGCTTATATGGCTTGAATCCAGGTTTCAAAGGGATCTTGTGTTCTACCAGCTTTCTGTTCAAATTGGGCATCTTGGTATAGTCCCACGCGAAACAATCAATAATCTCTATCAACAACTGAACTAGCTCTACCCTTTGTTGGCATTTAGCCAATTATTGATGTACGTTGGCCGATTTTTACCGCCATCTCCTAGATTCACCCCTAGTAAAATATCTTTGGCCTAGACACATACGTTCCCTAACTTGTTGTTGAACCCCAGTTATGATAATCATGTTTTGATGATGACCAAATCGCACTAATGGTTTGAAAAGTGTGCAGAAAAACAAAACAACCAGAAGACTCCACGGACGCAAATGACTGTGAGAAAGACAGAGCTTATTACAATGGTAATCGTCCAACACAGGTAGAAATTGAAGCAAGTCTCGGACGAAGAACAGCGTCCGATCGTATTTCCAGAAGACTTTACTTCGATCAGACGCATGTTGCCACGGACGCATTCTCGGACGTCCGAACGAATACCCTCAGAGAACAGACGCAGTGTCAGAAGCAAGGTTTAGCTGCGGCAGTCTGAACGGTCCAACGGCTAGTTTGTTCGAACGCACTCTTGCTGCATCGGCCGTCCGAAAGGTCCAACGGCTAGTTTTCCAGTAAACAAAAAATAGCCGTTGGGAAGTTGTTGGAAGCAGATATTTGGCAACTATAAATACCCCTAGGTCTGAATTAAGCAAGAAGAGACTTCTACATTGATTACAAATAACTCTTGAGCTATTTGGGAGAAATAGTGGGAACAAGTGTTGTAATAGTGTAGGTAGTTTAGTGAAAAGAGTTTAGAAGTGTAAGAGTTCTTCAAGTGTAAAAGTGGAGAGATAACGATTGTAATAAAGGGAGGTTGGGAGTGTAAAACTCTTGGCTCAACTAAAGGTAATTAGTGTGAGCAAGAGTGATCCTCTTTTGTGTACAAGAGGTTATTGTCTCACCTACTTTGAAGAGACTTTTTAAGTGGCTAAACTTCAAGTTGTAAACTTGGTAGTTGCCTTGTAAGAAGCTCTTTGTAGTTGAAAGCTCCAAGCTTGAGAAGCTTGGGAGTTTGGTTTGATTCTCTTAATCTCAATATTCTTATTTGTTCTTTAAGCTTAATTTGTTGAATATCTATTGTATTCATTTGTGCTTAAGTTTCATTTGGTGCATAAATTTTGTATTTTCATTAAGCACTTAAAAAGGTTTGTTTTACATACAACCTAATTCACCCCCCCCTCTTAGGTTATTGCTTTAGGGCCAACACTTGTCTCGTTGCACAGCCAAATTGTCAACCACAGTTGTTTTTAAATCTTCCTCTTCAGACTCGTACATCATATTTGCCCAATTTACTATTGGATCCATTCTTTCCTCAAATCTTTTGGCCAAATTTACTGAGGCTTCTTTCTCATTCTCATTCTCATTCTCATTCTCATTCGCGTCATGACGAGCCACCTTATGTTGCTGTTCCGACGCTTTCGTTTCATAAATTCCTTTGTTTGTGACACTATACATTGGATGAGTTTTCAACTACATCTTCTAGCCTTCAGCCAATGTTGGCAGGCCAAAATAGCTCTTTGTTCTTGACTCTCCATCATTTCACTACAATCGATGTCATCATCCTGGCAAACTCTAGTTTAACATTTGAGTTTTTTCTAATGATTTGATGATAGCTGATTTTACTATAATAGTATACGGCCTCAACTGCATGCACTCATGCCATAGAAGACTTTGGATCAACTCTTACGATTTCTGCCTCATTTCAACAACAAAGAAAGCATTTGATGTTACCTATGACCCAATGGTTACATCTACAAGCAAAATACTTAGGTATTTGTAGCCCTCCAGTGAAACTGCTAACTAGTATGTCATTCGACACCAAGTCATCAGTTGATTTCCCCAACCTTTTTGTCATGCTGGTCGACAAAATATTCACTATTGATCATTATAATAAGGACAGGAATTCGATTCATGTGCCCTTGCACAAATAATGGCTAGCAAATGGCAAGTCGTATCACTGTTTGGATTGGCCAACACAACTTTTTTAACAATCTTCTGTCCCTTAAGATTCGAACAGTTCCTTGAATCTTAGCCATCCCCAACAATTCAGTGATTCACTCTGATTTCTTTCGATTGACCAAAAACATTTCTTGCGCCTGGCTGGCTTATCTCCTCTTGTTTGGCAGAGCAATACGGCTGCTCTTCTTTCGGCATAAAACTTCTGGGAAATACTACAACCATGCCTACTAGCATCAACTCTAAGCCTTCAATTTTGAAGTAGGATTTAGTTTTACTGCTTGTTTTGGCATCGCTTTTGTCCTTGACTTTTTTCAATCGATTTTTTATCCACCACTTCAGCCGTATGTTCTTCCTTTCTTCAGTAAACCCACTTGCTCCTTGACTATTTAGTCTATTTCTCTATTATCTTCCTATTTTGTTTTCACCTTTGCCATATGTGCTTTTGTGTTTTGGTAATTGTTTGTGGGTCAACTTCTCTTAGAAATTTAGGATGATATTGAGCCACAAACCATCTATCCCTCCTCAAATAGTAAGTTCTTACTATTCTAGGCTTATGGCCTTTATGCCTATCAATATTCTTCTCCCTAGGCTATCGCTGTAGTTATTAGCAGTTTGCCCTTTCAGCACTGGCCTTTCTGTATCCAACGTAGCCAAGTTCACCCAACTTTTCATATACATAACTCCCTCACGCGCTCATCCGATTTTGGTACGGATGATGACTCCTAAAATGTGGCCTCCCTATGTAGCCTCGGTCACTGACATGACATTTGTAATATCGGTCATCTAGTCTTTCGTGAACATCAGCCAATCTACAATATTAGCCTTGAACAATCGCATTAAATGAAAGGCGACTTCCTTTAATGTCAAAGATTTAGCTGAATCAGCACTCCAACGAACCACATCTTGGTATATTTCATGAACCACTTCTTTCAATTGTTTCCTTTGGGGCTTTCCATCTATGACCAAAGGAACTGACTTGGTTTATCCAGTCAAATTGTTAGTTGCCTAAAATAGCCACATCATTATTATAATTGTTAACTTGAGATATTAAATGGAGTACCTTTTCCAACCGAGAAAGTTTCGATCGCATCTATGCTCATCTAAGCGTCGCCATTTAGACGAACGGTACCAACTTGCCTCCTTTTGCTAACTAATCTAGATCTACCCTGCCATCTGTGGATAGTTCCGCATTAACCATGTTGATTCCCACCATGTTCTGGAAGGAATTTTTTTCTACTTCAGTCGTTCCTTTCTTTTTCTCATCGAAATGGAATAAACCTTTCTTAATACCACTCCACACAAAGTTCCTAAACATACACAATTATTGATAGAGTGAGACCAACTACCATTGATATTTGCAAAACTCCTTGTCACGTAATTCCTGTGCTGTTGGGTATTTATAATTCTTTGGGAATCTCACCCTACTATCAACTTTTAAATATTTAAAGATAGCATTTAGCTAAGTAATGTGAAACTATACCTTCGATCCCCCTCAGCAGGCTACATCTTTAACGGGCTAGATGTGAAGGTCGTTGCCATACATTAATCAAAGGCTGTTGAAACTTTCCCTGCACTAACGCCTTACAAGTGACTGGGTATTTCCTCACAATCTCAGCCACACTCACTTTTTCGATCTATGTTGGCTCACACAACCCTCCTTGCACAAAAGAGACTACATGGTCAACCTCTTTGTATGACAAATTTTTCTTTGCATGGCTTTTGCCTCAGCCTCTTGTTGCTAGATTTTTTCAAAGTTGCCCTCGCCGTTGACCAATTCAAATAAGTCACTAAATATATTGCCTTCAAATGTTTTACCATTTCAAAATTTCGTATGCCTATCAAAGCTGTGGCCACAAATTCCTCTTTAGAAATTCAAGCATTACATCTCATTCTGGCAGTCTTAAACCTTTCCACATAATGACTGGCTATTTTGTCGACCCACTACACGATCTAGGTCAAATCAATAAATTTAACCTTTGGTTGGTAATGGTAAAACTACTGGTGAAAAATGTCTCTATCCTATCCCATTCTCTTTCAATCAAATTTGGTGGCAGTATAGTGTACCACTCAAAAGAAGTCCTCATTAATGAATAACGTAACAATCTCATCTTAAGAAAGTCATGGAGACTTACCTCCCCACACTAGATAATGAATTTGTCAATATGCTCAACAGTTGATTGGTGATCATCTCTTGAGAATTTTGTGAAGTCTGGAAAATGAAAACTGATGGGAAACTTGTAGGTTCAGTCAATCTATTCCGGGAACGGTTTATGGTATCCCATGCATTTCCTAGGGTTGTTTGCTTCACCGATAACCATATATACCACATGAGCCACCCTCTGGTCCAGGTTGCCTTCATCCATCGATTCCCATGGTTCACTCATATAGAATCCTCGATTTCTGTCAATCCTCCTATCATGCTGAACATTTCTCCTGTGTCCTAGGGAGTGATCCCATATTTCTTCATCATGATCAGTGTAACTGCCCACTTCATTGACATTCCTTTCATTTATTCCCAGTGTGATTCATCCTTGTTTCTCATTACTGGATGGCGGAACATACATTAGCCAGGTTGATTGATCTTGATTTGTGATACTTTGTACATTAGACATTTTACCATTTCAACAAACCTCATACGGTGCTAATCTCTTATAGGTGGGAATGTGGCAAATTCGAATTACCTGTCCCCGGCAGCCTATGTCTTGGAGGCTCGTACCTCTGATTGTCCTTGGCCCCCAGTGATATTATGTGGCTTATTATTCACGCCTCCATTTGAAATATATTAGCCTACGTCTTTGTTCCGCATTTGATCAGAAGCTAACTCTTCCATCATCGCGGCCTTGCCCTTAGCTGCATTGTTGTGGCCTTTACTGCTTGGCTCGATGTGGGATGAGCTTGCAACCAAACCATTCAACTGCTTTTCGGCTGCTCCAAGTAACAACACAGAGGTTGCTAAGACCTTAGGGACCTCTCTCTTTTCCACTATAGTGAACGGAGCCAATGTAGATAACACTTTCACCACCGATTCTGAAATGGCATTTAGCCTCTTCATGCTCATGTCTATAACAATGGTCAGCATGGTTGTCGTATCTATGATCCCATCTTATCCATGATTTGGCCGAGGTTGTTGACGGCCTACGTAGTTAGGTTCAATTTTGAACTCATTTCAGTCAATTCCTAACAAGTCCTATGTCTGGCTACCTCGAACTAACTCATCATATTTTTGAATTCAATTTCCTTTCTTCCAGCTTCCTTTTCTGTATCCTCGTAAATCTTAGCCATGTTTCTCTAAATCATGCTAATTTTCTTGCACATTATTTCCAAGAAAGACTTCGGCAGAAAGTTTTCTACGAGATAGACTAGGCTATCCAAAGAGGATTGCTCCCTGGGCTTTCCTTTCTTTGAAATGCTCCCCTCAAAGTTGAGAATCCTTCCTTTCACCGAATCCTTATCTTTTGCCATTCTCGAACATATAACAATTCTAGCACTATCCCATTAGGCGTTCAGAACTTCGTTCGTGCAAAATTTGTCTACTTTGACCGAAAATGACAAACAAACTAATTTTTCATTGTTAATGCGAGTTGTTGAGTATGCCGTTCTATATGGGAATAACCCTAGGATTAACTATTGTGCCTATTACCACCTAACTTAACAGAGATTGCTGTTCATCCGTCTCAAGCGTTGCTGAGGACTTTAAAGCTGTGATCGAAAATCAAAATAAAGACTATAATGAAATATTCATTGATTATTGACTACAATTGAAGCATACAATAAAGACGCTAATTAACGTAATTACAAACATTCCTTCCTAAAGGATTAGCAACTCGATTTACACAACTATGATTCTTACAATACTATTATGGTTGTGGTTAATAGAAATTCGACGACTAGAAGATAAACAAACCTAATTTCCTAGTAATGACGAAGAAATAAATTTGCAAACTAAGGTCCTAACTTTAGAGTGTTTTGTGGACTGTTCTTTTCTACAGTTTCTTGATTGTTGCCCTTCTATTTTCCTAGTTCTCTTCCTTTTTCTCCCTCGGTTTTAACCACTACTAATAGTTTTATTTCCAAAATTCTTCCCCAACTATTTCCTTCAATTTCTCTCTTTCCGTCCAATGCATTACCCAAATCTTGGGTTTCCATGTCCTTACGGTTGTCTCTGTGCCCGCGCTGCCCACGAACTGCTCCATCTTCTCAGTCCTACGTAACCGTCATTCCTCGACCTTGTCCCAATTTGGCACTACTTTCATGCCTCGGCCGATATCATTTATCAATTAATAGTCACCAATTTGTACCAACAAAAGGGATAACCTATTTACTTGTCCATGCATATGACCGGAGGTCAACCTATTTACTTAGTCCATGCATAAGATCGGAGGGTTTTGTTATTTCATATTTGTGATTTTGCCAAAATTTTGAGGAACTAAAAGGGGAAACCAAAATAATGCAAGAGTACTACCTTTTGATTTAGTCAATATTATTCATTTATGTCACCATATAATGCCTGAAGAAAATTCGAAAATGTATAAACCAAACTCCATGTGCAACATTTGAGGCTTTAATTTCTTTCAATAATCCACAAAATGATGAGTTAGGTTAATTATTAATTGTATTTTACTTCACTTTGTACCGTTAACTTCTTGTAGATTGTCACTTTGCATCTCATACTTTAATTTTGCACCTTAAACTATCATATTTATTCTATTTCAGTCCAAATTTTAATATTGTTATTAAAACTAATGAATGTTTCAACTGTCACCACGCACCTAAAGTGAGATATTCGTCAAGTTTTTTAATACTATTGAAAAGTGTACCAAAGTGGGACAGATATAAAAGTTAGAAGTGCAATGCCTCCAAAATTTAGAATTGGAGGTACAAAGTGAGAGTTGATTATAAGTTAGGAGATGTAAATGGAATTACTCATGACTACCTCTATTGGTACAATACACGCATGTCTAAACAAATGCGTAGCATGCACATACATAATTTCCGTTAACTATAGTAAGGACATTAAAAATTGAACTAAAGTGAGACAAATTTGAAAGTTTGTGGTGCATTATGTCTAAAACTAAAGTATGGGGGGTTCAAAATAGTGAAAAGTTGCCTACAAGTTAGAGACTGCAAAATGGATTAAGTCCTATTAATTACGCAATTAAAATGCACAATATACATTTTTAAAGTATTTTTTCTACTTATAACGAAACTAAATCATACGAACATCTTGGCCAACACATACCCTACACACATGTATGATATGAGTTACACATATCTAAATAAATACTAGTTTAAAGTATTTTAATTATCGGATGAGTTTTTAGTTTAATGCACGCGTATCTACAAAATAGGATAGTTATCCCTAAAAACTTAGGGAAGGACGGAGGGTAAAGGATGAAGAAAACCGGTGATGGTAGAATTTTTGTGCAATAGAAGTTATGACATTAATATTGAAAGTTCACTGAGAGATTACAAAGTTTTCTATTTTTCTATACCATAGTCTAACGTACACAAATTGACGTACTGTGAGATTTATCTAAAAGGAAAAAGATCAATTTAGTCTTTCATCTTATGAATATAGACCAATTTGGTCCCTTATCTACTCAGGAAATCAATTTGGTTCCTTATCTTTAAAAGATTAACTAATCTAGGGCCTATGATGGAAATCATTGACAAATTAATAGAACAAGTTATGTGATAATCACATGGTTGTTAACTTGTAGTAGATCTGTTGTTAACAACATTATTAATTTGTCTATAATTTATGTCACAAGCCTTAAATTACTTGATTTTTTTAACGATAAGGGACCAAATTGGTCTTTTTGATAGACAAGGAACAAAATTGGTTAATACCCCAAGGATAGACAATAATCCTGTCCATTTAGGGGATAAATGGAGGATCCTCCATTTACTCCTCTAAATGAGTGACATCTCACTATTTGCTTAAATTAAGGCATAGATTTTATCCACATCGCTATTTTACTATTTTTAATATTCAAAACTACGTAGTTTCAATTGTTATTTTATTTATATATAAATTTAAGTTTCAGATAAGAAAAAAAATAAATACTTAAGAAAATGTAGTGGAATTATAATATTATGTTACTCGCTAATTTAATAAGCTACAAAAATTGTTGTTATAAATTTTTATTTGTTGTAAGAGATCAATTCCGTATATTTCTTTAATTAAATAGTATGAATTTTAATAAAATAATTTGATTAATTTTCTTAAATGACAATGATATTTTCATTTAATTAATTATCAAAGAGAAGAAAATGAAAACTTGACAGTTTTGTCATAAAAAATTATAGAAATGATGATTTGACAAATATCTTACATTTGATTATGCATTTAAAAAATGTGTCACTGATTCTCTATTTACCCCTTAAATGGAGAGTATCCTTGTCCCCCTAAAGATAATTGAGTAAATTTGTCTTTTTTTCCTTTATCTAAAAGTGACTATTATTGCTAAACAAAATAATTTTACATAAATGGCAAAATTACCCTCCATGTTTAAACTCTCAATATTTGCTTTCTTCCCTCCTCAATCCTCACCAGCTCCGCCACTGCATCTCTTCTTCTTTCTTCTGTAGGACACATATGAACACATATATAATTCCAAACACACACAAAGAAGCAACAACAACGGTAAAATTATATATCACCCAATCTAACAGCCCAAATCTGAAATGCTTAAAATTAGATATCAAATCTAACATTTGAAAAAGGTTTTAGCCTCCAAAATAGACTCATTTTTATGTCCATATCATCGGCTCGGTGGCTAGTTAGCATAATAAAATCAAACTTTAATTTTTTGTGTCTTATTTTACAGAAATGCAAATGCACACAAAGGTGTACTCTCTCTGTATATATATATCCCCTTTCCCATGATCGACAGATATTTCTCTTCCCCTCCTGAAAGAGATATATGGTCTGAAAAAAATGTTGTGTCCACACGACGGAAAGGGAGAGGAATTTCCATTATCCAGTGGTGGGGATTTTAAAATGGCCAACTTGGTCTTGCAAATGAGCCCTGAAATTGAGCAGATACACGGTGAAATCCGTGATAACCATTCACATCCCAATAAAAGGTTGTAGCCTCCGCCGCTGCAAATAAAAAATTTTAAGTCTAGAGCAGTAAACCCCATTTCCGACCATGGGTCTGGCAGCTAGGATAGCCTAAAGAGAAGAGAGAAAACG
The DNA here is from genome assembly GCA_025175665.1 of Cinchona pubescens. Taxonomy (NCBI): domain Eukaryota; kingdom Viridiplantae; phylum Streptophyta; class Magnoliopsida; order Gentianales; family Rubiaceae; genus Cinchona; species Cinchona pubescens. The sequence goes on from JANKKI010000235.1 coordinate 616,481, forward strand.
GTGTGTTTAAGTGTGGCGTTTATATTTTCTGTGAAATAAAAGGTAGGGGAAACGATAGAGGGCAAAGGAAGAAAAAGTAACCAGGAAAGCACGAGAGAGAGAAGGAATGAGAAAGGGATGATGAGGCATGTGTTAGGTAATTTCGGTGAACTATTGAGGGTAATATTGTCAGTTAGAATAGAATTACTTCGACTGGATATAACGTTCCCTTGCAATAACCATGGCCTTATCTAAATACTTTGTATCACTTAATAGATTCTCATTAAGAAGTCGTTATTCTCACCTTCAGTCTTTTCTAAATTTTAAGAACACCACCTCACTATTGTTTAGACACAAAATTGATAAATAAAAAATATTATCACACAAATTTAGGTTTATTTAATTTGTAATTTTCAAAATCATATTTTCTATAATTCTACTCTTACTACTCGATAGGAATTGTATATACTTAACTTGTAGATCAAAATTGAAATAAATGATTAGTTTGTCTAGTTGGTTATCTTTGTTCTTATAAGATCAAGAGATAAGGGAATTGGACAGGGTTGAAATTAGTCAGAATCTGTTGAAATATTTTAATAAAAATAAATTACCTATAATTATTTAAATTTAAATTTTGTAAGTTATAAAATTTTAAAGAATTTTTATTTACAAATATTGTATTAGATATGTAACCATTTTGTATAAATGTATCGTAATTATAATATTATTAATACAAATGTTGACTATTATACATTCAACATGGACAATTTAGATTTGTAATTAAAATTTTTTAGAAATAATCTATTGTACCTTTTAGAGAACCATTCTCTTGTGTTTTTAGAACTTGTACAATATAACACCATATGTTTTAAAAACTTATATTGTACAAACTTTACAAGACAAGGGAATGATTCTTTAAAAGAACTGTAAAATTTTTCAAAATTATATATTAATCTTACTTAAATTTTTGGAGTTATTCTCTAACCTATAAATAGAAAGTTCTAAACAAGAGTTGATAAGATTTTTTTTCTACTCTCTATGGTTCTTTCTACTACTATGTGGGCAAATTACGATGTTGTGTAAGGTCAGTTATAACTCCAATGGTGTAGACCTGAATAGAGTACAGTGGAAGGTTAGGCTGTTGTACTCCTGGGGGTGATGTGCTAGACTTGCTACAATGGAGAACAACTCTACAAGTACATGAATTGTTTAAAGAGCACGACCTAGTCGTATCTCATTCCAAACCAAAATTCGTAAATCGTGATGCAAATTGGTACTAATTATTTATACTTCTCATGTGATATATGATTTATGTTGTTATTTTTGGAGTTTAATTTATTTGAAATATTAATTGGATTAATATGGTTTTTGTGTTGTAAACCAACAGAATCCAATGCCAGCCAGAGACGTAGGCTATACATATGTAATGCAAGTATAAATTGGCATGATATGGCATGTAAATGTATACTGATCAGAACCTGCATGCATGCAATTTTGCCATGTATATACTATTATTATTAGTAGATAGCAAGCACGCAGGGAGACAAATCAAGCCAACGTGGTTAGCTCACATGATGAGTAGTGCAATCAATCACATGAAAAATATGAATTTGATTCTTGATACCTTCAATCCTTAATTAGTTGACGATATATAAAAAATCATTGTAAATCGTTGAAATATGTATCCAATAACTTGTCGGAGAAATTACCCTTCTCTTAAACTTTTAACCACACAAAATTAAGAAAAGGGAGACAAATCAATATTTCCTTTACTTCTGATTCATCCATCGTTGGAGTTCTTTTGATAGTGTCTTTGGGATTGTCTTTTTGGTAGAAAATAGAAAAGAGATGCATCCCATGACACTCACTACACAGCTGAGAGAGCTCAGAGATATGATCGTTACTAGAAGGTCCACACCGTAGTACACTGTTCTCCACTGCCATAGCCCAGAGGGGAAATTCTCGTACAGTGAAGTCTACTGGTTTTGTTCATTTCATTGATATTACTGAGGTGAATATCTTTTGTTTTTGCTCTCTGCTGTCATATTTGGGTCCACTTTTGTTTTCATTGATATGTTGCTTTTCTAATCTCAACAAAGATTGAGGATAGAAGTATAGAGTATATGAAAATTCTTTTGACGAAATCATCTCTTTGTATTTTGAATACTTATATGATACAATATTGTGTACTTTAAAAATTAGTACAATATAAATACTCAAAAAATAATAAGAAAGTTCTATTATGAGATTGTAGAATTGTCTGATAGTGTAATATTGTACTATGTATGTCTATGTACCTTAGAGCCCAGAGGCTCCGTTTTCGTTTCGAAAACCAAGTAATTCCCTGGTAAATACTTTTTGGTCAGATAGAAATTTTGTTTGGTTAAACTAGAGAGGTTCAAAAATCAGTCAAGTCGAACTGTCAAATCGAGTCAAATCGAAAAAATAAATTTGACTTGATTTATTCAACTTTTGACTCGATAATTTGACTTGAAGTCAAATTAATTAAGCGACTTCTTGATTCGACTTTGATTTCAACTTCCAAATTAAACTACCGATCAAATACTGAATTATAGATTGACTGATTTGACTAGTTTACTGGTCAAACAAGTGGTTTGACTTTGCAAGTCAAATGCCAGTCAAATAAGTCAAACAAATACACACACACACATATATATATATATATGTGTGTGTGGATCTACAATTATAATAATATATTAATGTATTTGTATACATAATATTTTAACTATAGTATTCTTAATTCTTAATAATTAAATATGTTAATAGTTGATAATATTTTTTCTTTTAATACTTAAATATCTTTTCTTTGCATAACTGTTGGTGTTATGTACACTTTATGCATTTATATATTAATATAAGTGTACAACTTATTATGTGACACTATCGTTTTAATAACTAATTAAAGAAATTACTACTAATTTTCTTTTAATACATATAGATACTAGAGTTAAGTAATTATATGTACTTAAGTATTTATTGAAATATCTACATACAATAAATACATATCTATATAGACATGTTCTTATGTTCATATATTAAAATTTGTATAACTTATAGTTCTAATAAAAATATGTTTTATATAACGTCTAATTTATATAGTTGTACAGTTATACTACATAACTTAGTAGTATAACAATTTTACTATCAATAAGTATATTAAATACATTACTAACTTACATTAGTATAGATAAAATTATGTAATCATATATATTCCTATATATTATAGGATATAACTTAACAAGGGTTAGTGATTCGATAAGAATTTTCTATAGGAATTGATTTTGGTAACTGATTTTGAATTTGTGACTTTGTAAAACAATTTTAATATGTATATATTATATATATTAATACACATTCATATTAAGATTTGTGAAGAATTTACTAATCAGCACTCATGAAACTTGCTTTTGCTGAATGATGTTATTATAATTTTGTTATGTATTATTTTTTTTATTATCTACAAACTTGTATTTTGAATTTGTAGAACTTGTATTATCTTATATTTTTATTATGTAATATTTTGAATTTGTGGAATGATATAGAATATTGTGGGATACTATACTAAATTTTTGTATTAGAATATATAATGGAAGAAAATTAAATATTCGACTTATTGGGTTTGTTTGACTTACCAGTCAAACAAGTCTAATTTAAATGACTCGATTTTAATTGATTTTCGGATTTATATGATTTGATTTTGACTTTGAATTTGAAATTTTCAAGAAAAAAGTCAAACAAGTCAAGTCGAACAACTTGAAAAGTCGAATAATGGTCGAATGACCACTCCTAGTTCATCAAATAATCACTATTCTTTTTTGGATACTTTTGTAAACTTAGCTTGAGTTTTATTCTAGTATCATTTAATACTATTCAATTTTTTAAAATCTTACAAATCTGACCTAATTCCTTGTTTGATGTTAAAAATTCAGTCCAAAATATTAAAAATATTGTACTACTTTACCAATAATTTCAGTCGCTCCTAAGAATGTGTGTTTTTTTCAACAGTTCATTGAGTAATTCATGAAAACTTTTGTGGTTACTTTCCATCTTTACCCTTATCAGCTGTCATGTACAGAAAACACTTGATAAAATTGTAGGGTCAATATTTTTAGTTGTTTTAGTTGAGCTTCAAAGGGTTTGAAATTTGAATTGTCTGTGGCATCACGTTCTTTCAGTGCTTCTCATTCAAGTGTAGGTGTGTCTCACACACTGCAAAAGTGGTCAGTTTTGGTTTTTCTTTCAAAACGCAAAGTGGGCCCCATTATGAAGCAAATACTCAATTGCCTTTGACCCAAGGGGCAGTGTTATAAATGGGGTATAAATTTCTTTGGACAGTGACAAAAATTTTAAAATAGAATAAGATAATATTAATAGGAGAGAGAGTACTAATTAAAGAGACAGAAGCAAGTTTTATCCCATTTGTACTTCTAGTGAAGAAATAAGCTATTAGAATAATTGGGTAAGAACTTTTAAAAGGAATTTGGGGTAAAAAGTTATCAAATAAAACTAGGACAGATATGGATATAATTTTTCATGCTCTTCACAAGTTATCAATAACATATTTTATTATAATCTGTGGCGTGATTCTATATTTTATAAAGTTTTGTTCAATTCAAACACACACGTGCATATTAACACAACCAAACATTTTCATGAATGACAAATTTCTATTTACAAGTTTCAATTTTCTAAACAAAATACCAAATTTAGATATTAGATTTAATATATATATATATATATATATATATATATGTTTAGCAACAAATTTCTGAACAAATGTAGTTTTAATATATTCATTACCAAAAAGTGTTCATATTAGATGAAATACAAAAAGAAAAAAAAAACACCTAAATCTAGGAATTCATGTCACCACCCAAGGAACTGGACTGATTTTGATATTACAATGTGGTGAACTACTCACGAAGAAAGTCTAATGCCTCGGTGAGTCCATCTAACCTCTATGACATGGTATGCAATGTGCTTTGTCCTTGTAATGGAGTTCTTCCCTTAGTTGATCCCAGCACCTCTGTATCCATCATTATTTGCCTAGAAGACACCAGCAGCTAATGAATTGGCCCCACAAGCATAGGCTTGTGTCGCCGGACCCATCTCGAAAATGTTTCGTGCTTGACTCTGTTGGTGGCCTGGATCCACAAATGACTCTGGTCAACCGATGATTGAGATGCCACAAATATGGGCTCCTCTGTCTGTGTCTGCTCAGCAAGTAGTTGTGTGAAGGTCTCTAGTAGATGTGAAGCTTGTGGATTGGTCCATATGCTATCTTTCTTTTGGTAGTAGTCACGAAAGACATCAGCAAACTCTAGTTTGCGGTCGGTGTCTTTGCTTGCTAAAAGGAAAAAAATACAATAAAAGTAGTCAAACTTCAAGTTAGTTAATGTAAAAGCTTTAGTATGTATAATGAGAACTTACTAGTATTTGCAAGTGCTCAGCTACATCTATGGAGCCGCCAGTATATGTGGTACACTGGCCAATAGCAGACTCCCTATTCTTCTTGTTTGTCGGATAGAGAGTCGATCCTTTCTTGGTATTTCTCCTTTGCCCACTCTTCTTGTAATGTCTGCCAATAGGATTCAGGCATCCAGAGAGGCTTCTTGTTCTTTACCTTGGCCTTGAAGACTACATTGCACATTCCATCACCGGCCTTTATCTTGAATATCTTGGATACCTCGAACTCATGTGTAGGCTCCTAATGCTAACTGCACTACATATTTAAATTAGAAAAAAAAAGGCACATTAGTATGAAATATTTTTTAAAATTTAATTTAGTTTAAATGAATGGAAACTAATTTATTACTTGGAACTCCTGGCATTACAAGTCCTATGTCGACTGTGGAGTGGTAGACTAGTTAGTGGCCTTTTTAGGCCATTGAGGTTTAATGATGTCATCAATAAGTTTGCGAATAACATGTACTAAATCCAAGAAACTTAATCGTTAGGATATAAATTTAATGAATTTAAAAACAAAAAAATTGCAATTATGTAGCTCCAACAAGCCAGTTGAGAGGTCCAGTATTAACTAGGTGCAGCCCTTGACTATGGGCAGATTCTATTGGTATCTATACCTGATTGAATAAGTGGTAGGGATCCAAAATTTGAATCCACAGGGGCATGGAAGGCTACCTGAGCCCTGAGTTCAATGGGGTGCTACTAGTGTCCTAAAAAGTATTACTACTAATAAATTTTACTAAGAAAGAAAGACAATGTACATCCCCTTAAAAAAATAGTATTACACTTAGAAAAATAATACTAGAAATGTTCAACGCGTATACATAGAACCTTAAAATAGTAATACTTAAAAAATTATGACATTGGTAATATTCCTATAGAAAAAATCTGCACTTGGAAAAATAATACTAGAAATATTTGATGCATAGAACTAGTTCCTTATAAATAGTAATACTAGAAAAACACTAAAAAAATAATGACATTGGTAATAATCCTTTAAATATAATACTACATTTGGAAAAATAATACTAAAAGATTGTACAACATTTGAAAATAGTATTTCCAATGTTCTTAACCTCAAATAGTAAAGTATTACAAGTAGCTCAAAAATAGTACTACAATATAATATCCTGGTACTATAACCTTTAAAATAGTATTTTACAATTTTAATATTAGTACCAAGAAGGTGTAGTTAACCTAGTAAATTAGAATATTATTTAATCTAAACCTTAATTAAAGCACAAAATAAATGTATAAAATTGTTAACTCTCCAAAAGAGAGTAATTTACGTACTTTTAAGCTTGAGTTTTAGCTGGTTTTGGAGGTGTCTAGTTCATTTTGGATATTTTGGTGATTTTAGGGTTTTAGTGTCTAAATATAATTTTATTTGTTTTTAATATTTAAAAAAACTTATATATGTGTTTTATGGTGTTTCATAGTTTGAGATCAATCATAAGCCAAACAGTTTAGAAACATAGTGAAGAATAATGTTCCAAGAGGAGGAATTGCATGGAGAAGACGCAAGGATTGAGACTAAGCATTGTTTCATTTCTATTTCTATTTTTTGTCATTTATTACTTTAATTCAATAGTTGTGATTCATACCTTTATTTTTTTTTTACTCCATGATTATGCACCAAACCCTAGTTCAACCCTAGAACTAAGGTTTGTTCGAATTTTACCATGAAAGTTGATTAATGTAATTTATTTATTCTTCTAAATTTCATATGAATGTGTTTGCCTATTTGAATTTTTCGAGATGCTCCTATATGATTGATTACCATCTAGTTGAATTGTAAACCTTATTTTGAATCGACAAAGGATACTTAGAGTTGGGACAGGTTCAAATAACCTTTATTTGGAACAAGCCCCCACAAGTTGAACCATTTTGTGAGTATGGATATGGATATAAATATACCTGCTCATCTTATGTAGTCAATTACGTTAACATGAATCCATTAATCAGGATTTTAATCCACATAGACATATAGTGGACTAGTCAAGATTAGTAGATTAGCAATGTATCTTAACGAATCTTGTGATTATCATCAAATCCCTAGATTAGTAAACAGAATGTGAAATTCAAGGAACTATAGTCATAAGTTAAGTTAATTAACATGATTGGTAAATGAAGAGCGAATCGTAGGTTTAATATTTCTTGACCTTGTGTTTTGATATTTGGTCTAGCGTTTTTACATTTCTCGTATCAAGTCTACTATTTCATAGTTTAGATAGAGTTTGGCTTGTGTCATTCTGAAAATTGTCAACTATGTTAGGTCTAGTACTCCTGGGTATAATGTCTACTTACTTTATGTTACTTGTTTGATCCGTATACTTGTGCATGCGAATTTGTGCAATACACCACCTACATTTTGTGTCTTTAATTCGATAGTAGACAAGTTTTTGGCACCGTTGTTGGGGACTTTATCTTAACATTGCTATATTTTGTCAATATTAGATTAAGCATACTAGCTCTAGTTTAGATGTTTTTCTTATTTTTATTTTGCTTTGGTTTTTCTTGTTTATTATTTTGCAGATTTTAACCAATGGCTGATTATGATAATCATGTAAACCCAGTTATTCAAGTACCACCAAATGTTAGCTGAACCAAGGTCTCTTAGGGATTGTATTGGAGATATGTGATACATTTTGTTATGCTAGAGTTTCAAATGATGCCATTAGGCTAAGACTTTTCCCATTCTCATTATTGGATAAGGCTACAGCCTTGTTAATTTCTCAACTACTAGGTTCCATTACAATCTGGAATGACCTTTCACAAGAATTGCTAATCAAATTCTTTCCACCAGCTAAGACAGTGAAGCTTAGGAATAATATAATAACCTTTGCACAAGATGATATGGAAATATTGCATGAAACTTGGGAAAGATATAAAGAGCTATTGAGGAGATGTCCACATCTTGGATTACCTTTGTGGATTCAGATTCAAGGATTTTATAATGGAGTGTTTCTTACTATTCAGAACACAATTGATGTTGCCAACGGAGGAGCATTTATGCATAAAACTCTGAGGAGGCATATGACTTGTTGGAGAAAATGGCATATAATTTTTATCAAAGGTCAATGACAACTCTAGTAAGCTAGAGTACCATTATTTTACTTCTAAATTATAGCTTTATGATAGTTTAATACCTAATTTTTGGTATTTGTTTAAGTGTCTTAGTTTAATCTCTTGCATTAGGTAATCACATTTGCATTGCTTGTAAATATTGAGATATTAACTTGAGTACTTGCTTAAGTTTAGTATAAATTGATCACTTATTAAGTTGTGTTTTGTATGATAGAATTAAATGGGTGAATGTTCAATATTACAACAGTAAAGGGATCCAAATGCAAAAGTTAGAGACTGAAGACTTTAGCTAGACGAAGCTTGATATTGCAACAAGGAATGTTTGATGTTGTGACATCGAGACAAAAGTGCAAGACTAATTTTTAGCTCGATGTCGTGACACCAGTTAGTCCATGTCGCGACATCAAGACGCGACACCATAAGCTGTGAGGGCATTAATGTAATTTTGGGCTGTAACCCACTATAGTACACATAGTGTAGGTATAGTTAGTAATTTCTAGATAATTAAAGTCGTTAGGATAGCTTTAACATTCAAGTTTCATTTTAATGCAGAAGTACTCTTTCTTTTAATCTTAGATCTAATCTTTAAATTCTCACAAGTTTTAAACTTTCGTAGTTAATCTTAGTGGGTTTTTTATTAGTTTCAAGTATATATAATTTTTACATGTTTTAACTTTAAATTTCTTGCAAATCAAGTTGCTTTCATTTCAAGTTTCCTTTAAAGTTCTTAAAGACTTAGCTAATTGAATAAATTTCTAGATTAATTATTCAATTTCTTGTATTTATTTTTAGTAATTTTAAGTGTGCTTTCTTCAATTAATCAAAAATCTAAAAATTTATAGTTTTAATGTAGTTTTCTTTGCAAATTTCTATAACTTCAATTTTGTAAGAAAATGGAGAACTCTTTGTTTTTATGTTTCTTTTTTTGTTTCCTTTAGTCAATTTAGGTTTACTTGCTTTCTACTTCTCAGCTTGTTTTAGTTAATTTAGTTGATTTAGTGATAGATTTACTTGCTTTCACTAGAGTAACTCCACTTAGTTCTTTGCTTAGTATTTACTTGCTTAATTGGAATATTATTTACTTGCTTAATTGCCTAACTTTTTGTAGTTTTAACTAGTTCTTAATCTTAGCTTCTTTTTTTTTTTTTTTTTTTTAAATGTTTGGTTTATAGATATGCTTAGGTTAGTTTCCTCTCTATTTGACCTTTGAATTCTAGTGCTTGCTAACCAACAATCCTTTTGGGATGATACTTGCTTACCATATACTATTACCTACCCTGTATACTTGTGGGCGTGAGGATAGAGCTAAAGGGTTTAGTGTAGTTTTTATTTCTTGATTTGGTTTGATTTGAAATCTACCTAAGAAAGTGAATAACAATGCTTGTGGAGGCGATTAAGTTTTTGGCACTGTTACAAGGGATTGTCCTCGGAATATTGGCAATATTATATGCTTTAAGGGTTGTGTAGATTAAGCCTATCTACATATTTTAATAGATTAAATTTATTTTTAATTAGTAGTTTTTTCTTGTTTACGTTATACTCTTTGCTTTGGATAATTTGGCACTTGTGGTTGATTTGATTCAATTGGCTTTGTAGTGCATGGTGCGTGAAGAAGAGGAATTCATTAGCCTTGATAACAAATAGGAAAGAGAATTGTGAAGGATTAAAAAATTGAAAATGGTGCAACAAGAAGTGGAAAGAATTAACATTGCAAATCACCAACAAAATCCAAGAATTGTGAATAATGGCAATGAAGAACGTATAGAAAGAATTGGGAATAATAGATTGGGAGGCATTGATCTTGGTAATGGAAATAGAGTCAATGGTAATGATAATTTCAATGGTGAAGTAGGTAATAATGAGTATGGAATGAATGTGAATAGAGTACCCTTAAGAGATTATGCGATGCCAAACTTTGATGGGGGAGAATTCTAGCATTGCAAGTCTACCCGTTCAAGCCAATAATTTTGAAATCAAGCCCGCTCTTATTCAAATGTTACAAACTCATGTGATGTTCGGTGGGGTCCAAATGAAGATCCTATCATATACACATTAAATAAATTTTGTGAAAGTATTGGATACTTTCAAATACAATGGAGTCCTTCCCGATTGTATTCGTACAAGAGCAATTCCTTTCTCTTTGTAGGATAGAGCAAAATGGTGGTTACAATCATTTGAGTAAGGGACATTCACCACGTGGAACCAATTGGCTAGAGAATTTTGAGCGAAGCATTTCCATGCCTCAAGAATTGTCAAACTTAGAAATGAAATTACCTCGTTCAAGTAAGACATGGGTGAAGGTCTTATTAAGGCATGGGACAGGTTTAAAGAATTGTTGAGAAGGTTCCCACATCATGCTATTCCTCTTTGGCTTCAAATTCAAACATTTTATAATGGCTTGGCTTAAGAGACTAAATCTATTGTGAATGCCTCCACGGGTGGTTCATTGTCTTCCAAAATATCAGAGGAATGCATCTAATTATTATTGTGATGGACCAATTGCTCAACCCGGTGCTCAACAACAAGTGCAACAAGCGAATGCTCAGTAACAAGAAGGTGTTTTAAACTTGAATCAAAATGAGGCATTATTGGCTTGAAAAGGAATGATAATGAATGTTATGAATAACATGATTAGAGTTTTGGAGAATTTAGGAAGAGAAAATACCGGAAATGCCTCAGCTTCATTGTCTCAAACACTTCTTGTTTGTGATTTTTGTGGTGGTGGTCATTTAAATGGTCAATGTGAAATTTCTGTGGGATCAAATGAAAAAATAAACTACATCTCCAATCAACCATTCTCTTTCCCCAGTGTTCATGGTAATACCTACAACCCCTCTTGGAGAAACCATCCAAATTTTTCTTAGAGCAATCAAAATCACCAACAAATCCTTCTTATCAACCTAAACCCCTACAACAAAATTTTCAAAGTCAAACCTCATCTTCTTCAAGACCTTATTAACCTCCCAATCAAAGGAATTTCCATGTCCATTCTTATCAACCTCAACAAAATCCTTCTTACCAAAATCAACCATAAAAACCTCCACACCAACCTTTCCCAACCACTTCCAACCAATAAATAATGATCGCTGTTATCAAAAGGATAATGGTCAAGATAATAATCTAAGGAGAGAGTTAGAAGCTTTGAGAAGAGAGAGCGAAAATTGGAGGAGAGATTATGAAAATTTCAAAAATAATAAAGAAGCTATTACTAGGAATTAAGGAGCTACAAATAGGAACTTAGAGATGCAAATTGGCCATGTAGATCGGCACACCAATGAAAGACTAATGGGGGCTTTTCCTGGTGACACAGTTCTCAACATCAAGGGATGGGAGAGACAAATGTCCTGCTATTATGTTGAGAAATGGAAAAGAAATGTTGGTTGAGAATGGGGATGGTCAGAAAGAGAAACAAGTGGGAGAAAAAATCCAAGGTTGTTGAAGATCAATTTGAAGTAAAAAATAATGACAAGGCTACAGATGACAGGAATGAAATCACATCTCCAAAGAAGAAAGAGAGTAAAGCTGAAAATTTGGAGAAACCTTTGCCTCTAGACTCTTCCTGGTGAGGATACCATTTTCTCCAAGTGTGATTGACCCAAAGAAGGAAGAAATGAGTAGCAATTCAACCAATTCCTCAAAGCATTCAAAAAGCTCCACATCAAATATTTCCTTAGTTGAAGCACTCACAAAGATGTCCTAATATGCCCGACTATGAAGGATATTCTAGCTAAGAAGAGAAAGTGGGATAATGAAGAAAAAGTGTGCCTCAATGCAAAGTGCAGTGTAATTGTCCATACGGAGTTGCCACCGAAGCCCAATGATCCTGGTAGTTTCTCTATACTAGTGAATATTGGAGCTACACATTGAATTGATCATTGTGTGACTTGGTTGCAAGCATAAATGTGATACCTAAGGTGATTTATGACAAGTTGGGATTAACAAACGCAAAACCTACACAAATCACCCTCCAATTGGTAGACACATCCTAAAAGAAACCATATGGTTTATTGGAAGATGTTTTAGCTCAAGTGGATAAACTCATTTTCTCGGTGGATTTCCTAATTAAGTCCTCGAGATGGGAGAAAATTCAAATATTTCATTGATCTTGGGAAGACCTTTTCTATCCATCGCACTGCCATGATTGATGTGAATCAAGGGAAATTGACACTCCAAATTGAAAATGAAATCATTGAATTCAATTTCTTTAAATCAAATAAAAATACTCCAATTTTTTAAGACTACTTTACTAATAAGTCCTTTGATTCTTTTGTTGACAGGTTAAGCGAAGATGCACTCAAAAATAAGGGAGACGAGCCATCAAGGTGGAGGGTAAAGCAAAGAATGACTTGAAGCATGAATTGAAGGAGAAGCCACCCAATGTTTGTAGTGATGGGAAGAAGGATCAAGAGCTAATTTCCAAGCATAATGATGTTGATGATGACAACAAAGCGAACGTGCATAAGAAGAAGAGATTTTTGTATGAAAAGCAATTTGGTGTGTGGTTTGGTCCATTACCTATGGTGAGTCCTTGTAAGAAAAGCCACCTCCACAAGAAAGCCATGAAGGACATTGGGTCCACTACAAGCTTTCTTGGTTGATAAAAGTGGAGTCAAGCTCTTCCCATGGGGACCAAAAGGAAAGGATGTCCAACCATCCTTAGTTGGTTCATTTGATCCATTCATGCCACAGTCAAGCTAATGACTCTTAAGAAGCATTATTGGGAGGCAACCCAATGTTAATTTCATGTTTTGTGTGGTTTTTAACTTTATTTCTTGTTAAAATATGATTTGGTTTGATTAGGTTAATTTTGGTTGAATTTAGGTTATAAGTGTTTTCTGATGTTTTTATTAGATTTTACTAAGGAATTGAAGTGAAATATTCACTTATATTTGTGTTTGTCATGTTTGTAGGTGGTGAAAAAAAGTGGATTGAAGTGGAAGAAACACTGGAATTTTGGCTAAGTATGAAAGAAGTTGTTGATTTTTGATATCGCAACACGAAGAATTCCATTCCGAGACATCGAATTCAATCCACCAGATTTCAGTTTGGTGTCGCAACATCAACAAAACACTTCTGAAAAGGCAAAAGCATTCTAACCCACTTTGATGTCGCAACACCGAGAGTTGGTATCACGACATTGATCACATAAGGGGTTTACAAGAATTTTCATGTCGCGACATCAAATACTCCATGTCGCGACATCGAAGCTTGCCTACATGCACATGCTATTCGATGTCGCAACATCAAGAAGTTGATGTCGTTACATTGAAATCAGGCAGAGACATTTTAAAACATCTAGTCAGCCATTACTCTACATACAAAACCTTTTTTCTTCAAAACCTATCCATCCCCTTTCTTCCTCCTCTTTTCCAATCTCTCTTTTTCTCCTCTAAGTCCACCCAATCCCACCATAAATCAACCCAAAAAAACCCACTTTCATCATCTTTCACCCACAAATTGGAGTTTCAAAGGAGAATTTCAAGTTTTCGAGGGAGTTTTTAAATGATGCAAGCGTGATTCTACTTCAACCAAACGGGTAAAAATTTCTAATTTTATGTGTTCAAGCACATAAATATATTGGTCTTGATTATTTCTGTGTGTTGATTTCAAGATTTTTTGCTTTATTTTGAATAATTGTGTGGGGTTTTGTTTGGATTGTCAAGAAGTTTATATGGGTTGATTGTTTGGATTAAATGGACTATTTGGTGAATTATTTGGACAAATTTGTTTATAGAATTCAAGATTGATTGGGTATTGACATATTGAATTAATTTATTAATTGTGGTTGATTGTTTTGGGGCATTGTTGACTATTGTTATCAATTGGTGAATTCTTGAATTGCTATAATGGTGAGAAGTAGAGGTAGGGATAGACATGTGTATGGTAGTGCCAAGAAAAGAAAAGTGGAGAAAGCGACGAGTTGTAAACTGGTTGAGCCAGTTGTCGAACCTCAATTCGCTAGTGACCATGCTCGAGAGTTATTCAATGCAAATGAGAAGCACAGAGACATTTGGGAAAGGAGTTTGATTTGTCAATACATTTGGGAGACTATGAGAGATTTAGGACGGAGTTAGATGCCCAACTCAAAGCCAGACATTCAATAGGAAAGTTTTGGTGAAGTTGTTGAGCCAGGATATACAAATTTAGTTAAAGAGTTTCATTTCAATTTGTGTCATCTTGACGAGGGGAAGGTGAGAGTTAGAAATGTATTGGTTGATTTTAGTACTAATAAGATTCTTGCTTATTTTAACACGCCCTCTCCTGATAGTGAAGAATATAGGGAGTTTATAGATAACAAAATAAAAGATATGGTGGACATTTAAAGTACTCCAGTATGGCATTTTGGTGCACCTTGCAGGCAGTCCTTTACACACCACCTGAGGGACCGGGGCAACAAGGAGAATTATAGCACATTGGTTGCGTCGGTGGGGTCTAGTATGAAGAATTTGAGTAGAGCCAACATAGTGGTGCGGAAGACGACCAAGAAGAGATGGAAAAGATATTAATAAGGTCTAAGATGAGGAGTGATGGCTTGCGGGACATGGAGATCCTCTTACCCCCAATTCTCTCAACCTTGCTCTAATTTATGAACTATTTTGAAAGCTGAGTCACACATGCTTTGATAGAACATTTGCACTTTCCCATTTCCTTAGCATTTATTGTATTTTATTTATGTTTCCTTTAATGTTTATGAGGTATTATATTTTGGTTGATCGGTAGAGTATATTGGCTAAGGGCACTTAAGCTGATGCCAAGTAACCTTGTTATTGATGTTTCAATGTTGGATTGATCATTTTGAATCTGCATGGATGATTAATTGGTTTTGCTTATTTGTTTTCTAGCTTCTTTATGTTTGTTGATGTTTTGTTTTAATTTAGTTTTTTGGAAAACTCGTTGGGTAGGACATTGTTTTAGTTTATGTTTTTCACGTTTGAGTATAGTTATATGTTGTGTTCTATTCTATTTTAGGTGAGTGGTAGGATGAGTTGTACTAATTATTAGAATTAAATGACAAGTTTGGGGGTATTATGTACTTGTGTTGGAATGGTTTCTTTTGTGAATGTAAATCTTTTGTGACGAAAGAATTTCAAAAGCCATGTATTACTATTTTCAAAAAGAGTGGTATTCACATTTTTTCATAAATTCATTTGAAATAATGCTTTTTATCAAATCAATAGTATTAATTTGTTGGTCATTTCGTCTTTTGAAAAAATTAGTTTAAATGGAATAGAAGTGATTTAGGAAATTTTATGTATTTGCATGGGGAGTTTTGTTCTAATATGTGTGTGATTGGTAATGATATTAATATTGGGTACATTTTACTCATCTTCCTTGATTTAAGGCCATGAAAAAATAATAATAAATAAATAAATAAATAAAATATAAAAATTGTGTATTGCTTTTAGAAATAAGGCGAGTACACGATTCCGGCATGTGCCCGTGTTATTTCTTCGAAATATACTATTAGAATAGTAATAAGGCTAGTATGGTATTCTGGCATGTGCTCATATTTTTTCTCCAAAATGGCTATTAGGAATTACGTTTTAGAATACCAACAAATCGAGGAAGAAATGTTTGTAATAGTTATCATTGATATCATACTACTCAATCCTTGATAGTGTACTATTAACCTTAATTGTGTGACATGTGCACATTTGGTAGACTCTTATTGATCTTCAATTTTCATGTGGCCCTGTCGCGATGGTTGAAAAAGTTGGTAATCCTCTTGATTTAAGCAACAACTATGTTTCATATGAATGGAACTTGATTTTCAAAAACCTTTTTGATGACAGTTAATACTTGGTTATTTGAAATCTTTTGTTGGCATTTGAACTTGTTTTGTTTGGAAAATTTGAAAAAAACTTGGAGTGACTAGTTAAATTGGTTCAATTGTATATGGTATTTTAGATCCCTTGAGAGGTTTCCCAATTACTCAAGGTACATCATTTGTTCACCTTTTTTGTTGTCAATTTGGCGGTGTATCTGTGTTTACTTGTTTAGTTAAGGTCTTTTTCTTTCTTGTTTTCCTCGGAACTAAAAAAATGCTGAATTTGGAGGTGTGATAACCCTAGTAAACTAGAGTTATTGTACTTCTAAACTAGAGCTTTTGATAGTTTAATCCCTAATTTTTGGGTCATTGTTTATTCAAGTATCATACTTTAATTTCTTGCATTAAGTAATTGCATTTGCATTGTTTGTAAATATTAGGATATTAACATGAGTTTTTGCTTAAATTTAGTATAAATTGATCATTTATTAAGCTACGTGTTTTGTAGGATAAGAATTAAAGGGGTGAAAGTTCAAGATTACAAGAGTAAAGGGAGCCAAATGCAAAAGTTTGAGATTGAAGACTTGAGCTGGAAGAAGCTCGATATCACAACATGGAATGTTCAATGTCACGACATTGAGTGGAAGCACAAGACTAATTTTAGCTCGATATCGTGACACCACTTAGTCCATGTCGCGACATCAAGGCGCACAGTTTAAGTTGTGAGGCCATTATTATAATTTTGAGCAGTACCTACCTTAAAGCATATCTTGTAACCCACTATACTATACATAGTGTGGTGCAGTTAGTAATTTATAGACAATTAGAGTACTCAGGATAGTTTAACATTTGAGTTTCATTTCAATGCAATCACAAGTTCTCTTTCTTTTAATCTTAGATCCAATCTTTAAATTCTTGTAAGTTTTAAACTCTCGTAGTTAATCTTAGTGGATTTTTTATTAGTTTCAAGTAGATATAATTTTTACATATTATAGCTTTAAATTTCTTGCAAATCAAGCTATTTTCATTTCAGGCTTCCTTTAATGTTCTTAAAGTCTTAGCTAGTTGAGTAAATTTCTAGATTAATTCTTCAATTTCTTGCATTATTTTTTAGTAATTTTAAGTGCGCTTTCTTTCATTAAATCAAAATTCCAAAAATTTCTAGTTTTAATCTAGTTTTCTTTACAAAGTTCTATAACTTCAATTTTGAAAGAAAATGAAGAACTCTTTGTTTTTATGTTTCCTTTACTCAATTTAAGTTTACTTGCATTCTACTTCTCATCTTATTTTAGTTAATTTAGTGATAGATTTATCTGCTTTTATTGGAGTAACTTAGTTCTTTGCTTAGGAATTCACTTGCTTAATTAGAATATAGTTAAGAGATATTGTACTTAATTACCTTTTAGTAGTTTTAACTAGTTTTTAATCTTAATTTGTTTTAATGTTTGGTTTATGGATATGCTTAGGTTGGTTTCTCTCTATCCTGGCTTGGCCTAACTATACAATGACCATTGAATCCTAGTGCTTGCCTACCAACAATCCTTGTGGGACGATACCCACTTACCATATACTACTACCTACCCCATATATTTACGAGCATGAGGGTAGAGTTAAAGGATTCAATGTACTTTTCGTTACTTGATTTGATTTGATTTGAGCTCTACCTAAGCAAGCGAATAGCAATGCTTGTGGAGATGATCAAACAAATTAGATCAAGAACTAGTTAAAAGTACTAAATATAAGGCAAAGATGCAAGTAAACTATATTCTAATTAAGCAACTAAATTACTAAGCAAAGAACAAACAAAGTTACCCTAATGAAAGCAAGTAAATATGCCACTAAATCAACAAAAAAAAAAGACGAGAATTAGATAGCAAGTAAACCGAAATTGAGACTAAAGGAAACATAAAACAAACATAAAAATAGAGTTCTCAATTTTCTTACAAAATTGAAGTTATAGAAATTTGCAAAGAAGGCTAGATTAAAACTTAAAATTTTTGAATTTTTGATTTAATTAAAGAAAGCCCACTTAAAATTACTAAAAACTAATGCAAGAAATTGAAGAATTAATCAACAAATTTACTCAATTAGCTAAGACTTTAAGAAATTTAAAGGAAACTTGAAATGAAAGTAACTTGATTTGCAAGAAATTTAAAGCTAAAACATGTAAAATTATATCTACTTGAAGCTAATATAATACCTACTAAGATTCCCTACGAAAGTTTAAAACTTGCAAGAATTTAAAGATTAGATCTAAGATTAAAAGAAAGAGAACTTTTGCATTAAAATGAAACTTGAATATTAAGATATCCTAACTACTCTAATTGTCTAGAAATTACTAACCACACCTACACTATGTGTACTATATTGGGTTACATGATATGATTTAAAGAGCATAAGTTACAATCCAAAAATACAATAATGCCATAACAACTTAAGCTATCGTGCCTTGATGTTGCAACATGGACTAACTGGTGTCGCGACATCAAGTTAAAAATTAGTCTTGCACTTCCATCTTGATGTCGCAATACCAAACACACCATGTTGTGACATTGAGCTTCTTCAAGGTCAAGTCTTGAATCTCTAACTTTTTCATTTGGCTCCCTTTACTCTTGTAATCTTGAACTTTCATCCCTTTAATTCTTATCCTGCAAAACACATAGCTTAATAAGTGACCAATTTATACTAAACTTAAGCAGAAACTCATACTAATATCTCCATATTTACAAGCAATAAAATTGAAAATACGTAATTCATGAATTGAAACTAAGACAGTTAAATAAACACCAAAATTTAGGGATTAAACTATCAAAAGGCTATAGTTTACTAGAGTTATCAGTCAGCTGTTACTTCTAGAAGAAGGAGAGTTCAAAAAGCGGATGAAATGAATGCATTGAAGGCTCAACGAACACAAGTACTATAGAATCAATTGTCAAATCTGAGAAAATAATTTGGATGTATGGCTTAAAATTCTGTCAATTCAATTAATTCTATAGAGGGAAGTTATGTAGGCAGAAATGTAGTTGTTCCAGAACAAATCAATTGCTTATCTAATCAGCCAAAGGTGCAAAGTAGTCTTTACTCCAATATGTTCAATTAGGGATAGAGAAATCAATTCAATTCATTATGGAATAATCCAGGATTCAAGGGCCAACTTATTCATAATAACAGGCTCAACCATCAGAACAACCAGAAAAGGAACCACTTGCAAAGTTAAAGGGCATGTTTATTGCATTTATTAATGAAATAAAGGGGACAAACGCTAAGTTCGAAATTTATTCAATATCCTATAACTACTATAGACAACCAACATGCACACTCTTAGAATTTTTCTAAACACCCCATAACTTACTGTTCTTACACTTCTACACTAATATAGACAACCAACTTAATTTAAATCAAGTAGGACTTTTTTTTAGCTTGTAATGTTAGACTAGGGTATTGACTAATCAAAGAAGGGATAAGGATATCAAAAAATAAAAGAAAGAGCTTTAAATTAATGCTGGCCACACATCAAAATTAAAATTTCTCTTTAAACATTTAACACATACCTGTATAGAGAAATAACTGCACACTTAATCAACAAACACCCATGAAGAATTTCAGACAACAAACAAAAAGTCTTCCTTTTTCAATTTTAACCCAACATGCGAACATATTTCCAGACATTTATTTATTAATTTTTTTATGTCCACTCCCAATATGAATACTAGAGATAGGCACTACCTGCAAACACACCAATGCAAGTGCCAGTAATGAGCACAACCTACGATCACATCAATACAGGTACCAGTGATAGGCACTACCAGCAATTCTCAAGAAATTTATTCCAAATTCTTTTCCAGTATCCCTTTCTTGCCCCACAAAAGTACACCACTCAGCATACAATTTCCACCCTTATTCAACTACCTTCACCCACATAAGAAGATCCCCTTAAGAAATATTTATGTTCATTTAAGCTCTTAAAGGACATTTAGGTTAGAAAAATAAAAGAAATTATTAAGCTCATAAAGATAGGTAAAATAAGTATTAATAAGAGAACGCAAATGGTGTTTCTCTCCATTTTATTACAAATTAAGGCTCAAATAGGGTACTAGGGATAAATTTTCAAAAGAAAGGTTGGCTTGAAAGGCTCAAATGTCCAAAGAAATGTTCTACCCTCATCTCTAAATTGAATCAAGCGATCTATAAATTTTGCCTCAAAAATGTAATAAAGCAAGTTTTAAGGATGCAATATAAGTGAGTCTACATAATTATCTCTAAGTGTCAAAAATAAAATATTTTATGGCTATTAGTGCTCAAGAATTCTTAGAAATCATGCAAGGAAAATATTAATACCGACTACTCACTCATGATGGTTTAGAGTCAAAATTAGCATGCAGAAAATCAAAGAGACATGCTAAGAATTGCAAAATTTTTGAAAATTTTGCAATTTCAAAAATTTCATCTAATTTGAACAAAAATTTTCAAAAATCAAAAGAAAATTAAAAATATTGCAGCAAAAATTGAGCTAACTACACCAAACAATTTTAATTTAAATCCAGATTATTCCCCACCTTACACTTAAAAATAAACATTGTCCTCAATGTTAAGAAAAATTAAAGCAGAAAGTGGGAAAGGGAAAGTTTCTCTGGCATTGTAGAACGGTTTGCTTAGTGTATCCCAACAAAAATATCCACGAGTTAAGTTAAAACGTATCATTAACACTAGTACAAAAACAAAGCGTTAAACCCTTCAAGAAAGTAAGAAAAATAAGAAAATCGAAGAATGAGATTCCATAATAGTCAGAAAAACTTAATCCCTTAGGAGTTTACATAACTAACATCACAAATAAGGAAAAAATAAAATAACAAAAAGTACGACACCATCTTAAAATAAAATTCAAGAAAAACATAAAATAGCATTAAGTTCTTCTATGATAGCCCTAGAATTCAAAAGCTGATCATCATTGACATGACAAGGGATAAATCAAGACTCGTCATTAGAATGTGCCAACTCTTGCGAAAATGGTGAAATAGGAGGGAATGTAGAAGAATCCTCCCCACGCTCTCGTGCTCACTGATGAGTCTCCATGTTCTGCTACCACGCATGCTGAAAGTGAATGGATGTATCAAATCTGCATCACATGCATTGTTGTTCCATCAAGATCTGCTCAAGCAGCTCCTCTTGACTAGGCTTGGAACTAGTTCACTAGTTGATGGCTATGAAGTCGAAGCTTGAGAATGGGTTCATCTCACTGAGGCCCTCGCTCCATCCAATGAAATAGGTTTACCAAGCTTCAATTTTTCCTTGGGCAGATCAATCCCAACAGCATCCCCAAGACAAAATATAGTAACCAAATGTGGGAACCACATGCCAGATTATTTGACTACTATTGTATAACGAATCTGCTGGCTAATCAGATGGCCTACATCTATCGGCCTACTTGAAGTAATGGCATATAAAAGTTCCTAGCTCGCTCCAAAGTAACATGAGTAAGATAACTAACCAGGAGGAAAGGAGCGCATAAAATCTTGAACCAAAGCAACCAAATAGGTTTGAGTAGATTAGCATTGAAATGGCATGCAATACCCCTACCACCATATGTCCACTTCACTTCACCCGTGCAAATAAGGTTTGTGATGTCATTAGGCTCTTTGTTGGTGTCACGAATAGTCGGCCACTCATCATTACAAATTGGGTTTACTCTCAATAGCTGATTAACCGTATTTCTAGAAATATCCACATTTTCCCCCTAACAAATACCTTAGAATCCTCATATGCAACTAAATTAGCATAGAATTCTCGCACAACTAGGAGTACCACATCTTTAGGGGTAAAGGTGAAATAATTCCACCCATGCGTGTAACGACATTATGAAACTTCGGGGTTCTAGTACTAGGGATTAATATACCCCGTTCCTTAATAGTTACCCTCATCAAAATATCTGATTCATATATTTTTTGGGAAGCGGCAGTACTAGAAATTGCTCCAGAACGTTCTCCTTCTCTGAATGTTGTTGTGGTTCTTGTTGTGGTGCTGTGGAAGAAGAGGCTCTGGTAGTCCCTCCAGTTGCTAGCTACTTACCCTTGCTTGCCATTCCTACAAAAATGCAATATGTGATAAGACACGTAAATAAAAACACTACCACCCCACACTTATTCAATTCAATAACCTAAAACTAAAAGTTAAACTTAGTATGCACAAGATAAAATCAAGTATGGTGGTGCCAATACTAAGTTTTGTGTATATATCTAATACACTCTTTGAACCTTTTTAACCAAGAAAATGAAAAAGGGAAGAATCACATGTCTTGATTGAAGTCCTAGGAATTGAATTCATGCACAAGTGCCTAGTGTTTTAAGATGTTTCTTCATGGAGGCATTTTATCAAACATATGGTATGCATAACCAAAGAATGGACTTTTCTCTATGTAATCACCATACAATTTTTCCTAATCCAAAGAACAATTCAAGAATCAAGCAAACTTGAACAATTAGTTATGCAATTCATGACAAATAAGAACAATCAAAGTATCAAAAATCAAAACTTTCTTTCAAGTCAATTGCAAACCCAAAAAGGAAAAAACAATAGAAAATCAATGAAATCCATACCATAATGGTGTGTATTCTTGAAGGAAGAAGAAAAATTGATGTGAATAGAAAAGATAAAGGAGTTATTAGAAAGGATAAAAAGTGTTGGGGTAGAGGGTTTTGAGAAAAGATGAAATATAGGAAGAAGAAATTTTTTTTGAATGTTGGGAAAGAAAGGGTATTTGGCTTTTTATTTCGGCTTGCACACATGCACAAGGTCACTCGCACATGTGCGCGAGAAGATGAATGGGTATTTTTTGGTTCTGCTTCTTGCACACATGCACAAGGTCCAAGCACACATGTGCGCAAGTTGCAAAATTGGAATTTTACCCTCTGGATTTCACACACATGAGACCAAATGGTATGCATATGCACAAAATAAATCCCTTATATGTGTACNACAATTCCTTTCCTAGCAAATCAAACCAGTAACAAGACCTTAAAACCGTGTTCTGGTACATTTAACTTGCATTTTAAGATGATATGCACAAAAATCATAAGAAAACTAAAGAAAATAAAAAACAAACACACAAATGAAATTATAAAAGGACATGGGTTACTTCCCATCCAATGTCCTTATTTATAATCTTAGGCTCAATTTTGGCACTTGAGATCATTCCAAGCAGTTAAGGATGGCCAGCCATCCTTTTTTTTTTTTTTTTTGGCTTCCACGGGAAAAGTTTGACACCATTTATCACAACTATTGAAGCTTGATTCCTGGCTCTAACTTGAACTTCATCTTTTCTCCACACATTTGCCAAAACTAATGCACCATTATCACATCTGGTTGTTTCTTCAACCACTTTTTCTTCTTCTTCTTCCTCATGGTCATGTTGCTCAAATCCTCACCTTTCTGCTCTTGTGAAATCATTTCATAATTCATTTTCATTTCACTTTCATCATCAGGTGGTTTTTTCTCCAACTCGATTCTGGAATCTTCATTTGCTTCAACAACCTTTTTGAGTGCATTGTTTTAACCAACTTTGGGTATCTCGTCTTCAAACCTATAAAAAAAATAAACCAAGGGAATAATCAGCACACTTTTCTACAAATATTGGGACACTATCATCATAATTGAAAACATCAATTTTAACCGATTCTTTGCAAAATCAATTTCCCTTTGTTAATGTCAATTAAAGCATATGCACTTGATAAAAATGGCCTTGCTAGAATCTATAGTATCTCATTATCTTCACCGATGTCCAATACCAAGAAACCATCAAGAAATACCAACATTTTCACTTGAATAAGCACATCCTCCAACAAGCCATATAGTTTTATCTGGGAGAAATCCACCAATTGGAGTGTAATGTTGGTGGGTTTTGCATTGGTGATACCTAGCTTATTATAGATGGCCTTCGGTATTTTATTGATACTCGCCCCCAAATCACAAAATGAACGATGCAACGTGTGTCAGTATTCCAATGTTAACCAGTATAGAGAAACTACCAGGATCCTTGAGCTTAGGGGTTAATCTCCGTTGAACAATGGCACTACACTTTGCATCGAGGCAAACTTTCACATTATCATCCCGTTTCTGCTTCCTAGCCAAGAGATC
The DNA here is from genome assembly GCA_025175665.1 of Cinchona pubescens. Taxonomy (NCBI): domain Eukaryota; kingdom Viridiplantae; phylum Streptophyta; class Magnoliopsida; order Gentianales; family Rubiaceae; genus Cinchona; species Cinchona pubescens. The sequence continues at coordinate 640,932 of JANKKI010000235.1, forward strand.
CTTTATAAACCGAGCATATTTGGGCATCTTGGTGAGAAAATCAACCAAAGGAATGTTTACTTTAAACTTTTTGAGCATATCAAGGAATTTGTGGAATTGTTTCTCTTTTTCCTCCTTTCTTGTATTAGTGAGTTGTTGAGCAAATGTACTCTCTCCAATGTATCCAATTTCAAGGTTTCCTCCATTTGTTTTTCCTTTGACTCCTTCATAGCATTATGCTTTGTCATTTTCTCATCCTTACCTTTCACTTCAAGCTTATCTTCAATTATCTTAGATTTTTGCTTCCCAATTTCTTTATCAACCTTTTTCTTGTCATTTTGTACAACCAATTCCTTTCCACTCCTTAGTGAAATAGTATTGCATCAATATTCCTTTGAATTTGGATTGGTATTACTTGGCAATGCTCCCATAGGTTGTTCATTATTTTGCTGAGTTAACTATCACAATTGAAGTTTCAAGTTCCTTGTAGAAGCTCGCAAATTCTCATGCTCCCTCCGCAAAGCTTCCAATTCCCTTCTTAAATTATATTCACTGGATTGATCATGATTTACGTGTGAAGGATAATTGGGATTTTGAGGAGGGGGTCTTGGTAGTGGAGACTGGTATGAGTTATTTGGTTGAGAAGGAATGTTTTGAAAATTCCCCCAGAGAGGTGGTTGATATGGTCTAGGGGATCAAGGTGGGCTAGAAAAAATTGATTATGGCTGGTGAGGTTAGAAGGATGGATTTTGAACATTGTTCTGATTAGTCCAAGAAAAATTTAGATCGTTGCACCAAGATGAGTTGTAGGTATTACTGTAGGAATTAGGTTGATTCCTACACCTTGAATTTTGATTTGAAATAAACTGCACTTGCTCACCTTGCGTCATGGAAGTTTGACTTCGTAAAGGCAAGTTTGATGGTTTCTTCCACAAAAAGTTGTAATTTAAATTCCCTTGAGCTTTTGAATCAGTGGCATCGGATTCTTTCACATGTTTTCTAGGGACTTTGTAAGATTTGTCATGATGTTCAACATCATATCCTGTTGAGCTAAGAAAGCATCATTGAAATTAATTAGACGTCCTTGTTGGGCATTGAATTGATGCACTTGTTGTTGTGGTTTTTGCCCAGCCAAAGGAGTCATTGTGCCATGGTAGTAATGAGTAGGTGCCATTCTTTCAAACAATTCTTGTGCTTCTAAGTGTTTTTTACACTTGTAAAGACAATCAGTCTCATCTCTGGAAACAATCCATTATAGAATGTTTGTACTTATAGCCACAATAGAATGGCGTGATGTGGACATTTCCTATGCAATTCCTTGAAACATTTCCATGATTCACTTAAGGTCTCCCCAGTTATTTGTCCGAATGAAGTAGTGTCATTGCAGAGCTTTGCGGTCCTCGGAAATGATAGAAAGTACTTGGCTAAAAATTCTTGAGCCAACTAATTCCGTGTAGTAAAAGTACCTTGCTCGAAGGATTGTAACCAAGCCTTTGCGCTATCACTCAACGTAAATGGAAAGGCTCTTATTTGAATACAATTAGGATGCACTCCATTGTATTTGAATGTGTCAGTGATTTCCTCAAAATTCACCAAATGTGCATAGGGATCCTCGTTTGGCCCACTTCCAAACATAGCATGAGTTTGGAGCATTTGACTCAAGGAAGGCTTAATTGCGAAGTTATTGGCTTGTACAGGAATTTGGGCAATGCTAGAATTCACCCCCTCAAAATTTGGTAATGTATAGTCTCTAAGAGGTCGAGGATTAGCATCTTCTCCATTGCCATTGTTACCTGCTACCTCGTCTTGCTTCCCAACATTATGGTTCGGATTCTCTATTGTATTCTATCATTGGCTTGATTCTTGTTGTTTCCTACGGTTTTTGGTTAGAGTTTAATGCTCTTTACACACCTCCTAGTTATAATATTTATGAAACATCTAACTCCTAATACTAACTTGGTGGCATCCTGCAAGTATACAGTTGTCAACTAGTAGTAAAGGGAAGTAGGGATCATCTCCACAAGGATTGTTGGAAGGCAAATACCAAGATTTATGAGTATTTGTATAGTTAAGCCAAAATTAATCAATGAGAGATGAAACTACACTAATCAAGTTCATATTTAAACTCAAGTAAACAAGGCCAAATTAAGCTAATTTATCGACTAAAACAAGTAATGGAAACTATGTAATTACGAAATTAAGAGACTAGCTACTAAATTCTAACAAAAGCAATTAACTAAAAGCAATTAATTCTACCCTAGATTGACCGAAATAGAGCTAAAGTTAAGAGCAAGCAAGTTACCCAATTAAAAAGACTACAATTAAGAACCTTGAAGAATAAAAGCAACCATTTCTACATCAGAAATTGGAACAAGTTTAAATTCAACTATAAATAATTTTTGGATTTTTTATGATCTTAATAATAAAGAAAGCCCACTAAAAATTAACTAGAAATTAATGCAAGAAATTGAGAATTCTTAACTAAAAAGCAAGAAATTAACAAGAACCCTAATTCTTCTAAGAAACCCTAGATTGCAAGCAAAGAGATTTTTACTAAATTACACTAGAAAGCAAGTAAATATTATATCTACTTGAACCCTATGATAAACCCACTACAACTATCTAATCAAAATATAAACTTGCGAAGAAATTAAAAGAAGATCTAAGAAATGATTAAAGAGGACTTTTCATTCAAAAGAAACTTGAGAGTCAAGTTTTCCTAATCTATCCTAAAATCTACTAATTTTCTAACTAAAACTATGCTACTTACCTATTACAAATTTTTAAGTAGCATAAATAGTGTAGTATTAAACAAGGCAAAAATCAGGAGTAGTTTACTGGAAGATTACAAAATTGGCGGCACAACTTATCCCTCAGCAAGTCGTATTCCCTCCTGTCACACGGGCGACCCGGGTTTGATCCCCGAAGCAACTGAGCTAAAAACTTGATGCTCTTTACACACCTAGTTATAATATTTATGAAACACCTAACTCTTACTCCTAACTGGGTGGCATTCCGCAAGTATACGGTTGTCAACAGTAGTAAAGGAAAGTAGGGATCGTTCCCACAAGGATTGTTGGAAGGAAAATACCAAGATTTACGAGTATTTGTATAGTTAAGAAAAAATCAATCAATGAGAAATGAAACTACGCTAATCAAGTTCATATTTAAACTCAAGTAAACAAGATCAAATTAAGCAAGTAATGGAAACTATGCAATTACGAAATTAAGAGACTAGCTACTAAATTCCAACAAAAGTAATTAACTAAAAGCACTTAATTCTACCATAGATTAACCAAAATAAAGCTAAAATTAAGAGTAAGCAAGTTACCCAAGTAAAAAGACTACAATTAAGAATCTTGAAGATTAAAAGCAACCATTTCTACACTAGAAATTGGAACAAGTTAAAATTGAAATCTAAATATTTTTGAATTTTTTATGATAATAAAGAAAGCTCACAAAAAATTAATTAGAAATTAATGCAAGAAATTGAGAATTCTTAACTAAAAAGCAAGACAATAACACGAACCCTAATTTTTTCTAAGAAACCTTTGATTGCAAGCAAAGAGATTTTCACTAAATTAAACTTGAAAGCAAGTAAAATTATAGGTACTTGAAGCCTATGATAAACCCACTACAACTATCTAATCAAAATTTAAACTTGCGAGGAAATTGAAAGAAGATCTAAGAAATGATTGAAGAGGACTTTTCATTCAAAAGAAACTTGAGAGTCAAGTTTTCCTAATCTATCCTAAAATCTACTAATTTTCTAACTAAAAATATCCTACTTACCTATTATAAATTTTTAAGTAGCTCAAAAAGTGTAGTATTATAGAAGGCAAAAATTAGGAGTTGTTTGCTGGAAGATTACAAAAATGCCCTCACAACTTATCCCTCAGCGAGTCGAGATTGATCTCGACTCGACTCTAATAGCATTTAAGACATTTTCTCGAGTCGAGATTGAGATTTGAGATTTTGAGATTGCGATCTCGACTCTAATATATTTAGAGCATTCTCCCGAGTCGAGATCGCGATCTGGAGGAATCCAAATCGCGATTTGGACTCTCTTCTCAGCATTCTTCCATTTCTTTCATTATTGCACTTTGGTCCCTTGAGCTTTGTTCATCCAGCTTCCAACCTCTAATTTTTTCCTAAATAATATTAACACCATTAAGTAATTAATTAAGCTAGAAATTTAACCAAAACTTATCACATTTAACAAGAATGAAAATGCAAACACATATTAAAGAAATTAACTAAAATCTTCAATTACATACCAAAAGTTCGGGATTTAAACTATCAAAATGCCAACATCTAGAGGGAAATGACTCTAGTTTACTAGAGTTATCACACCCCCAAACTTAGCATTTGTCTAGTCCCGAGCAAAACAAAAATGAAAGAATCCTACTAACACTTAAACACGTAAACACCACCAAATACAAAATTATTTGACAAGACACTTGATGAATCGTGGATGTACTTAGAACAATTAAGAAATCTCTCAAGAAATTTTCAATACTATATGACAGGTGAAGTATTTAAGTGAGGTAATCCAAAGTTGCAATTTTTTTTCTACAAAGAAGCACATGTTCGTTCATTGCACAAGATTTCATATCACCCAGAATTACTATTCTCAAAAAGAGTTACCAAAAGTTTTAGTTCTATTCATTTAAAATATCATTGCTTCTCAAAGCACAAATGTTATGAAGTTAGTCAATTACCCCGACTAGGCATCATGAAAATAGAAATTCATGTAGGAATCAACTTAAATTCAAATGTCACACATTTTGGGATAGATCTCTAACGAGGAATAAGTAATATACGATCAATGATAAGTAATACAAACATTTACTCCTTAACTTATTGGTATACTAAAACGCAATTCCTAATGGCTTAATTCGGAGAAACAATATGGGTACATGTTGGAATCCCGTACTCGCCTTATTACTACCTTTAATGCCTTATTTCGGAGAAACAACATGGGTACATGTCGGAATCCCGTACTCGCCTTATTCCTAAATTTTTTTTAAGACGGTTCTAAACCAAGGAAAAGGAGTGAAATGTACTAAAAATTAATCTCGAATATCAATTATTCAGAAATTATAAGAACATTCCGTATGCAAACACACAAAATGTCCCAAAATTACTTCTATTTCATTTAACTCATTTTTTTTTCAAAAGATAATTTATCTAATAAAATAATATAAGTGATTTGATTAGAAACAATATTTTGCGTGAATTTTTCTAAATTTTCAGCACTTCTTTATAGTTACTCTAAGTTTTTGAAATCTTTATATTGTAAAAGAACTATTCACTCATACTTAAGTCCATGAAATGACCTAATCAAATACTTCAATCATTTATAATTGTACGCCATAATACCTCTGATGTTTTCCAAACCTTATTTTGATGATGACATGAACACTTAACTCTGTAAAACAAGCTTTTGCAGGAACAGGGATCTTTCGGACGCACAGAACCGTCCGAACTAGGCCAAAGCTCCTCGGACGCATTGCATCGTCCGAACAAACTAGCAGAAAGAATGGGATCCTACTGCCTTTCCTTCGGACGCTCAGGACCGTACGAAACCTCTGTCGGACGAAGGACCGGACGCATGCACGGACGTCCGAACGAAGCCTCTCAACAAAACTGAAAGAAGATCGAACGCTGCCTCGGACGCATTCAATCTCTCTCGGACGTCCGAAACTGTCTCTTATACACATCTTTTTGTGTATTTATTACTTAGCCGTTAGGAAGTAGTTGAAACCACTATTTATTGCTCTTATAAATAGGTGCTTTAATAACCTGAAATGATCATCTAATACATTGAATACAAGCCTTAGAAAAGAGTAATTTGAGTGCAAATTGACTATAGTGCTTTGTTGTATTAGTGTGCAATTGTGAGTGTAATTCAACTTTGAGTGGAGTGATAATCTTGTATGAAAGTGTGGTTGTAAGTAAGATTCTTGGCTACAACTAAAAAAGTTTTAGTGTGAGCAAGAACTTCCCAACTTTGTAAAGATTATTGGCTCACCAAGTGTGTGAAGCATTCAAGAGATTTGATACTTCAAGCTTGCTAGCTTGGAAGTATTGATTGTTTAATTTATTCTCTCTTTACTTTACTGTTCTATTGATTTTGTTATATCTGCATTTAATTTGAAAATCTCAATATTTCTTAAAGTAATTTTTAAGAAACCTAATTCACCCCTCCTCTTAGGTTGCTTTGGGACCAACAATTGGTATCAGAGCTTGGTCTCATTATATTGCTTAAACTGCTCTTGAGTAAAGAAATATGGCAACCAACAATGCTCTATTTTTTGAGGGTCAATCCGTTACTAGGTCCCCTATGTTTAATGGGGCAAATTTTATTAGTTGGAGAGATAGAATGAAAATATTTCTGCAATCTATTGACATTGATGTGTGGTATTTTGTCAATGAAGGTCCATTTGAAGCTTCTATCATTGATGATCACACAAATAGAAAAAGAGAAAAGACAAGGAATTAGTTCACTCCACAAGACAAGGCAAACTTGACATTGAATGCAAAAGCCATGAATGTGTTATATAATGCCTTGGATGCAAATGAATCAACTCGCGTGAAGGGTTGCATTTCTGCTAAAGAAATATGGGATAAGTTGAAAGAAATTCATGAAGGGAGCGATGATGTTCGTGAGCATCAGAAATCCCTACTTGTTGCCAAGTATGAGTCCTTCAAGATGGAACCACATGAGAACATAGACAAAATGTACTGCAGGTTCAATGACATTATAAAGGATCTTGAAGCCTTGAGTAAGGAGTACTCTTTGGGTGAAAAAAATAGAAAAATCCTAAATGCCCTATCCAAAGAATGGGATGCCAAAACCATTGCTATAGAGGAAGCCAAGAATTTAAATTTAATGCCTATTGAATCACAAATCAATTCTCTTACATCTTATGAACTCAAGTTAAAGGCCAAGGGTGTGGATGATGAAGAAGCAAGGCGACAAGAAGGAGCATTGCTCGAAAGACCTCGATGAAAATAGCTCCATCAATCTAGAAGATGAAGATCTTGATGAAGGAGATCTTGCACTCATCACCAAAGGATTTCTCAAACATTACATCAACAAACGAAGAATGAGAAGAGGCGGAGCTACAAACTCAAATAATTTCAAAAGGAAGTCAAGGCTTGAAATGAAGAAGCAAAACGAAAAATGCTTTGAATGCGGTCAACTCGGTCATTTTGCAAATGAGTGTCCTTCCAAGAAAAAGAAGGAAGGAAGAAAACCGAGATTCAATAACTTTCAAATCACATGGGATGATTGCAACTCCGAAGGAGAAATTGAAGAAGAAATGGAGTCGGCACAAATGGCCTTTATGGCCATTGGAGATGATGAGGTACTTAACATCACCAACAATGCTAAGTGGTTCATAGATAGTGGATGTTCAAGGCACATGACGGGTGATGCTTTTCTCTTCACAAATCTCACATCCAAAAATAGTGAAAGGTTAAGTCACTTTGGAGATAACAATAAAGCAAAATCAATCGGCATCGGTGATGTAGGTAAAAATGGTGAAACCTTGATTAAGAATGTGCTTCTTGTTGATAATTTCAACTATAATTTATTAAGTGTTAGTCAACTTTGTGACAAAAATTTATATGTATTTTTTACCAAGCATGAATGTCTTATCCTTGATAAAAATCATGTTGTCTTATTCAAGGGCACTAGGCACAATAGATGTGTATGTGATTCATCTTGATAAAATTAGCAATAGCAATGTAAAATGTCTTACCGCTTCCATAGATGATCCATGGCTTTGGCATAGAAGACTTTGTCATTTTAATATGGATTTGATTGAAAAACTTGCCAAGAAAGATTTGGTAAGAGGTTTGCCAAAACTGAAATTTTTGAAAAATAAAATTTGTGATGCATGCCAATTTGGTAAACAAGTCAAAGTTTCTTTTAAACCAAAGAATTTTGTGTCTACTCATAAACCTTTAGAATTGTTGCATTTAGACTTATTTGGACCTACTCAATATGCTAGTTTAGGTGGTTGCAAATATGCATTTGTTATCGTAGATGACTATTCTAGATTTACTTGGGTATTATTTCTGGTTCACAAAAATGAAGAATTTGAAAAATTTGTAAAACTGTTTTCCAAAATTCAAAACTTATTGGATACAAAAATTATTCGTCTAAGGAGTGACAATGGTGCCGAATTTAAATTTGGGGGTTTTCATGACTTTTGTGATCACAACGGTATCTTTCATGAGTTTTCGGTTGTTAGAGTCCCTCAACAAAATGGTGTTGTTGAAAGGAAAAATAGGACTCTTCAAGAAACGGCTAGAACTATGATTAGTGAATGTGACTTACCACAATACTTTTGGGCCGAAGCTGTTAACACGGCTTGTTATGTTATGAATCGAGTTTTATTAAGATCCTCTTTAAATAAAACTCCTTATGAACTCCTTTTTTGTAGAAAACCCGTTGTGAGCTATTTCAAAGTTTTTGGTTTCTGCAAATGCTTTATTTTAAAAATCAAAGAAAACCTTGGAAAATTTATAGTTACTAGCTTGACTATGGCACGACTTCATTCTTACACAAATTGGACGATCTCTCGTCCGCCTTCATTGATTCCTCCAAAGTAGGGTTTGAGCCGATGACCATTAACCTTGAAAGCTCCCTCTTTCCCTTTTATTTCCACCGCTCCATGAGCAAAAGTTTTAACCACTTCGAAAGGGCCATTCCCCCTTGACTTGAGTTTTCCCGGGAATAGCTTTAGCCATGAATTGTAAAGTAGCACCAAATCACCAACTTTAAATTCCTTCCTTAGGATGAGCTTGTCATGCCATGCCTTATTTTTCTCCTTATAGATCAAGGAATCTTCAAATGCTTCCCACTGGAATTCATCCAACTCATTCAAATCAAGCATCCTCTTTCATATGCTTCCTTCAAATCAAAATTCAAGTTCTTTATTGCCCAATATACTCTATGCTCAAGTTCCACCGGCAAGTGACATGTCTTTTCCATACACAATACAGTATGGGCACAAAATGTATCATTTAACTTAAATGCCCAATCCTTCCTAGAATTATTCACCGTCTTCTCTAAGATCCTCTTCAATTCTCGGTTTGAAACCTCAACTTGACTCGATGTTTGAGGATGATAGGTAGCAACCTAGTGTTTCACACCATACTTGGTCATCAAGGCATCAAAATGTGAATTTTTGAAGTGAGAGCCCCCATCACTAATGATAGCCCGAGGCACTCCAAACCGAGAAAAGATGTTTTCTCGAAGGAATTTAGTGACCACTTTGGCTTCATTGGTTGGGGTGGTGATTGCTTCGACCCACTTTGACACATAGTCCACCGCAACCAAAATGTATTTGTTGGAATATGAAGTCGGGAAAGGTCCCATAAAATCAATTTCCCATGCATCAAATACCTCCAACTCAATAATGCCATGAAGGGGCATTTCATGTTTCCTCAAAATATTACCCACCCTTTGATTCATCACACTTGTCATACAGCACAAATTCCCAAGAATCCTTGAACATAGTTGGCCAATTCAAACCACTTGAAGAACCTTGAAAGCCGTTTGTTGAGCTCCATGGCGCCCTCCAATCGGAGATGAACAATAATGTCTTAACACATTGGTAATTTCACATTCTGGAACACATCTCCTAAGGACTTGATCATTGCACCTTTGGAACAAATGTGGACATGGTAATTCCAAATTGGTAATGCCATAAAAAACACAGTATGGGAACATGCCTATCGAGGTTTTAAATGCTGTTCGATAGGTCCACAATGTGTCATCTAACTTAAGTACCCAATCCTTCCTAGCATTATTCACCGTCTTCTCTAAGATCCTCTTCAATTCTTGATTTGAAACCTCAACTTGACCCGATGTTTGAGGATGATAGGCTAAAGCAACCATGTGTTTCACACCATACTTTGTCATCAAGGCCTCAAAATGTGAATTTTTGAAGTGAAAGCCCCCATCACTAATGATAACCCGAGGCACTCCAAAGCCAAGAAAATATGCTATTTCGAAGGAATTTAGTGACCACTTTGGCTTCATTGGTTGGGGTGGCGTTCGCTTCGACCCACTTTGACACATAGTCCACCGCAACCAAAATGTATTTATTGGAATATGAAACCGGGAAAGGTCCCATGAAATAAATTCTCCATGTATCAAATACCTCCAACTCAATAATGCCAAGAAAGGGCATTTCATGTTTCCTCGAAATATTACCCACCCTTTAACATTCGTCACACTTGAGTACAAATTCCCAGGAATCCTTGAACATAGTTGGCCAAAACAAAACAAACCACTTTGAAGAACCTTGAAAGCCGTTCATTGAGCTCCATGGTGCCCTCCAACCGGAGATGAATGACAACGTCTTAACACATTGGTAATTTCACATTCTGGGACACATCTCCTAAGGACATGATCATTGCACCTTCAGAACAAATATGGTTCTTCCCAAAAGTAATGTTTAAATTTCGTAAAGAATTTCCTTTTCTCATTTACATATTTGCTTCTTTGGTACTATCCTTGCCACAAGATAATTCACAATATCCGCATACCGTGGACTTTCTTCCTTCACCTCAAATAATTTCTTAATTGATTATTCTTCATTGATGGCTCTTTCTTCATGATTGACAAGTCTAGATGCTTCAATCCTCGACAAATGATCGGTTACCATGTTTTCCACACCCTTCTTGTCCACTACCTCCCAATGAAACTCCTGCAATAAAAGTATCAATCTCAATAACTGTGACTTGGCCTTATTTAGAAAATAAATACTTTAACGCGGAGTGATCAGTATGAACAATTACCTTTGATCTAATCAAGTATGATCTAACTTATCAAATGCTAAAACTATAGCAAGTAGTTCCTTCTCCGTTGTAGAATAATTAAGTTGTGCATCATTTAAGGTCCCACTTGCATAGTAAATGACATGCAACATCTTATTTACCATTTGACATAAAACGACACTTATTGCATAGTCACTAGCATCACACATAAGCTCAGGAATGGAAGAGACCAATTTGGTGCTACAATGACCTGTGCAATCACAAGAGCATCTTTTAACTTATTGAATGCTTCCGAAGAAGAATCATCAAAATGAAAAGGACAATCTTTCTGAAGCAATAAGCACAAAGGTCTAGCGATATGTGAAAAATTCCTAATGAATCTTCTATAAAAGCCCGCATGACCTACGAAACTTCTTACCCCTTAACATTAATTGGAGGAGGCAATTTTTCAATCACCTCCATCTTTGGCCTATCAACTTCTATCCCTTTTGTCGCCATGAAATGACACTTTTCCCAATTGAGAACCAAATTAGTTTCTACATACCTTTTCAACATATTGGACAAATTTGCAAGAGAATCATCAAATAAGACACCAAATACACTAAAATCATCCATGAATATCTCTATGCTCTTTTCAACCATGTTATGAAAGATGGCAAACATACAACGTTAAAATGTTCTTGGAGCATTGCAAAGCCCAAAGGGCATTCTCCTATATGAGCAAAGGTACCAAATGCGTGCATAAAAGTTGTTTTGTCTTGATCTTTCGAACAAATGACAATTTGGAGATAACCGGAATAACCATCAAGGAAACAATAATATGCAAAACCAGCTAACCTCTCAAGTGTTTGATCAATAAAAGGTAAAGGAAAATGATCCTTTTGGGTGGCCTCATTCAACCTTCGAAAATCAATGCACATTCGCCAACCCGTAACCAATCTAGAGGGGAGGAACTCATTGGTTTCACTTATGATTACAGTAATACCACCATTCTTTGGAATGACTTCAGTGGGACTAACCCACTCTCTATCGCTAATAGGGTAAACAGTACCGACTTTCAAAAGTTTGAGAACCTCCTTCCTCACAATCTCTTTTAAAGTAGGATACAATCTCCTTGAGGTTGCCTTACCGGTTTATTTCCATCATTCAAAAAGATTTTATGCATGCATAAGGAAGGGCTAATTCCCTTAATATCATCAATGGACCAAGAAATGACATCTTTATGCATGTTTTTTTAAGCACCACAATCAATCTTTCAAGTTGCTCACTTGTCAAAGATACATTCACAATCACTGGGTATATCTCATTTTCACCAAGATATGCATGCATTAAGTGAGTAGGAAGAGGTTAAACTCCAACTTGGGTGGTTTGTTGGTCGGAGACCCCCCTTTCCCTTTTCTTGATTCTCATCATCTTCCTTTTGCAATAAGGTATCATTCTCCAATTGATTCAAATTCTTTATCCCTTCATCATCATCTTGATTTAGAGAATTTGACTCTAAGACCTTCTCATCCATTGAGAAATTCTCCATTACATTTCTACAACAATCATCAATTAGATCATCTACTACATTTATATTCATAAATCTCACAAAGACTTCACTTTTGTTGATTTTCAGCACATTAAGAAGAAATAGGAGAATTTCCAACAAGAACAACAGGAAGAGCATACTCTTGGAGGATTTCAATCCCAACTCAAGGAGGACTCAAGAATGAACTAAAAGCTTTTAAATTAAGAGACAAAATTGGTGATTTCTATCCTTTTTAGTGCTTTTATAGTTAGATTAATTACTTCCATTGTCTTTTAATTGGTAAAGATTGACTAATGAGGATTGAAATTTTCTTGTTAATAAAGACATAATTTGGCATTAGAAGAATTTGGTTCTTTTTGTGTTGAATTACTTGGTGTTCATAATCTTGTTCTTTACTTATTTTAAAGTTAATTAATCTTGTAAGTTTACTATTTAAATCATGGAGTCTAAAGGGAAAAATAGTTCCAAGGCAAGTAGTTCTTCCTCAATGAAGTATCAAAAAACAGATTCCCTTCAACTAAAGCTTTTAAGAAATTTCAAGAGAACTCTATCAAGAAAAAGTTACTTTTTGAAAAATGGTTTAATTTTGATAAGCCATGGAAGCATAAAGACATTCAAAACCAAGTTGAAAAGCTTATTCAAGGACATGGTGTATGCACCATGACTTTGCTGTAGAACAAATTGTGAGAGAATTTTATGCTATTGTACTTGAAAACTTCAGGAGAATGGTGAAATTTTGGTTCTAGGGAAGAAAGTTTTGTGCACTTGTGAGTCATTGAATACACTACTTGGTCTTTCTAATAAAAATATGGATAATTATAGTATGTACAAGATTTATAACCTAGACATGGATGAAATGGCTATATTTTTGTGCAATGGTGTGGATGTTCAATGGAATACTTCACAAAATGATCCAAGTGCAAGGACATCTTTCAATAGTAGACATTTGTCTCCTCCAGCAAAAATTTGGTATAATTTTATACCCACATCATTGATGCCGGGCACATATTTGACAAATATCCCAATTGAAAGGATTGTATTGCTTTAGTGCTTGGTAAAGGGTCATCTTATTAATGTTGGTAGTGTTTTTTTTGTTCAAATCTTTAAGACTACTAGAACCCAATTTAAGGATTTGTGGTTCCCTTGCCTTATTACTCAATTATGTTTGAATTTGGGAGTTAAATGGAATGCAAAACACTACAAGAGGATTGAAGTAAAAGCAGCCATTGATGGCAGAGTAGTCTCAGATATGTGCCCAAATTCTGAGAAACCAATAAAAAATGAAGATTCTACTTCAAGAAATCCTCCAAGAATGGAAAATCAGATATTGAGGCTTGAAAGACAAATGAAGCGTCAATATCACTATATGAAAGCTATGGGGAATCTTGTTCAATACATGGGTGAAGCATCTCATATTGATATGCAATGAGCTCCAACCTTACCAAACATAGCAGAATTAGAGGATGAGGTAAATGATGGTCATAATGATGAAAACTACAATAGTTTATCCGATGATAACGAAGAGGATAATATGATCAAGAGAACGATTAACATGACATAACTTCAATCAGGGGAGTGTTATTTTCTCATTTATGTTCTTTGTGTAGAAGTTTTATTATTTCTATGTCGAAACATTGAGAACAATGTTTCATTTTAAGTTGGGGGAAGTGTATTTGTCTCTTTGGTGATGTGATGGTTAATATGCATTACATGTTGGGAATGTGTGATGATGTTTTGATTTTTGTTCATCTTTGGTGGAGTATTTGTCTTATAATTAGGTTTTCTTTTCAAAAATATTTCCAAAAACATAAAAAGATTTTTGATTTTTTGAAAGTTTTTATCAGTCTTGAGGATCTAACTATATAAAAGACTACCTAGCTACCAGATGCAACCTTTAGGATTTCTATATCCTCTTTGCCTTAAGTGATGTAAAGGGCTAACCAAAAAGATTTTCTTTTTGTCGTTTTATTATAGTGCATTAATTTTTGTGACACGTGTCAAATGTTTAAAAATATTTCAAAGTGGAAATAGTCTTGTTAGAGTGTATGGATTGAAAATGCATATAAACTTTCTATTGCTCTTTCAATTCTTTAGGTTATGAAGTGTTATCATTATCATTATACACTAAATATATTCCCCTGAATGAGCGTGTGATAGTAAGGCAATTTTTTATGAGTATTGATAAAAAATTGCTTGTGATTTTGGTATAGTTTTTAACATTCGTTGGAATTTTGGGTGTGATTTTTATACCTGCGAAGTATGAATTAATTTTAGACCAAGGAAATGATTTAGGCAAGTTCTTTGGACTATTTGAGCCAAAAAGCCAACCTAATTATCCTTTTATCCTTAGTGTCCCCTTTTTGAGCCTTATAAGCCTTATTTATTTGCATAACTATGTTACTAGCCGACTCATTCTTTTATTTTATCCTTCTTTCTACCCATCACCTTAGTAGTTAGTATTGGCAGTGCAACATCAATACTAGAGGCATGATGTTATGGATGGTTGGGAAGGACAAGAATTATGTTTGTTTGGGAAAAAGTCACATTTGCAACTTTAACGTTTGCAATAATCCCCCATGTTTTGTAATGTTTTGTTGAAAAAAAAGAAGAAAACGAAAAGGAAATAGAAGTAGGACAATTCCTTCTAAGTTTGTGTTTGATTTTATGTGTAGAGAAGGAAAATTTCTTCTGAGTTGTAATACAGAAGGTGCATTCTTGTCTTTGAAAGTTATAGTTGGTTAAAGGTTATGGTTACTTAGGGGATGTTCTAGGGGATTATGGTTCGAAATGATTCATTAACTTCTCTAAATTGATTTTATATATATATATATATATATATATGTATGTATGTATGTATATATATCCTACCTTAATCCTTTAACCTATGTTACAAGCTTTAAAGACCGACTTGATCCTTGGTTTAATTCATTTGTTTAGTGAGTATTTGCATGCTAAAATTCCTTCCAACATGTTTGTCTCTTGTTAAGCTTATGTTCAACAGTGTTTTTGTTGATTATTGAGTGAGTGCTATTACCATCCACGAGAGGAGAGTTAACACTTTCAAAATGATGATTTGGGGTTGATTAGCAATATGTTTTTTTGCATTCATGTTGAATCCATATCTTTTCTTATTTAGGTTTATCATTGTTACGATAATTGACTTGTTGAAGGAAATTAATGTTCTTGAATATGTTTAGATGTTATGTGTTTGTTTTAGTCGGGACAAGTAAAAATTCAAGTTGGGTAGAGTACTTTAACTCTCCAAAAGAAAGTCATTTACATGCTTTTTAGCTTGAGTTTTAGCCAATTTTTGAGGTGTTTTGTTCATTAAGTAAGGGCATTTTGGTAACTTTAGGGTTTTAGAGTATAAATATTATTTTATGTTTTTTTAATATACCAATACACTTATTTATGTATTTTATCGTGTTTTATAGATTTGGGATCAACCAGAGGCCAAACGGATAAAAAACAGAGTAAAACGGCAAGCAGGCCAGAAAAGCATGGGCCTGGGCCTGGGTGCGCCCTCGGGACTTGAAACATGCCCAGGGACTGCCTCCTGGGTGTGGGTGCACCCTCAAGACTTGACTCGCACCTGGGCTGTGGGTCCAAATCAAAATTTAGTAAGTTTTTACTTTTACGGCTTCCAAGGGATATTTTTGACCTCCAAATTTATAAAACCCTAATGGGGGCTATAAATAACTGTTCCTAGGCTCTTATTAACATATATTGGACATAACTTAGATAAAAGAAACATCATATGCATCAGTCTAGGGTTATAGTAGCCGAGTGGAGAAAATCATCAAGAGAAGTGAAGAATAATGTTCTAACCGGAGGAATTGTATGGAGTATATGCAAGGATTGAGACTAAGCATCATTTTCATTCCTATTTCTCTTATTTTACATTTATTATGCTTTCAATGGTTGTAATTCATACCTTTGATCTGTTCTACTCCTTGATTATGAAATAACCCTCGAACTAGCGTTTATTCGAATTTTACTATGAAGATTGATTAATGTGATTTATTTATTCCTCTGATTTTCACATGAATATTTTCTTATTTGAAATGTTTTTAATTCTTCTAGATGAAATATCATCTTCTAATTGGCTTGTAAACCCTAATTCAAATTGACAGAGGATACTTATGGTTGGGACGAGTTCAAATAGACCTTGTTTGGAACAACCGCCCACAGTTTGAACCATTTTATGGGTACGGATAGAAATATACATGCTCATCTTAGGTAGTCAATTACGGTCACATAATGAATGCATTAATTAGGGCTTTAATCTATAGACATATAGTAGATTGGTCAAGGTTAGTTGATTTGCAACATGTCTTAACTGAACTTGTAATTATCATGGAACTCCTAGATTATAAATAGAATGTGAAATTGAAGGAATGAAAAATTAACTTAATTACTTAGATTTCTAAATGAAGAGTAAATCCTAGGTTTAATATTTCTTGACCTTGTGGTTTGATATTTAGTCTAGCATTTTTACACTTCTCACATCAAGTCTAGTATTGCATAGTTTAGATAGGGTTTGGTTTGTGTCATTCTGGTCATTGTCAATTATCAACTGTGTTAAGTCTAGTCTTCATGGGAACGATCTCTACTTATTCTATATTATTTGTTCGATTTGTATACTTGTGGACGTGAATTTGTGCATCACGCTACCTGCACTTTGTGTCTTTAATTAGATAGTGGACAATAACAACACCATCTATTTACAAAAAATTTGGTAGGCACCCTAGTATTTCGACAATTATTTATCAAAATTTTCAGCTAAATCAACAACTAAAATACATCGCAAATAACATAATACTTTCTCTATCCCACTGAAAGTGTTGTGTATCTCATTTTTCTTTGTCCCAAAATATTTGTCACGTTTAAAGAGTAAAAATATAATCATTATTCATTTTTCACTTGTATTCTTTGTCTTTTTGTGGAAAACTATCACATCATTGAAATTTTAATTTTGTAGGGTGGATTTGGAAAGATTTAAACATGTATCACTATGAACACACTATCCTTAAAAAGTTTATTCTTGAGAAACATCAAAATTTATAGGATGAGAGGAGTACCAATTAGGATTACTTGCTATCAGCTAATTCAAGCAAAGTGAAGTAGCACACTAAATTGTATACAGGTAACATATAGTTACTTGCAGAAATTAAAAAAAAAAAAATAGCATAAGCTAATTCAACTACTATTTAACAACATAAAGTTACACATAATATAACCCTAAACTTGACACTAAAACAAAAATTTGCATTGATGATTTAAAACCATAAAATTACACATAAAATAAATAATAAAACTAAAAATTAGGAAAAAATAATCCCTAAAAGCATGCTTAAAATAAATAGTTTCCCTAAAATTCACCTGAATCTGAAAATTATCAACAATAATTCACTAAAATTAAGTCTAAAGCAGAATATTTAAATATTTCTAAACCCTAATATCGAATCAAAATTAATTACCCCTATACATGAAACTTTTTATTATTAATCTTACAATCAACCCTCTATAAAATACCCTAGAATTAATCTTTAATTTGGCCTAAAAAAGAAAAATTAAATATTTTGAACCTTAAAATTAAACCTAAATTATCCCTTACAATTGGTAATGTCTAAAATTAAGCATACAATAGAAAAATCAAACATTTTTTTAAAGATGAGATTAAACTTGTAATTAACCCTAAACATTCAATTAATGAAAATTAACCCAAAAAAGCAATAAAATTAAACACGGAATTGTTAATGAAAAGCCTACCACTCTAGACGAGTGACAGGTGCTGGTGGTAAGGAACCTGAGATAGTGGTGGCTGCTTGTGGCTGGCGGAAATGGAGGTGATCAAGAGAAGGTAGCAAAAGAGGCAGGACAGTTGCTCTTGTTGGTTGCTGTCGCTAGTGCACTAGGGTTGGTGGACGTTGGTGGTGGTTGGTAGACTTGAAAATAAGAAGGAATAATTCTTATTCACACTTTGAAATGAATATGTAGAACCAATATTTATAGTACAATGAAGCAACAAGTTAGAGGACTAATTAGCTAAACATAAGGAGTATAATTAGCCCTAAATTAGGAGATCTAATTAGCTAAAGAATCTCTTAATCTAAGGGACTACAAAGAAATTCAAAAAAGAATTACGGAAAGAATTATTGAGAGATTTATGGAAAGAAAATATCAACACTCCTCCTCAAGTTAGTGCAAGAACACTTTCCGGCCAGGCCTTACTATAACCAACCTCACAGATCCTACTCAATCTTTTACACCGATGTATCATACTCTTCTCTCGACCAGGTCATAAGGCTTCACCAAGTCCAAGTGCCATGCCCCTAAATTCAGCTTTTGCACTTGAGTAGGGAACCACATTTTGCTTTTTACTTCTCCATGTGACGGGATTACCACCCACAAATGTGAAGTAACTAGAAGCTGATGACCTATCATCTATTGCTTTAGCCCAATTAGCATCTATATAAACATCTATGTCTTGATGATATGCATTTTTAGTGACCAATATTCCTTTCCCAAGAGCAGACTTCAAATACCTCGAATATGCATGATAGAATTCATATGTTGTTAACCAAGATTGTGCAAAATCTAGCTAACAACACTCAAAGCATAGGCAAGATCTAGTCTTTTGTGTGCTAAGTACATCAATCTTCCTACCAGCCTCTAATATATCCCTTTATCAACTGGAACTTGGTCTGCTTCAATGCATATTTTCAAACCTTCCTCCACAAGTGAATTGGCCAGTTGGCATGCTGATATATCTATCTCTTACAATAAATGGACTAAGGCATATTTTCTTTGAGATAAAAAACATTCCTTTCTTAGATCTAGAAACTTCGATCGCAAGAAAATATTTTAAGGAACCAAGATTTTCATTTCAAATTCTCTAGAGAAGTATCCTTGCAATGCCTTCCTTTCTTCTAGATCTTTCCCTATAACCACCATGTCATACACATACAAAATGAGAGCAGTAATCTTACCCTGCTGTTTTTTAAAAATAAAGCGTGGTCTGAGTTTCTTTGATGGTCCAAATGCTATGATGAACTTTGTGAATCTTCCAAACCATGCTCTTGGAAATTGTTTTAGTCCATACAATGATATTTTTAATTTCCATGCCTTTTGGCTATACCTTTTAGGCATCATACACTCTGGTAGATGTTCCATATAAACTTCTTTAGACAATTCTCCATGTAGAAAGGCATTTTTTACGTCAAATTGTTGTAATGGCCAACCTAAGTTTGCAGCTGTAGACAACAATACTCGAACAATATTAATTTAAGTTACAGGTGCAAATGTCTCTGTGTAGTCAATCCCATAGGCTTGTGTATAGCCTTTTACCACCAATCTTGCTTTAAATCATTCAATTGTGCCATCTGCTTTATACTTCACTGTATAAACCCATCGACATCCCACTGGCTTCTTTCCTGTTGGGCAATCAACCAAGTCTCAAGTTCCATTCTTTTGCAAGGAGTTCATTCTTTCCTTCATAGCATCTTTCCACCTTGGGTTAGCTGAGGCTTCCTGAACATTGCTAGGAATAGATGCAATAGATAATTGATTTGAAAATGACTAATTTGATTTGATTTGATTTTGAAAAATTGTGATTAGACACATAATGACTCATGGGATATTTAACTCTGCTTGAAAGTTCAGGTTCATATGTGGGCTTAAGAATACCTCTAGTGAGATGCTCTAGTAGCTATTTTTTTGGTAACTAAACCTCTAGAATAGTAGCATTCTTAGTAGACGATTGCTGTGGTATATTGGTTAGGGACACAAACACTTCAAGTGCTAGATAAACTTGCATCCTGTGGTTCAAGCACTTTTAGCTTCCAAGTGACTATCAAGATCCAAAATCATACCATTAACATCACCTTCCTCAATATCTTTTTTGCCATCAGTTTGATCATAATCATATGTCACAATGTCATAATCTAGAGTCTGAATTCTTTTCTGATACTTCTCCCGAAGTTCAAACTCAGAGGAAAAATACATTGATTCTTCATGGAAAACCACATCCAATGTTATAAACATGCGTTGAATTAGAGGATGATAATATCTATACCCTTTTTGATACATAGCATATCCAAGAAAAACACATCGTAAAGCTCGTGGGGCCAACTTATTAGGCTGATGTTTGTGAAGATAGACAAACACTTCACATCCAAAGACATGATGAGGTAAATTCGGAACTGTTGGAGCAACCACAGATCAATAAGAGCTTTAAGTGGTGTTTGAAATTTAATAGAGAGGGGATCTGATTAGTTGAGTATGCTGCAAAAGCTAGAGCTTTCCCCCAATACATGTGTATAAGACAATGACGTATGTGTTTCGATTAATGCATCATGAACAACTTCCAACAAATGACATTTTTTCCTCTCTGCAACCCCATTTTGATGGGGTGTATTAGAACAAGTGGTTTAATTAACAATTCCTTGCACGTCAACAAAATTGTTGAAGCTCAGAATTTTGATATTCTCATCCAATATCACTCCGAAGAACTTGAATCAGTGCGTTATACTGAGTTTTACTCATTTTATGAAACTTCTAAAATAGCAAAATTCACTTCACTTTTGGACTTCATTAACCATAACTAAGTCATCCTAATACAATCATCAATAAAAGTAACAAACTAACGTGATCTAGCAAGTTGAAATTTTGGATGGACCCCACACATTAGAATAGATAACCATAAAAGAAAGAGGACTTTTATTCAAAAGCAAGGGAAATGAAGTTTGGTGACTTTTTGCAAGTTCACAAACATCACAACAGAAGCTAGAAATATAAAAACTTTCAAACAAATTGGGAAACAATTTTTCTCTTATATAACCAAAGGATGCATGCCCCAACTGTCGATGCCATAGCCAAATCTCAGTTTTATTCTTCTTCTCTTTAGATCTTTCAACTACCAATGTTTGATGCAACTTGTCAGAAAATTTTGATGTCAAATCCAAATAATACAATTTCCCTCGTCTCATACCACATCCAATTGTCTGCTTTGTTTGGATATCCTTAAAAACACAAGAGTCAGGCCAAAAAATTACAACGCAAGATAAGGCTTTGGTTATTTGTGAGATAGATAAAAGATTAAAATCCAAAGATGGGAAAACCAAAATAGAATCAAGATTTAAAGTATTGGTGAGAGATAACGACCCTTCTCCAATAATTGAGGCCTCATTACCATTAGCGGTAGAAATGGATTTTTACGAAGAGGTTCTGAGATGTTCAACCTATCTAGAATCAAACGTCATATGATCTATAGAACCAGAATCAATTATCCATGCACTATTAGAAACAGGTGCAAAAATATTTAAATTCTTATAATCCTACACATTTGTAGTTGCTACCAACGCTAAAATTTTTCAATAGCATCATCACTTGTATTTTTTTAGCAACAGCAGAAGTTGGAGTCCTTTTGGAATTCCTTTTTCGAGATGCTCGACTATGATCCCACCATTTTGGATATCCCACAAGTTCATAGCAACGATCATTGGTATGTCCAGACTGATCACAGTTGGTACATTTGTAAGCAGATTTTTTGACTCTCTTGGTTGTCTTTTACCTATTTCGAGTCACCATTGTTGCACCTTTAGAATTTTCAGTCTCATTCTTCAAAGTTACATTGTCGACCACTTCTCATCAAATTAATGCATAACATTCTTCCAAACATATAACTGTTCCTTGCATAAAATTTCTCCTCAAACTTGATCAAAATCACCATTTAATACGTCCAAAAATATATGTACCCTTAATCATTCAATGGACTTTTGGTATGCTATTACATCATCATGCTCTTTCATGACCACTTTATCTCGGTGATCCAATTCTTGAAAATTGGTGACATCTCAACCAACTCCTCACAGTATTCAGAGATCAACTTTTCACTTCTATTGAAGTGAAACCCTTTTGGTTTAAAGCAAAGACTTGCAATTCATCACTTCCATCATAGAATGCTTTTGACAAAGCACTCCATATTTCATGGGCGAAAGGCAAATCTAAATACCACTTCATAATTTCTAGTGCCATAGATATCAATAGCCACCTTTTCACTTTTTGATTTTCAACATATCACTTTCGTATCCATCTTTTGATTCTGCAGGTTGCTTAATCTTCCCACGAATATAAGAGTCTTTCTCTTTCGGCAATATGCATCTCCATCAATTGTGACTAAACATCATAATTTATTTCAATAAGGATGATTCCTGTATTTAAAAACACCTTCAGATTGAACAACCACAAGAACTAAGGATGATTCCTGTATTTAAAAATACCTTCAGATTGAACAACCACAGGAATTGATTTTGTTCCAGGAGATTCAATACCTTTCTTACTCATTTTGACGAAAGTTTCAAGATTCAAAGGAGATGGCTCTGATACCAACTTGAAAATAAGAAGGAATAATTTTTATTCTCACTTTGAAATCAATATGTACAACCAATATTTATAGTAAAATGGAGCTACAAATTAGGGAACTAATTAGCTAAACATTAGGAGTATAATTAGCCCCAAATTAAGATATACTAATTAGATAAAGAATCTCTTAGTCTAAGGGATTAAAGAGAGATTCATGGAGAGCATTATGAAAAGAATTATGGAGATATTTGTGGAAAGAAAATCTCAATAGGTAGAATACCGTGTTAGAGAAAGGGAGATTGTGATGGTGGTGATAGACTGTGGAGGGTTTCTGAAGGAGTGAAGGAGAGGAAAATCTAGGGAAAGGGAGACATAAAGAGGGGAGAGTGGGAAAGTGAGGTGATAAAGAAAGAGGGGGAGATTAGAGATATGTTTTAAAGAGAGAGAGTGTGTGTGTGAGTGAGACAAATGAGCCTGATGAGGAAGAGAGGGTTTTGTGGGAGTTATACGAAGATAGGTTTTAGCTACGAATTTAGTGAGGGAAATAATTAGTTGCTATCTAAGACTTTTCCACGATTTTTGTAATAAAAGATACTTTACCAACAAATCCAATGACAAAATTGATAAAAAAAAATATATATATATAGAGGGATCCAGCTATATCCCATATGAAAATTAGCAACTAATTTTTCAATAACCAGTTAATTTTATTTCCTGCCCAAATTTTTATTAGCAAAATCAATTTTAGAGATGAAAAAATAGATTCAATATAGTGTATAATGACAATAATAGTGACGAAAACTTTTTGTTTCCCTACCATAGTTTTTTTTCACTCCCTCATTGTTTCTTCTATCTCTTTTCCTTTTTGATCCACATGTGGCTCAAAAGTAGGAAGTAAACGCCTTTGCCTCCTCAACGATGTTGTCAATGCACATCGAGGCTTCAACACAGGTTTGCTCTTACCTTTTTTTTTTCAAATAAAATAAAAACTTCTGGCAACGAGGTCATTAGTTGTCACATCTATAAAGCTAAACCCTAAAATAGTATACTTCTTAATGGCCTAAATTTGACAGAAGTTTAAAATGAATAAATTAATCTCTCCAATGGGTACATCATTGATATTGCATCAAACGCACAACTCTCGTCTCATATGGCAAGTGGATTATGGTGTACTCCATTAAGTCGAAGAAGGCTAGAGGAAAAATTAGTCATAAAGACGACAAGAATATATCTCGAAAGAACAACTTGACCTCTATGCGCTCTGCCCATAGAAAAGATGGCAAAAGTTCCTTCAAAGCAATTGGTAGTAACCTTTTCATGAATATGTGGCAGTCATGACCCTTCATGTGCAATCATTCAAATCCACGCATCTGTTTGTGTTCAATACATAACCATCGGGAAATTTCAACTCCTTCAACCATTCACGCACTGATCTTTTCTGCTCTTTCATTAAAGTGTACACTACCTTAGGTTTCAGACCATTACTATGGACGTCTACTACAGCTGCCGAGGAGTCACAATCTCACCATCTACTATGAGAGAAACGGAAAAGTATTTTCTTGGTCTACTAATGACATACCTGGGATACCCCAAGGATATCATTGAGCATCTCTTAACTATCAATCTAGCTTGCAAGAAAATTAAACAAAAGAAGAGATCGTTCGATCTAGAGTGGAGCATAATTTTTGATCAAGAGGTGGAAAAACTGGTATCATCAGGACTAGCTCGACAGGTTAAATATCCTATATAGCTAGCCAGTCCTATCCTAGTGATCATGTTGAATAGAGAACCTAGGGTATGGATTGATTTCATAGACCTTAACAAGGTGTGCCTAAAGGAATCTTACCCAGACACTTTCTCGAATATATATACTAGTGAATTGAATAGTAGATTTTGAGTTGTTCTGTTTCTTTGATGCTTACAAATGCTGTAACCAAATCTACCTTTATCAGCCTAATGAAGAGAAAACATCCTTCATCACGACAATGACCTATTGTTATGTCGTGATGCCCTTTGGTTTAAAAAATGTAGGGGTGGCAACTACCAAAGCCTAGTAAATAAGCTTTTCAAGGAACAAGTTGGAAAAAATATAGAGGTGCATGTTGGCAACCTATTGGTAAAGAGCCAAATTTTGGCCTATTCGGTATCTAATTTCAAAGAAATGTTTGGAGTACTGAGAGATGCCCAAAAAAGGTTGAATCCAATAAGTGCAATTTTGGAGTGTTTTTGGAAAAAATTTTAGGTTTCATGGGCTCGAAGAGACGGATTGAGGCCAACCCAAATAAAATAAAATCCATCATTGACATTATATTACCCACCAGGATAAAAGAAATGCCAAGGCTGAATTGCCACCCTAAATAGGTTTCTCTCTAAATCAGCAAAGAGAAGCCTATAGTTCTTTATGATGTTTAAGAAAGTAGAAAATTTCTAATAGATAGAGGAATGTGAAATGGATTTTCATAATTTAAGCTATATCTTAAAGAAGTTCCTTATATTTCCATCTCTCAACCTGGGGAGATGTTGTTTCTATATTTGTCCATGGGAGAGATCTCATCTAACAGTCAGCTCAGTATTAGTGAAAGAAGTGGGAGGGTTCAACACCCCATATATTATATCAGCAAAGTCCTACAGGGTGTAGAGCATAAATACACTCCCATGGAAAAACTGGCATACACGTTAGTCATCTTGGCCCGAAAATTGAGGCCATAGTTCTAGTTTCATACAATTATTGTTTTCATTAACTATCCATTGAAGCAAATGCTAGGTAACCTCAGGTAGAATAATTAAATATTCAATCGAATTGGGAGAGTTTGAGATATGTAATCAATCCTGTTGTGCAATCAAGGGACAAGTTTTGGCAGATTTCATCATGGGAAATATTGGTTTGACCCTTGAAGATAATGCCCTAAAAATACAACAAGAGGTTGCATCAGATCATTGTTATATATAGATTGGTCATCCAATGCAAAAGGAGGCGAAGCGGATTTAGTCCTAGTCAGTCCGGAGAATGAATCTTACATATAGGCGTTAGAATTTAATTTCCTTGTCTCCAATACTGTATAGTAGAGTTTGAGGCCTTTATTGTAGGAAATGCATTTAGACTATGAAATGAAGGTCAAATGGATAAGGGCATACAGTGATTCCCAACTCATTTTAAGCCAAATGAAAGGTGAGTATGAAGTCAAAGAAGTTCTAATAAAGCAATACCTCAATAAGGTACATGATCTGTCATAACATTTTGATTTCTATCAAGTGCAGAAAATCTTTAGAACACACAACAAAAATGCAGATTCACTATCTAAATTAGTATCCTCTCTCTACAACCATCTATTGAACCTTTTCTGATAAAGGTGTTGGAGAAAGGACGATAGATTTGCCAGAAGTCTTGGAAACAGATTGCGAAAGTATGTGGAATGATCCTCTAATCTCGTATCTACCTGATGGAAAGTTGCCGGATTCAAAAACACAAGCTCTAGAAGTCAAGTTGCAAGCAACTTGATATTAGCTTGAGGAAAGACGACTATATAGATGGTCCTATTTAAAAACCTTAAGAATTAAAGTGTCTAAAATCACTCTATTTGAGGTAGATTATATATTGAGAGAGATGCACAAAGGGATATGTGATCCACAAAGGTCCCAGTACCCTATCAAATAATGTGATCACGGTTGGGTATTATTGTCCAACAATCCTTAAGAAGCAAAGAATTGGTTAGAAAATTGCAGAGTACCAAACCAATGCCTAAATACCATGACAAACAGCTAGCAAAATGACTCCCGTGGGCAGCCAGTTGCCATTTGCCAAATCCATGCCAAGAATTGGTTTGGTCTTTCTTGTAGTCAAATCTAGTAATCGATATATAGGATATGTGTTGGAGAATTTTGTACGGAAAGTCTAAAGAATTTATTGAAAGACTATAGAGAATACACTTGAATTATTATTTGTTTGAGATATTAATAAAATTATTTTTTTCCATATATTTTTCTGTGTGATTATTTATTCTTATAATTATATAATTCTATAGTTGGTATTATAGAATTCATAAAAATTCATAGTTCTACAATTGGTATCAAGAGTCTAAAAACTATGAGGTTAGTCCTGGGATTTCAGTTGTTAGAATTTGGGCAAAAGATTTAGCTAGGTATATTCAATTGCTAGTGTTGTGCCATAAGGTTAGGCTTGAAATATTTATTTGTTTAGAACGAGGCTATAAATTGGTTTGAAATTGTCATATTGACAGTGGATGTCAGAATAGAGATCAAAGGAGAATCCTGTTGTCATTATTGATGGAAACTTTTTGGGTAGACCAATGCGCATGACTGATGCATTTTGTAGTCCATATTTATAGTGTTAGGAGGATCCCAGGGAATTGACAAAAGCTTGAGACAAACGATAACAAAATAAAAGAGAAAAATAAAGAGAAACACTAGATTTACATAGTTCAGTCAAAGTACGTCTGTCCACGGGCGAAGGCAAGCAAAATTTTACTACCTGAGAAAAATACAAAAGGTTTAGGAGAGTACTCCTAAACCCACAAAAGCACTAGTACAAAAACACAAGAAAGGCCAAAAAAAAGATAAATGGCATAATGAGATTATGCCAACAAGACCCAATAACCCACTAAATTCTCTTATATTTAGTGCTTGGTACAAGAACTCAAATCTTAAGGTCTCTATTTATAAGACCAAGGCTACACAACTCTTCTTAACGTTAACCAACATGGGACAAAGCCACATAACAAATCTCTACCTTGGCGTGTATCCACATCCACAAAAATAGCAAAACAGTAAACTTGTTCCACCTTTTCCACAAAAGCCCCAATGGGCTTAATCACCAACAACGAATGCCAACCAAGTCCAAATACTGCTTGAACTTGTAAACTGAAAAAGGCTTTCATAAACATGTTCGCAGGATTATCTTTGGTACTGATCTTTTGAACAAGAAGTTTTCCCTCAACAATAGTACCCCGAAAGAAGTGGAACTTCACAACGATGTGCTTGATCCTCTCATGATATATTTGATCTTTAGTCAAGTCAATTGCACTTTGACTAAACTGTTGTAACACCATGATGTAGATTTAACTCGCCAAACAAACCTCTCAACACTACTAGGCTTCTTTGATTGCCTCGATCACGGCCATATATTCTGCTTCCGTAGTGGACAATGCCAGAACAGGTTGTAAAGTAGCTTTCCAACTAACTGCACAACCGCCAATGCAAAATACATAACCAGTAAGTGATCATCTTTTGTCAAAGTCTCCAGTTTAATCAGAATCCACAAAACCAATCAAAGTGTCACTACTTTTCCTAAACTCCAAACAAGAGTTTGAAGTACCTTTTAAGTATCTAAGAATCCATTTCATAGCCTGTCAATGCTTTTTTCTAGGACAAGACATATATCTGCTAACCACACTAACTGCTTGTGAAATGTCTTGACGTATACAAACCATCACATACATGACAGTACTGACTGTGCTAGAATATGGAACCCATGCCATATAACCTTCTTCTTCATCTGATTGTGGTGATTGAGCAATTGAAAGTCGAAAATGACTTACAAGAGGAGTACTCACAGGTTTAGTATCTTTCATGCTAAATTTCTCCAAAACTGTGCTTTCTGAAGGTAATGCTTTTGGGTTAGGAACAATTTCATAGCTACTCGATATGCTTTTGGGTCAGGAACAATTTCATAGCTACTCGATCTTTCTTGATCTCCATGCCAACAATCTTCTTAGTTTCTCCCAAATCTTTCATCTCAAATTCACTACTCAATTGTGTTTTCAAAATGTGAATTTCTACAAAACTCTTGGCAGCAATGAGCATGTCATCAACATAAAGTAACAAATAAATGAAAGAATCATCATTTAATTTCCAGAAATAGACACAACTGTCATACATGCTCATTGAATAATCATGACCCAATATAAAGGAATCAAATCTCTTATACCATTGTCTTGGAGACTACTTCAATCCGTACAGGGATTTCTTTAACAAGCAAACATGGTCTTCTTTCCTTCAATTTCAAATCCTTAAGGTTATCGCATATAAATTTGTTCTTCGAAATCACTATGTGAAAAAACTGTCTTAACATCAAGTTGCTCCAATTCCAAATCATACATTCTATATATGGAACCAAGTCAACCAAAACATGAATAGAGCTATGTTTAACAACAAGTGAAAACACATCATTGAAATCAATACCGTGTACCAGACTATAGCCCTTTGCAACCAATCGTGTTTTATACCTTGTATTTTCAACCCCTGGATGACCTTCCTTCTTCTTAAAGACCCATTTGCAATCAACAATTTTCTTACCCAAATGCGGCTTCACAAGAACCCAAGTTTCATTTTTACGGAGAGACTCAATTTCTTCAATCATAGCGACAAACCACTTAGCTGAATTATCACAAGAAACTGCTTCAAAGTCGGTAGAAGGCTCTCCAACTCCATTTTGTCCTTCAACTACTGACAAAGCATATGCAACTTAATTTGCATATCGTTGCGGTGGTCAAATCTCCCTCCTTCGTCTATCTTTGGTAATGGAATGCTCCTCCTCCTCTGGTTCTTCCTTCAACTACTGACAAAGCATATGCAACTTAATTTGCACATCGTTGCGGTGGTCAAATCATCCCTCCTTTGTCTATCTTTGGTAATGGAATGCTCCTCCTTCTCTGGTTCTTCCTCAATAGACTCTGGTTTATCTACTGACTTTTTTTTGACTAGAAGAGGCTAATTGAGAAGACCAGCACTACCAAACTCTAGCTCCACCTGCTTCTGCGTATTGTCATCTGTATCTGTACCACAAGAACTAGAAGACTCCTTTTTCGAAGATAACATAGAGAGTTCATCAAATGTAACATCTCTACTAATTACAAATTTTAGAGATTTGGGATCAAGACACCATAATCTTTAGCCTTTCACGCCAAAAGCATAACCAAGGAAAATACACTTTTTAGCTCTAGGCTCTAATTTCCTATCATTCACATGCGTATATGTTGGATACCCAAAAACATTCAAATCAAAGTAATTAGTAGGAGTACCTGACCAAACTTCCTCAAAGTCTTGAAATCAATGGCAGCAAAAGGAGCTCGGTTGACAATATGACAAGCTGTAGAGATCGCCTCTGCCCAAAATTCTTTTGTCTCTGTGAAAAACCCTGCATTAGAGATCATACAATGGGCTCTTTCCAAAAGAATTCTATTCAAACGTTCGGCCACACCATTTTGATGTGGCGTCATCCTAATTGTATGGTACCAAACAATTCCTTCATTTTTGTAAAATTCATTGAATTCGCCTTCACAAAATTCCATGCCATTATCTGTTCTAAGCAGCTTGACCTGTTTACTTGTCTGTTTCTCAATCAAATCTATCTATTGCTTGAAAGTTAGGTAAACATTGTTTTTATGTTTCAAAAACTAAACCCAAACTTTCCTTGAATAATCACCAATGAAAGTCAATATATTTCTTGCACCACCCTTAGATGGAACACGAGCTGGTCCCCAAAGATCAGAATGGATATAATCTAAAGTACCTTTAGTCCTGTGGATTACTAGTTAACTGAAACTGACTCTCTTCTGCTTTTCAAAGACACAAGGTTTACAAAAATCTATCGCTCGCGCTCTGCCCACAAAGAAGCCATCTTTTGTTCAACATAGTCAAGTCCTCTCTCGCTCATGTGTCCCAAACGCATATGCCATAATTTGGTGATGTCAAAATCAGACAAAGATGATGCAGAAACTATTGCGGAACCTGTGATAGTAGAACCCTACAAAATATACAAATAACCAGATCTGCAAGCTTTCATAATAACAAAAGCACCTTTACAGACTTTCATAACTCCGTCTTCATCTACATATTTGCACCCAAGAGACTCTAAGGTGCCTAAAGAGATGAGATTCTTTTTCAAATCAGGAACATGTCTAACATTAGTGAGTGTCTTCACAATACTATCATGCATTTAATCCGTACTGTACCCTAACCCTTACTCACAAATGGCATTATTGCCCATCAAAACAATTCCACCATTACAAGATTCATAGGTGGAAAACAAATACCTATTGAGACGCATGTGATAAGAGGACCTCGAATTTAAAATCTACTCATTTTTAGACCTTGTTCTATCATCAGTCACAAATATAATATTTCCATCACTCTCATCAACTGCAATGCTCAGCCTCGGTAGTATCAATATCTTTCCGGTTAGATTTTCGTATGCTTATATTTATTTTTCAACTTAAAGCATTCATACTTAATGTGCCCCTTTTTACGACAATAATTGCATACCAAATTTTTGTGTTTGGATTTAGATCTAGTTTTTATTTACTATTGTCAAAGTCTCTCTTTTCAGATCTACCCCCTGGCAACCAAGCCTTCAGCTTGATTTTCACCAATTTTCTCGGTTATATCCTTATCTATTTGCTTCTTAGATTTTAAAGCAAATATAATTTCACGCTACGAGATTGTTTCTTTACCATAAATTATAGTATCACGAAATTGTTTAAATGATAGGAGAAGGGAACATAACAACAAAAGCGCCTGATCCTCATCATCAATTTTCACATCTATATTCTCCGAATCTATATAACGATGGAATCAAATTTGTCAAGATGTGAGAGTATAGATGTACCTTCAGTCATCCGAAGCATGTAAAGGATTTGCTTT
The DNA here is from genome assembly GCA_025175665.1 of Cinchona pubescens. Classification (NCBI taxonomy): domain Eukaryota; kingdom Viridiplantae; phylum Streptophyta; class Magnoliopsida; order Gentianales; family Rubiaceae; genus Cinchona; species Cinchona pubescens. The sequence goes on from JANKKI010000235.1 coordinate 672,265, forward strand.
AAATAGAACCGATTCTCTATTAAAATTGTTATCTTCATATACAAAGTTTTCAATTTATCCCACATACCTTTGGCTATCGTTTCAGTAGCAACCTCCCTTAAAATCTCATCAGAGAGATTTAGGATAATACCTAATATGACCTTTTTATCAAGGTCCTCAAAATCCTCCACCGTTATCTTCTCTGGTTTTTTCTCCACTCCATGAAGCGCTATGTCCACACCATCATGGATCAAGATAGCCTCCATCTTAAACTGCCCCATTCCAAAATTGACACACCGATCAAATTTCTCCACATGGGTCTTCGATATCGTCATAATGTTCCAAAACTTTCCTAGAAGCTCTGATGCTAGTTTGTTAGGAGGATCCCAGGGAATTGACAAAAGCACAAGATAAATTCAAAACAAATGATAGCAAAATAAAAGAGAGACATCATATATACGTGGTTCGATCAAAAGACCTACGTCCACGGGCAAAGGCGAGCAAAATTTTACTATATGAAAAGAATACAAAAGTTTTAGGAGAGTGCTCCCTAAGAATTTAAACCCACAAAAGCACTAATACAAAAACACAAAAAAATGCCAAAATAAAGATAAAAGGCTTAATGACCAACAAATTCCAATAGCCCACTAACCTCTCTTATGTTTAGTACTTGGTACAAAAAATTCACAACCTAAGGTCTCTATTTATAAGAATAAGGATACACAACTCTTTTTAACATTAACCAATGTGGGACAAAGCCACATAACATATACACATAACTTATTTTCTTTTAAAATTCTAAGTCAGTCTTCTTATTTAGCCTATGTGGCTAATTTTTTATAACAAGGTGCATGCACCTTGTTCTACCCAAGAATTTATCATTATTGATTAGTATAGAATTACAAAACTGAACGGTTTTGATCCTTTTACCAATCAGGGATGCTAGAATATTCATACAAGGAGAAAAAAATTAATTTATCGAGATAATTATTTTTTCTCTACCATGATGAAAACAGATTTAGTTAACGGTGAAAATTTTTGTCTACTCATTCGAATAAACAATTAGACAGTACAATGGCAAAGATTCGTAAAAAAAATATCCCAAGCAATGTGGTTTTACTGATATTCTTATCAGAACTAAGGCTAAAAATTTAGCCAAGGATGTTCGTAGAAAAAATGAATTATTTTGAAGATTATATTCAATAATGAGTAGATTTTTTTATCAAAAACTTTTTTCTTATTATCGAACAAATTATATAGCTTGAAGAGATGTTTATTTTTAAAGGAAAAAAAATCAATTTTTCGCATTGGTATAGTGACAAGTCCAAATTTTGTCGGTATTGGTAAACATTGGGGTTGTTAACAAAGGAGATAAATTTCTTGAAACTTTTGATTTGGATAAACTATTTGGGGTAATTAATAATGAAGATTTTGTTGGTAAGAAAAAGGAAATTGTTACTTTGGTAGAAAAAAGAAGAAATTATGGAAAAAATTATTAAAAAAGAAGAAATTATGGACAATGTTTTGATTTTGCTAATTTGAGTTTTCACCCTTCTCCTTTGGGTTTGCACTTAGCAACGTCTTTTCTACACCATCATCTAACTTCTCGTTAATTTTCTGTTCCTAAGGAATTGACGAATCTTATAAATCTTCAGCGTGAAATTTGATAAATCTTTTGTCTCTTGAATCACTACTACCACGTGATCAAATTTCATAAATAGTGTATTAAAAACTTTCTCAATGAAAACCTCATCACTGAGATCACGTTCATTTAAAAGCTGCCTCGTTCTTGATGTCTATCACTTTGGAAAAATAAATTTCAATCATTTCTGATTTTTCTATAATAATAATTTTTAATATTTTCTTCAACATCAACAAATTATTTTTACTAGACCCAGTCAATTCTTCAATTTGTCTTTGTAAAATTATCCCATTATTGTTTTGTGGTTTTGGCATTTATAATTGTCAAAAATTGAATCATCAACTATTTGGTGAATTTGAAACAACGTCCAACTCGCTTTTGTCCTGATATTTGTATCTGCGTTCTCCGCAAACATACGACGCTATTGAACAAAAACATTATTTAATCAAACAAAATAAAGCTGTGGTGCAAAAGAATAAAAATCACAAGACTTTTGAACAAAAAGACCACAACCTTTCTTTAGAAAATTGGACAGCTAACGGTAAAGGCGAACATAAAAGCAATGACAAAAACCAAAACATAAATAAATAAACTAATTAATAAATAATAAAATATAAACGCTACAGATACTTTGTGGGAGGCTAACAAACTTTTATTTCTCAAACCAATGTAAACGGCAGGGGCAATAATATATTTGGACTACAGCAAAATAGATTCTACTTGACAATTGGCTAAATAAAACTAACGGATAGGAATTAAATCCACCTCAACCTCACAAATTAATTAAGAAACTAACAAACAAACTACTCAAATTTTAACTCCTTATTAAATAGAATTCGATTTTGGTTTAATTTCTATATTGTCTCTCTTAAATTAAAATCGTTAAATTTAACCATTTCAAACATCTTTTTCAATTGCACGAATGATCTGCTGACCATAATATATGAAAATTATGAAAATTTTACAGTTCTTTTTAGAAAATTATTCCCTAGTGTTTTAAATGATTGTATAATACAACACTATATACTTTAAAAGGTTATACTACACAAAGTTTTAAAACTAAAGAAATAATTTCCTAAAATGAACTATAGAATTCTCCTATGAATTAACACTCAATTGGGCAGTACTTCTTGCTAAATCCATTAAGAGTAAATTGATCAACTTTATACGTATAGTTAGATTCAATGAAAGCTTATAAATAGGATCCCAGCATCACATTTGTAAGGGATTCTAATTCATTTACTCCAAATTTAATACAAATCACTTTTTTTCTTTAAATTCTCTCTTCGTTCTCTCTAACTTTAAAACACTTTAGGATTCATCATCCACCTTTAATAATTGCGTGAAAATATGTTTTGTTCATCAGTCTTATAATAATTAATGGCCAACTATAATTTTTTTTTTAAAACTATAAATTTTTACTTCCCTAATATCAGCTACTCGAAAATTAGAGAATGAAAGAAATAAAATAATCATACCAAAATATATGGGAGGGATCAATAATTTATTAATATCTCAAATAAATAATAACTCAAGAGTAGTCTCTATAAATCCTCAATAAAGTCTTGCAGAGAAAATTAACTCATGAGATTAGCTATAGCTTAAAGAGAATATTATCCCTGGACAGAATTAATGCTATAGACATTTATGCAGAAATCTAAAAAGGTTAAAATTCAGCTTCTCACATATTATGAAGCAACGTAACAAAAAATCTATATTTTGAAATACAAATGCAGGACGGAATTTCACAGTATTCTAACATGATGTTCTGTACATAGTCATCAAGAAACATAACTTAAACTGGTTTTAATAAATTTGCAAGACCTGAAGGCCATTCTGAGTGATGATACAATTCTTTCTCAATGATTTATTATCAATTGATCCTATGTCTAATTTTGGGCTTGAAAGCACTCTTATGTAGTCATCCCGCTCTATTGTCTTGTATCTTTGCATGCTTTCCATTTTCTTTAATAAGATCTGGTAGAGGACCAAGTTTTGTCCTCATATTCGGACCCTGAAATGTTGCGCAATTGAAATTCTTTCTTTCTGGAAATTAACAAGCGGTCTATGCTCAATGCTGGTATATTCTCCACTACTCTTTTACCTGCATTCAAATTTTAATGAAGCCAATGTATCAGCTCAAATCAAGGTTAGTCCTAAAGATTAATATAAAAGTAACTGACTCCGTTTGGATAAGAAATACTGCTCATTATTATCCAAATATAGTACTCCTTCCATTCAATTTTATTTGGCATAATCAAAGTTACACATAATTTAAGAAAAATTAATATTTGACCTACTAATAAAATACTTTTTCTATAGTTGTCCTTCAATTAAGATATAAAATTTGTTAGTTAATTTCGAAATTTTAGATTTTGAAATAGCTTATGGGAGCAACTAATGCTGAAATATGAATTTAATTTTATATCTTTTGGACTTGCAAGAAGGGTAAAGCTACATTAGATAGGTAAAATGACCTTTAAAAATTTGTCATTTTAAGAAGTGACAAATAATTCAAAACAAACTTAAAAAAAAAAGTGACATATAAAATGGGACGGAAGGAGTGATATTTTTGAAATTATTTCTTAAGCTCGTTTTTTACCACCTTTCAATTAACATAAATCACATCTAAAAAATTTGTTACAATACTTGTTCAAATAATATATTAAATTATGACTATCCAGACAGAGCTACTATATATCTTCAATTTACCCTTAAAAATAAAATATGAAAATAATTCAAATTATGTTATATATACATACATACAAAAATTAGAAGAAACTAATAGCATTTTACCGTTTGACTAAACAATTTTATGTTTCATCAAAATTTGAAAATTCGTGTACCGTCCAAATGTGTTATATAAATTCAATGGTGAAATTTTTCCGAATGAATTAATTTTTTGGTATTATGATCCATTTAATGAGATAAAACTAACAGTGTATTTAGATTGTTTTGAACTTTTACTATTATTTAAATAGATACATATAGATATATATATATATATATATATACATATACATACATATATATATATATATATATATATACATATACATACATATAGATATATATATATATATATATATATATATATTAACAACAAATAAATGGAGATGATCCAAATCCGGAGGTGCTAGTCTTTATGCCTTTTTTCTTTTTTTTGGATTTAAAGATTGGATTAGATACCTCCATGATCTCGCCAATGTTTATGATAATGGCTCCAGGAATGGGTTTAATGTTGTCTTTCTTGATCTCCAGGCCATTAACTTCATTGACTTGAACTAATAAGGTGAGTCCTGATGTATCTTTGTGCTCTTTGAGATGGATAACATTCTTGTCATCTGCTGGTGGGTAGTAATGCACTCTTATTGCTTGTGTGCCATCTCATACAAGCTATTATCTCTGGGTTTACCCAAAGATTCGTGGCCATCGCTTCAATGAAACTCTTGTTGATCTTGTCCAATTCAAAATAAGTGACGACTCATCAAAGGTTGATCTGGTCATTCTATGAGTCAGAAAAATTGCAAAAATTAGCGTGTTTAAATTAGTGATAAAATTTTGTAGGGAAAAAATTCAGAATAGTGCGATCCTTGTGAAGTTTGCTATTACTAAATGGTGTAAATATTTTGTTGTACAATAATTATATTAAAAATGAGACTACTGCTTGTGACTAGGTCTGCGAAAGAAGGAACAAAATTCGCATAAATGTCTATAATTAGGGATTGATGATTTGATATGATTCTAATATATTAATATCTTGTGTTACTTTGTAATTTTTATTTAGTTTGTGTTTATTGTTTTAATTGAAATTACTTTTTATTTATGAATGTAAAGTTCAAATTTTTTAATATTTCAAGATTTATCTAGTTTGTTATATGCCAAATAGTAGTAGTTTTTATGTTAATCCATGATGAATATAAAAACTGAAAATTGTATAAAACATGTTATTTTCTTGTGTAATTTCGCAAACGGATTGGTTTTTCTTTAATATATAGTATGGATATTAAAAACAATAATGACAAAGACTAGTGCTAGCGACCGGTTCCACAAAAGAAGAAACAAAATCGATCCACACTAATGTCCATAATTCAGAGTTGATTATTTGATATAATTTTGTCACCTTGGTGTCTTAAGCCACCATTTTACATTTGAAATCATTTCACTTTGCTATTATGATCTAAAAAGGGAAAACTACTCTATTAGTCTCTCATATCACGCATTTATATTTATTTAGTCTCTCACTTTTGAAATGATGATTTTTATTCCCTCACAATTGCATAAGGTAGCATTTCAGTCATTGACTAAATTCCAGGAACATTTTAGCCTGAATTAGTCAGTTGTTTACATGACACATATTTCGAGAGTAAATTTGAGAACTTGCATTTTTCCCCAAATACAAAGCACAGACATCAAATTAGATCATAAGATTTGGGAGAAATTAAGCTTTATGAACATAATCAAATTGAAGAGGGAGGGGTCGATATATTGTAGAGAATAAAATCCCCAAATTGATATGGATCGAAGGCTTCTCCTTTGTCATTACGGCAGGTCAGCGAAATTGAAGATGTTGTAGACTAATGATAACCCTAGTAGAATGTTCTATGGCTATGAATGATATAAAGTAAGTGATTAATTGGCAATGGGTTTGTATTTTGCTGGCATTTAAGATCATTTCAACAAATGACTTGTGATATGTTCTCCTAAATTTTATGACCCGCCTTGATGCTCGTGCTTTGTATTAGGAAGGAAAAGCGAGTTTTCAAATTTACCTTCTAACAATATGTCGTGTGAAAAGCATATGACTAATTCAGGCTAAAAAGTGTCATGCTCAGAGTTTAGTTCAGGGACCAAAATGCGACTTTTTACATTTGTGAGGGACTAAAAAATATCATTATAAAAGTGAATGATTAAATAAATATAAATGCATAATGTGAGGGACTAATAGTATGATTTTCCAATATAAAAATTCTTTTTGTTTTTCTAATTGGCTTTCCACATAAGAGAGAGAATATAATGGATAGGAATAATAATAGGGCATCACAGATACTATGATTTTGAGAATTGCAGACACTTATTAAAACTAAAATGGGAGAGTTTTCAAAAGGCCTTCGCGATTGCCTACAAGATTTGAAACCATCATTCAAAATGATTTTATGCATGCAAATAGTTGGGCTTATCCCTTTTATGTCACTAATGCTCCAAACAAGTGTCGTTCGGTGTTTCTTTAAATCACAAGTAATTTGCACAATTCATCTTTAGACAGAGAAGAGCTCACAATAACCAGATAGTTATCATTATCACCCAAGAAAGCATAGCGAAGGTGATGGGAAAGAGGTTTCAACTCAACCTTGGGGGTTCGTTTATGGGAAACCCCTCAATACCTTTACTTTCCTCAATGTTATTTTTCTTTTCAAGAGGTAAAGCTTTTTCTCTAACCTCAATTGTAGGTTGGGCATCACCTTGCTATCCATGTTCTTCCTCTTCTATTTGCATGGCTAACAGCACCTTCTCTACATTAGGCTCCATCAAGTTGTTCGTACAAAAATTTTCAATAAATTCATCAATCACATCTATTCTCATAACATCATCATACAAAAAAGGGAATTTAAGTGGATCAAAAATATTAAAAGAGACAATCTCATCATTGACTCGTAATTGAAACTTCCTTTCTTGGACATCAATCAATGCCCTTTTGGTGGCTAAAAATGGCCTTCCAAGAGTTATTAGCATGTTGGAGTCTTCATTCATTTCAAGGATGACAAAATCGGCCGGTAGAAAAACTTTACCAACTTTAACTGTCATAACTTCAACTATTCCACTAGGTTGTTTAATGCGCTGATTCACTAGTTGAAGTGTTACATTTGATGGTTTCAACCGATTACTGATCAACTTATTAAACAAAGACAATGGCATCAAATTTATTGAAATTCTGAGATCACATAAAGCATTCTCTTACTCATACTTCCAATATCACAAGGAATGGTAAAGGATCCCAGATCCTTCAAGTCTTAGGTGGAAGGCTTTTTTGAATAATTGCACTACATCCTTCGGGCAAGCACAATGTTTCATCCCTCATAAACTTTCTCTTACTTGTCAACAATGGCTTCATGAACTTATCATAACTCGACATATTCTCCAAAGCCTCAATGAAGGGAATGTTGATTTCCATCTTTTTGAACATATCCAAGAACCTTTTTGAATTTCTTTTCTTTCTCCTCATTTTTCAATATTTGGGGAAATGAAATTTGAGTAGTCTTGGTAATCCCTAATAGATGCTCCACCACTCCATCTTCTCTTTTGTTTTTGGGCTCATCAAGTACCTTGTCCTTTCCCTACTTCGATTCCAATTTCTCCTCTTTTGCAACTTCCTCATGTTTCTTTGCCTTTTTGCCTCTATCATCCTCCTTTTTGTTGACCAACTCCTTATCACTTCTTAGAGTGATTGTTTGAACATGTTACCTTCTATTTTGATCTCTTTCATATTGGTCCCTTGGATTGGGAATTGTGTCAATATGAAGAGTCCCCATTGGTCTTTCATTGATTTGCTGAGCTACTGGGCCAATTTGAATCTCCAAGTTCCTATTTGTAGCTCCTTGATTCCTAGTGAAAGCTTCTTGGTCCCTTAGATTGAAATTCTCATAATACCTTCCTCCAATTCTCACTTTCTAGATTCCAATTTTCATAAGACCTTCTCAAAGTTTCCAACTTCATCCCTTGTATCCTCTTGAGCACTGTCCTTTTGAGAATAATGATCATTTTACATTAGTTAGGAATGGTTGGGGGATTTGTATAGAGATCAACTTGGTGGTTGATTTTGATAAGAAGGATTTTGTTGAGGTTGATAAAAGTTGACTTGAAAATTCCTTTGGTGAGGAGGTTGGTAAGGTCTAGAAGAGGATGAAATTTGGCTTTGAAACTTTTGTTTTAGAGGGTTAGGTTGACAAGATGGATTTGGTTGGTGATTTTGATTTCTCCAAGAAAAAATTGGATATTTTCTCCAAGAGGAGTTGTAGGTATAAATCTACCATAAATACCAGGTAGATTTCTTGAAGAGGATGGTTGATTGGAAATGTAGTTCATTTGCTCATTTAATCCCATAGAAACTTCACATTGACTATTTAAATTATTACTACCACAAAAGTCACATACAAGAGGCATTTGAGACGATGAAGCTCTGGCATTTGTGGTATTTTCTCTTTCCAAATTCTCCAAAACTCTAATGAAGTTATTCATAACATTCATCATCATTTCTTGTTGAGCCAGCAATGCATCATTTTGGTTCAAGTTTAGAATACCCCCTTGTTGAGCATTGTCTTGTTGAACTTGTTGTTGACCACCGAGTTGAGTTATGGGACCATGATAATAGTAATTAGATGCAGTTCTATTGAATAATGCTTGAACTTTCTCTGGTATTTTGAAAGACAATGAACTACCTACAGAGGCATCCATAATTGATTTGGTCTCTTGAGTCAAGCTATGGTAAAATGTTTGAATTTGAAGCCAAAGGGGAATAGCATGATTTGGGTATATCTGTCTCACCTTCTCAACAATTCTTTCAATCTTTCCCACAACTCAAAAAGGCCTTCACCCATGTCTTGCTTAAATGAGGTGTTTCTAAGTTTGGCAATTCTTGAGGGAAGGAAATATTTCACAAAAAATTCTTGAGCCAATTGATTCTACGTTGTGAATGTCCCTTGCTCAAATGATTGCAACCACCATTTTGCTCTATTCCACGAAGAGAAGGGAAATGCTCTCACACAAATATAGTCAAGATGGATTCCATTGTATTTGAAAGTATTTAATACTTCCTCAAAATTCATTAAATGTGTATAGGAATCTTCATTTTAGGCCCCACCAACATCGCTTGAGTTTGCAATATTTGAACGAGAATGGGTTTGATTTCAAAATTATAATTTGAACGGGCATCCTTGGTATGATAGAATTCACCCCATCAACGCTTGGCTTCGCGTAATCTCTTAAGGGTCTTCCATTCACATTCATTCCATGCCCATTATTTTCCTCTTCACCATTGAAACTAAGGAAACCATTTCCATTAACTTCATTTCCGTTTCCAAGACTAATACCTCCCAATCCATTATTCCTGATTCTTTCTATACACTCTTCATTACCATCATTCACAATCCTTAGATTTTGTTGGGGATTTGTCATGTTGATTCTTTCCAATACTTGTTGCATCCTTTTCTCTTTTATAATCCTTCTCAATTCTCTTTCGAGTTCGTTGTCAAGGGTAATGAATTTGTCTTCTTCACTATGCACTACAAAGCTAATTCAATCAAATCAATCACAAGTGCTAAGTCAATCAAACACAAGTAACATAACATAAACAAGAAAAGAACTCTTAATTAAACTAAAGTTAATCTAATAAAAAAAGTAAAAATACATCATCTACATGACCCATACAGCGCCTAATATTGCCCTTAACTCGAGGAAAATTCCCGTCAATGGTGCCAAAAACTTGTTGATAAGCGGTTGCTTGCTCGCTTAAAGTAGTAAAAACCTTACTAAACACTACACTCTACCCTCACTACACACGCATGTATACGGAGAAGGTAGTAAATAGTGGTAAATAGGGTATCATCCCACAAGAATTTTCGAGTGGCAAGTACAAGGATTCAAAGGACATGCATAGTTAGGCAAAACCAAAATAGAGAGAAAACTAGTCCTAAACATATTATAAAAAAAAAGGCATTCAAATGACTTAAAATTAAGAAAAAAATTAAAACCTCTAAGATCAATGCAAACGCACAAGGAAACTATCTTCTAATTAAGCAAGCAAACTAGTAAGTAAAGAAATAACTAAGTTACTTCTAATGAAAGCACATAAAACTATCACTAAATTAACTAAGTCGACTAAAGTAAGATGGACATTAAAAAGCAATTAATGACTAAGAGAAGCATAAAGAAAGCATGTAAACAAAGAAAATTCCATTTCTTAGTAAACTAAGATTCTAGAAATTTGTAAAGAAAATTAGATTAAAACTAGAAATTTTTAGATTTTTGGAAATTACTAAAAACTAATGCAAGGAAATGAAGATTTAATCTTAAAAAAAAAAAAAAACACTAAAATATTAAGAACCCTAAGAATTTCAAAAGAAACTTGAAATTTAAGAAACTTGGATTGTAGGAAAATTTAAAGAGAAAGCATGTAAAAATTATATCTATTTTAATCTAATAAAAAACTCACTGAGATTAACTAATGAAGTTTAAAACTTGTAAGAATTTAAAAACATATCTAAGAAGAAATTGAAGAGAACTTTTGTATTAAAAGATGACTTTAATGTTAAGCTACACAAAACTACAATAATTATCTAAAATTACCACCACACCTAGGCTAATGTATCCTTTAGTGAATTACAAGATACTAATTAAAGAAGCTGCAGTGTAAAATTACAACAGTACCCTCACAACTTAAGGTTCACGTCTCAATGTCGTGATATGGAATAATTGGTATGGCAACATCATGCTAAAAATTAATCTCGTACTTCTGCCTCGATGTTGCGACATCAAACATTCATTGTCGTGACATCAAGCTTCTAAATTTCCAACTCAAGTCTCTCTATCCTTTGGATTTTGCTCCTTTGACTCATGTAATCTTGAACTCTCCCCCCTCCCCCCACCCAATTTCTATCCTAGAAAATACATAACTTAATAAGTGATCAATTTATACTAGAATTAAGATGTGTATCAGAGAAATATCTCATTATTTATAACAATATAATGCAAATATCTAATGCAAGAAACTAAACTAAAACTCTTAAATAAACACTATAATATGGATAAAACTAATCAAAAAGGCACAGTTTGAAATTAAAACAACTCTAGTTTACTAAAGTTATCAAATTCTGTTTTCTAGTAGCAATGCAGAAGACATGTATGCTCAATATTGTAAGATTAAATTTTATTTAACTTGAGTAATCTCACCTGATGAATATAGTTAATCTTTTGCTCATGTGTAATTAAATAATCTACAATTACGATTCTACTTTGATTTGGTTTGAAACATTTCATTCAGAGACACTTTTAGCTGCATTTTTCGATTAGCGCAATTAACATATTTTGGAGTCATGCTACTACATACTGATTGTTGCTTAAAAGATTCTCAAGAGAGTTTTAGCTTATACTACTAATTAAAAGAAATAACATATATTTTTCTTCAAACACTATAGAATGTAGATTAGGTGATTGTGGAAATATAATAGACATATTTTAGAATTTCATATTTCCACTGACTAGGATGTTAAAATAATTAACCCATTAAACGAAAATGAATTATAAAGTCACAAATTCAAAAATGTATATTAAAACTGTGCCAGAATTTAGAAATGTGTCCTTTTTTACATTTTTTATGCCACACACATTTCAATATCAAAAAGTTGCTTGTCCATGTACTTGGTTGTTAACCAAAGGTAATTTCTGCATATTCTCAAAGAATCAATAACAGTAATCGGCCTTATACCACGTATGTTAGAGCACATTAGTGAAGCATCCATGGAAGACCAATCCATCAAAGACAACCAACAAGCCATCGAGGACTTCCATCATTCATGTTCAGCTCCAATACCACTCTCCAAGTTAGGAGATTGCTCTAGTCAATAGTTAGACCACCATTGTGTTGGGTTGATGATAGGTTTAAGTTCTCCCATATATCTGAGAGAGAATTAAAGAGTACTTAATATATAAATTGGGACCAAGACTTATTGGCTTAAACTTTTAAGTCGAGATTGGTTTCTAACTTATGTATTAGGCCTATTTTGTGGGCTCTCTTATAGTTTTTCTCCCCAACAGTGGTATTAAAACTTTTGCTTACGAGCCTGGATTACTTATTTAGAAGTGTCCGGTGTCTTTTCGGTATTGGACCATAATGTTCTTTTCTTGGTGTTAGACCAGTGGCCAGGGGTTTGGCCAATTGTATTATGGCCAAGGGTCCAGTTTATGGAAGTGGAGTTTAAGAAGAGTGGATACATGAATCGATTGACGAAGAATTTAGACTCATGTAGAGTATTAAGGTAGGCTTGATAAGAAACTTAGTTTCAATGTGCGATATGCCCGTGGAAGGGGAAATATGTTACCAGATCGTTAGATTCATAGATAGGTTTAAATTGTTCTACATTGGTTTGAGAGAGAAATAAAAAACACATAATATATAGGTTGGTCCCAAAACCTACTAACTTAACCTTTTAGGTTAAAGTAGGGTTCAAACTTATGTATTGAGTCTCTTTTGATGGATTCTTTCGTAATTTTTTCCCCTATACATCATTGATTGTGTGTATTGAGATATGCAAGTCAGTGTTCCTTAGTACTCCTTACCCTTCTATGTCCGTATTGGTACGTACTGCGTACCAAAATGCAAATAGTAGCATTTTGAAATTCAGACAGCATTGAGACAATAAATATACCTAAAATTCTAGCACGACACAACTAAAATTCTAATATAATAAAGTAATAAATTATCTATATACATGATAACTTTAACCTTCAATTTATTTGTATCTATGACAACTATAGTAACAATCAAGTGTATATCTAAATTTTCTAAAGAAACTGCATAGTCACTGTACCAAGAACAAAAAGAATAGAGTTCTAGCCTACCAACTAAACCTACTTTTTTGTATTACAAATAAAAAATATCACTATTCTTCCAAACTTGTACTAGTGTCACATACTATAATGAGTTGTGTATTGTGCAACGCTGGACGCAATTAATGTATGTGTATGTGAATTAGACTTGGTGATATAACAACAATCATTTCTACCAAGGTTCCTCAACCTTAGTTATCTTTCATATCTTTTATCAATATACATCCATCAAATAAAAATCTATTATTAAACTGTCACAAGAATCAAGATCATGCAATATGACAAGAAATAAATAGTTCTTGCAGTTGCTATCAAGCACCAACCCAAAAAGAAAAGTAACAAAAATTAGATAAGATTATATAAGAGGTTGGATTTTATATAACTCATACATTCTTAAACAATGGAGAATCATGAGGTGCTGAATACTGGAAAAGACCTTGGTGGTTCACTTCTTGTGGAGAATGTTCAAGAACTAAGCTTCTAGTTGCTTGCAAGAGAAAGAGATCCCTCATGCGATCTCTTGAAAAATCGATGCATCCGGCCAAAAATAAAGCTTGGTGAAGTTTCAACCAGTGAGTCTTCAAAGATCCTAGCGATCAACATGAGCAAGCTTGCAACTGATCATTGCCTAAAAACAGGGACAGCTTAACAATTTTGGGGGTTAAAGCCAATTTCAACACAAGAACCTTTTTTTTCTTAGTAAAATAAATCTAAATTCTCATATAAATTTATTTTTCAATCTTTTTGAAACGTAAAATTACAAATTGAACTTTTATAATAAATTTCTCCTAATAATTATTTTTCAATTGATAATGTGGCTAGCCCATATAATCTTTCTTGAGACATTGTTGATCATACACAAGATTTTATTAATTATCATTTTGAAAAACTACTTCCAGCTTTAGCAACAAAAATAGGAACCACTAAAATTGTTCTTAGGCAACATATCTATTATAAAAAGAAACAACTCTATTTTTATAATTAGGTATATCAATTAGAGTCTTATCTTCTACTTGTACAATTTCTCTTAAATTTTTTAATTCTGAAATAATAAATTACATATAATTCTTCAAGAGACCGTATTGTAGTATTTTCATCAAATTGTTTTAGTGTATGAATCACATGTTTTTCACAAAATTTAGACTCTTTATTCTTTCAAATGTAATTTTTTAGCAAATATCATTATTGTAATAAAATCCATCTTTTTAATTTTTTTCTAAAAAAGAAAAAATATATTAGTCAATTTGTAACAATATCAATAAACGTATCTTTCTATTGTAAACTTTTGCTAACTGAGTAAATAGATACAATATATCATAACATTATTGGCATACCCTATAAAAATTCAAAATTTTCAAACTCATATATTACTAAATAATTGGTCTCATTTTAACTTTTGAATATTCACTAATCTCTTTTAATTTCAAAAAAGTACCACTTATATGTGGAGTTTAGGTTAAATTAACAAATTTCTTCTATGAAAAAAAAATCTTATAATTATAATATGGTCCAACGTTTGGGGCTAAACATTTTGATTACTTAATAGAGAGTTTTGATTAGATTTTTTCTAACAATTGTAATAAGCCCAAAATTTTGAGGCCTAAATTAATAGGGAGTTTTCTGTAGATTTTTCTAACAACAAAAAGTTTTTTTATAATTACTATTACCATCATAATAAGGGCTAAAATTTTGAGGCCTAAACTTTTTGAGGGCCTAAGTGGCTTTAACTGCCTTACCCTTGAGCCACCCCTACCTGAAGGTCCCAGTGATGAACATGAGCAAGGTTGTAACATACACCATAGTTATACTAGAACACAAACCGACTTCACATTTCAACCGGTAAACCAATCATGAGACTGGATTGGATCCTCTGATTAGACAAGGAAGGAAATCGCTAGATTTGGCGCAACTTGTCGGGTCAACTAGCATACTTTGAACAAGGTCTGAGTAGGGAGAAACTGATAACCCTAATAAATAGGGTTAATTCTTTCCCATTTTGTACTTAATCTTATATGTTTTTGTCCCCAAAATTATGCTTATTTCAAACACAATGTGTGTTATTTAGTAATTTAATCTTAGTAGGTCTTAGTGGTCAAAAGAGTGGTTTAACTGTGCTTTTCAAATTCAAATTGTAATAAAATATAATGCTGGATGTTTTGGTAATATTCTTATAGGGTTGAGGGCAGAATAATCTACTTTGGGTTTGGGAGCAAGAAAGTCAAAGGAAATCAAAGCAACCAAAAAATTCAACCTATAGGGAATAAGACCATCGCTGCTAGCAAGAGCGATAAGAAGAAAAAGCATGCCGCCGTCAAGCCTTTACAAATAGGGCTCGCCGTTGCTAAGCATTTCCATTGCTAGCTCATTGCGAGTGGGCATTTCCCTTGCTGCTGGTGAGGGTCACATTAAAAACCCAATCAAGGGTCAACTAGCTTGTCGCCGATGAGGTCTCCTATGTAAAAACCTTGCTATCGATGAGTTAACCTGACAAGTTAGGATATTTGACTAAATTTAAAAGAACCAACCCTTAGTTTTAGATAGAGTAGTTTGGCCATGGTTCATAGCTCTTTTAAGGGGTCTTTTCATTGTATCTTTGTCTTTCAACAACTTTACTTTTAAGCTTTCGTTTTGTTTTCCTAGCATGAAACTAGTAGTATTCTAGCTTTCTCTTATTTATCTAGTGGATATTTGGAAGTTTGCTTCTCTACTCTTTTATGCATTTTATTTATGTCTCTTTTAAGCATTATCTTTTATATTTGTGTTCTTTTACTAGATTAGTAGCTTTATTTTTTGCATTTACTTCTTATCTTGGCTAAAGAACCCATCTTTTCATCAAGCTCCCTAGTTAATTATGTTTGACCCTTTTATTACTGTTTTGCCCTTTTTACTTTTTCTTGCAAATATGAACTACTTTAGCTATAGGTTGAGTGTGGTTTATCATAATTTCCTATGGGTAAGACTTAAAGTGAAGATTTAAATGCGGATTTTGAGATTGGTTGGGCAACACTTAGTTGTATTAATTGAAAATTAGGTAATTTTCTAATTGTCTAATTTATATTGAGCAAAGGGGTGAGTATACCTTCCTAGAATAAGTATTGGAGGGATCCTAGCTCACGTTGGTTAGGTAGAGAAACACAATTGGCCAAGAGATTCGTAATTGGGTAAATTAGAGAGAATAATCCCAAATATATCACAATTTCCACCATCAAGTATTCAATTTGAGTGGAACTAGGGAATTAGCTAGCTTAACACTCAACCCACCTCATTATTTATTTTTATTGTAGATTGCTTGTTCAATATTTTCCACATTATTTGTTAGTTGTAGTTCCTTTATTTTAATTTCCTTCTTAGCTTTAAAGAAATAAAATCCTCATAAACTTCACTTATCTTTGTCTAAATAGTAATCAATCTTGATTTCTTGATACTTGCCTAGCCTAGATCCTTGGGAAACAATCCCAGTTTCACCTAATTACTACACAAGCCGTGTACTTGAACTACCTGCAAGTATGTAGTAGTTATTAGATGTAATTAGATTTGTCAAGTCACAAGCTTTTCTCTCCTGAGATTGCCGAGGATCTCTTTTTAGATATATCATACCATTTAAGATTAACACTAGTTTAGACCTTGCTTATTCTAAATTGTTTGTCAAATCACGTCTGGTTCTAGGATAGCTACTTCTCAATTCCTTCATATATTATTGGTGCCTTGACTTGTGTTAGTGTTGTTCTTCCTAGTTTATGAACATTTATACAAGGAATTTGAGTCCTCGAACCATCTGTAGACTAAAAAAAAGAGCAAGAGTGCAAGAAGTACAAAATGCCATGGAAGATCAAAGAAGAACCACATAAAATGATAGGAATAATCTCAAAGATAACTCAGAAATAAGGAAGGCAATGCAAACCATAATGGTAATGGGAATGGTGGAAATAGGAGCGAAATGGAAGAAATAAGGGACTCTGGGAGTTTTCCATGCCCATCTTTGATGGGGCAAGTTCAAGCATAGCAAGGGTCACATTCGCGGTGAATAACTTTGAAAATCAACCGGACCTAATCCAAATGCTCCAAAGACCATGCAATGTTCAGAGGAGGAACACAAGAATACCCACATGCCCACATAAGTAATTTGAGGAGGTTCTAGTTTAATGGTGTGACACTCGAAGCTATTAGACTAAGATCCCTCCATTTCTCCTTAAGAGACAAAGGAACAACTTGGTTGTAAAGTTTCGAGCAAGGGACTTTCACGACGTGGGAGCAATTAGCTCAAGAATTCTTGAGGTGGTATATTCCTCCCCTTAAGACTGCAATATTGAGGAATGAGATCACCTTCTTCTACCAAAATAATGGAGAATCTCTTAGTGAAGCATGGGAGCAGTACAAGGAGATGTTAAGAAATGCCATCAACATGGGATCCCATTATGGATGCAAATCCACACTTTCTACAATGGGTTGTTTCAAGAATTCAAAAATAGTGGACGGGTCAGCAAATGGTTCTATCTCTCTTCTAACTCTAGAGAATGCATAAGAAATATTAAGCACTATGGCATCCAACAACTATCAACACACTCCGCGCAATTTGGAGGTACTCAAGGGAGAAGAATGCATAATGTGAATGCCGTGGATGTCATTTTTGCTCAAAACCAATCGGTCACCACCCAATTGGGGAAAAATAACAAGGTCCTTAGGAAATCTCAATGTCAATGCTTTATGACCGCTATGCATCCTCTATCCCTGATTGCTTGTGATTTTTGTGGAGGAGATCATTCCACCTAATACCAACAACAATTTCCTCCTCAACAACAACAATTCCAAGATATTTTTGTGTAATTCATGATGAGCCAAGAATATTCCTTTAAAAACTTGGAAAACCAACTAGGGAAAATTGCAAGGCAATTATCCGACAGACCACACGGAGCCCTTCCAATTGATACTATCCCTAACCGAAGGAAGCAGAACCCTTGGGAGCATGAAAATGCTATTGTTCTTAGGAGCAGTGAGGAAGGTGATAACAAAGTTGGTGGTGATGAACCAAGGGAGGAGGATGATAAAGAGGCACAAAATATTGATGAGGCAATCCAAAGGCTAGTGAGATGGGAGAGTCTTCTAAGGGAAGGGCAAGGAAATTGAAGATCCCAAAAAGTACAAAATTCCCCGTAGAAGATGCCAAGATAAAAAGAACCCGCTCTTAGATTCTTCCATTTCCACAAAGGCTAAAGGGAGATACCAAGGACAAGAAGTTCAATAGGTTCTTAAAGATCTTCAAGGAGATCAAGATCAGCATTCCCTTTATTGAAGCAATGGAAAGCATGCCAAGTTATACAAAATTCATGAAACAAATGCTCACTAGCAAAAGGAAGTTAATGGAGGATGAGATACTTTGCATACTTGAGAGATGTTGTGTTATTATCCAAAAGAGCCATCCTCCGAAGATAAAGGATCTCGATTCTTTCTCAATCCCATAAGAGATCGGGGAGAGAAGGTTCAAAAGAGCTCTATGTGATCTTAGGATATCTATCAATTAGATGCCACTTTCACTCTATAAGAAATTAATTGGAGAAAGGTTGAAGCCAACTAATGTGTTCTTCCAATTAGCGGACCTAAGCATCAAATACCCGAAAAGAATTGTTGAGGAAGTCATTGTGAAGGTGGGAAAGATATATCTACCAACGGATTTCATTTTGCTCAAAATAGAGGAGGACACCAAAATGCCACCAATCCTAGGAAGACCATCCCTTGTAATCAGGAGAGCACTTACAGATATTTAAGAAGGAAAACTCCAATGGAGAGTCAACGAGGATGTCATCTCATTTAGCACTCTCTCAAATTCCCTTCTATTAAATGACGAGGTAATGCGCATTAATATTATTGATGAAGTCGTTGATGACTTTCGTGGGAATAACCTCAAGGAGCTTTGCATGTAGATGGCACTTGTCAAGGAAATAAAGAACATGAGCATAAAGAAGGCACTCAAGGGAGTATTGACATGCATGAGGAAAGGTTGAACTTAGAAGAAGATGGGCACACTAAAGTAGAGACAAGTAATGGGGGTATCCGACCACCGAACCCCCAAAGATTGAGTTGAAACCCCTCCCTTCGCAATTTCAAAATGAATTTTTAGGTGATAATGACTCTTATCTCATCATTGTTAGTGCATTACTTTCTTGTGATGAATTATCCAATTTGCTTGTTGTGTTGAAAGAGCATCGTGTGGCAACTGCATAGAGCATAAATAAAATTAAGGGCATAATTCCTACCATTTGCATGCATAAGATCCTCCTTAGTGAAAATTATAAACCTTCTAAGCAACCCCAAAGGAGGTCAAATCCCACCTTGAAGGAGTTAGTGAGAAAGGAAGTGCTTAAGCTTATAAATGTCAAGACAATATATCCCATAAGTGATAGTGAGTGGCTGAGCCCTACACAAGTTGTGCTGAAGAAAATGGTAGATGTTTATATCCAATGTAAAGAATTAGTTGATACCATATAGGATTGTAACTGAATGACAAATTTGTTTTGATTTCCGGAAGCTTAATGACGCCATTAGGAAAGACAATTTACCCCTTTCTTTCATTGACCAAATGTTGGCGCATGAACCTTTCAAGACACACTTTTTTTTTGCTTTCCTGATGGTTATTTGGGGTACTTCCAAATAGTGATTGTACCAGAAGACCAAGAGAAAGCCACTTTACCTTGTCCCTATGGTACTTTTGCTTATAGGTTTATGCCCTTTGGTCTATGCAATGCTCCAAGCACTTTCCAGTTATGTATGTTTGCAATTTTCCATGATATGATTAAAAGATTCATTGAAATCTTTATGGATGATTTTAGTGTCTTTGGTGATTCTTTTGATTCAAGCTTGCAAAATTTGCAGTTGTGTACTTTAAAGGTGTAATGAGGCTAACGTAGCCTTAAATTAGGAGAAATGTCATTTCATGGTAAATGAAGGAATTGTATTGGGGCATAGAATTTGTTCTGTGGGGATTGAGATAGATAAAGATAAGGCTGAGAGTACAGAGAAGTTACCCTTCTATCTAACGTGAAGGGGATTAGAAACTTTTCAGGACATGCCAATTTCTATCGATGCTTTATTAAGAACTTTATCATCTCTAATCATTAGACCTCTTGATGCTTTATTGCAAAAGGATATTCCATTTGATTTCAATGATGAATGCTTGCATGCCTTTAGTTTGTTGAAAAATGCTTTCGTTATCGTCTCGGTAATAGTCGCACCTAATTGAGATTTACCCTTTGAGCTAATGTGTAACACTAGTGACTATGCCGTTGGAACGGTTCTTTAGCAAAGATTAATAAAGTATTGCATGTAGTTTACTATGCTAGTTGTACTTTGAATGAAGTACAAGTCAAATACTCCACCATTGAGAAAGATTTTCTTGCCATTGTGTTTTTATTTGATAATCTAGATCATATCTCACCGGGGACAAACTGATCATTCACACCGATCACTCGACCCTTAAATACTTACCGGCAAAACCTGATTCTAAACCAAGACTCATCCATAGGACTTTACTATTGCAGGAATTTAATTGGGAAGTGGTAGATAAGAAGTAGAGTGAAAACATCGTAGCCGACCATATCTCAAGGCTCCACAGGGAGAAGGACTCGTTGGGAAAGCACAAGAGGATTTGCCCATTGAAGCTAGCTTTTTGGAAGAGCACCTCTTCATGATTAAAGGCAACTTGGTACACAGATATTGTGAATTATCTGGTGGCCAAGATCATCCTTTCAACCATGGACTCTAATCAAAGAAAGAAATTTCTCTCAGAGGTGAAGTATTTCATTTGGGAAAACCCTTACCTATATCGCTAATGAACGGATGAAGCAATCCGCAAGTGTGTCCCAAAAGTGGAAGTGGTGGATATCTTCCATCATTTCCATTCTTTACCGAGAAAGGACACCATGGTTCGCAACTAACGGCGGCTAAGGTTCCACAAAGTGGATTTTTCTAGCTGACCCTCTTCAAGGAAGCAAGGAATTTCATTATTCAATACAATGAGCGTCAACATGTGGGGAATTTTACAAGAAGCAATGAGATGCCCTTAAACATCAATTTAGTTTATGAAGTGTTTGACATGTAGGGGATAGACTTTATGTGAACCCGTCCCAGCCTAGCACAACAAGAAGTTTATCATGGTGTCTGTAGATTATGTTTCAAAATGCATAGAAGCGGTGGCATTTCCCACCAATGATGTTCGTGTTGTTGTTAGCTTTATAAGAACAAATATATTTACACTATTTGGGGTAGCGAAGGCTATCATAACTGATGAGCGAACACACACCTCAAGAATTCTCTTTTTGAATCCGTCCTTTCTAAGTATGGGGCCACACACAAAATCTTCCTGCTTATCACCCTCAAACGTCCAATCAAGTGGAGGACTCAAACCGAGAACTAAAAAGAATTTCAAAGAAGACCATAAGTGCGTCAAGAAAGGATCGGTCCAAGAAATTAGATGATGCCTTATGGACCTACCGGATTGCTTATGAGACTCCTATAGGGATGTCTCCTTATAGGATGGTCTACAATATGCTATATCACTTCCTAGTGGAAATAGAGCACAAAGTTTATTGGGCAGTCAAGAGCTTAAATTTTGATTTGAACAGAGGCAAGTGAAAAAGGGACTCCTTGACATCAATAAGTCAATGAGTTCCAGAGGGAAGCTTTTGAAAACTCAAGGCTCTACAAAGAAAGGAACAAGACTTGGCATGACAAACATATCTTGAGGAAGGAGTTTAAAATCCTGGATCTAGTGTTGCTTTAAAATTCAAGGCTCAAGCTATTTCTGTGAAAACTCAAGTCAAGGTAGACAGGGCCATTTGAGGTAATGCAGGTGTTTTCTTATGGTGTAGTGAAGTTAAAGCGGAAGGATGCAAACTTTAAGGTCAATAGGTATCAGCTCAAACTTTACTACAAGAAAGCAATTGAGAAGGAATGGGTGACCATTCACTTTATCCACAATTAATCAACATTACGCTCTAGTCAATCTTATGGCTATAAATAAGCACTTCTTAGGAGACAAACCAAGTTTCCTTACGTTCTAACTTTAATTTTTGTGCATTTACGTAAGTCTAGTGTTGGTTATTTTAAGTAGGTTTAGATTATAGGTGTAAATATAGTGTGTTAGTTTGGTGTTCAGTGTACCTTTGAAATAGCCATGCATTGATTTGGGGTTAAATTGGTGGTTTTGTAGGCAAAGCAGTTTCGAAAAGAGAAATTTGGAGGATGTAGAAGGACCCTCACTGCCGGCAAGGGCCCCCATGGTGAAAAGCTCGCTGCTGGTAAGACTTCCAGAAGGGATAAATACCCTCTCATTCGGCAAAGGCCAATCAATAGATAAATATATATATATATATATATATATGAAAGGGGGCCAGGTTCGCAAAACAGTTTTTCAACCTCCACAACTCCAAACACTCCATATTTTCTCCTCCTAACCACCCCCTCCTCTTTAACCACCAAACTTCACCCCAAAACTCTATCAAAACTTCATCTCTCGTTACTAATTTCCTTCTTCTCAACTACAATACCAGCATAAATCCATACTACTCCACAAATTCCATTCCTTACACCACAAATCCATCAGACTCAAACAAAGGATTGAAGACTAAGGCTAAGTTAGGTTGAGGGAATTTTACAAGCCATCCAAGGAGACCCGGTAACATAACAAATTTATTCATCTCCAAGTACATAAATATGATCTTTTCAATGAATCTTTGTTATTTGATTACTATTTGAAGAATATTGGTGATTTAATGGTTGATATTTGAGAAATATTGGTGCGTTTTGAATTGGGTTTGAGATTTTGGTAGTTGTTAAGATTTCATATATTTATGGATTCTTGCTACCAATTCAATTGAATTTGTGGGTTTTGTTGGCTTGTGTCACCATTCTTGAATTAATTTGGATTGTTAGAAAGGGAATTGGGTACAACTAATTTGGAAACATGCATAGAAAGAGAAAAACTGCTCCTGAGTCACCAGAAAAATGGGATGAAGGAAAATTCGAGCATTAACTCAATACTGTTTTAAGAAATTGGCTAAAAAACCATTGCATTGAGAGAGGCTTTGTGCTAAATGACCTAGTTGAACACCAAAGCATAGCCAAATATATCTGAGGTAGATTGGTTAGGAGTAGATTGAGAATAGGGATTGAGGAGATTTTGTTAGACAATCAACAATTGTATGTCTCAAAACACGAGTCCAAGAATTCATTGCAAATACCTACCAACTCATTGGTCATGTGTCTACTGTGAGGCAAAAGGCCGTCCCCTTTAGAAAATATATTATTAATGCCCGTTATAACCCGTCTAATATGCAAGGGAGAGTCAATATGCTCATTTTCTAAGAACCAACATTAATTATAATGAGGTCTTGAATTTTTTGTGATGATAAAGTGCCCGAAGGACAACATATTGGGAATTCCATCCATACGGTATCATAAACAATTTTTGAGAATGTTCTTATCAATTGAAGCTACTGCCTGGCTACATTTTACTTGTGTTCATTTCTTTCTTATTATACATGTTAGTGAGGAGTAAGCTCTATTGATTTATGCCATAATGAAAGGCTTTAGCATTGATATAGGTTTTGTGCTTCGACAAGAAATTTTAAGAAAATGGTCATTGGGGGAACATGTTGGGTTTTATTTTACTTAACCTCATCAACCATCTTTGCCAAAATGATTGTGTTAATCTAAAGAGTGGTGCAAGAATCCAACCCAATCAGCCTTTAACTACCAAGTGGGTGAAATCAAACCTCCAACAGGACAAAAGGTGTTACAGTCTTAGATTACACTCAATGCACGAGGAGGTCAACCCTCTCCAAAAGGATTTTGGGAGTGATAGCTCTAGGAAACTAGAGTTATTTTGCTCAATTATTCAAACATTTTTTTTAGTATTTTTCAGATTTTAGAGTTGAATTCTGTGTTTCTATTTAGTTTTTTGTATTTAGTGTTTGCATGTGCATTTTGTGTAAATTTAAAGATATTAGTGTTAATTTTATTATAATTTGTTACTTATTAGGGTTATTGGTATTTTGCAGAGTTGGAATAAAGGGTATGAAGCTTAAAGAATG
Source organism: Cinchona pubescens (assembly GCA_025175665.1). Classification (NCBI taxonomy): domain Eukaryota; kingdom Viridiplantae; phylum Streptophyta; class Magnoliopsida; order Gentianales; family Rubiaceae; genus Cinchona; species Cinchona pubescens. Next base: position 696,571 of record JANKKI010000235.1, read on the forward strand.
AAGGATTCAAGGAGCAAAAGGGCAAAAAAGAGAAATTCAAGGTTGCTAGAAAATACTTCATATAGAGTTATATGGAATTTGTACATGAAATCAATATGAGATATGGATGAAGATTTGAAGGCTTATTTTGGAGTCCATATCACAATATGGATTTCCTATACAAATTCCATATCATGATAAGGATGAAGATTTCAAGCATTTTTAGAGCTCCATATCAATATATGGATTTCCAGTACAAATTCCATATCGAGATATGGATACGCGGACAGAATGCTAGATTTTTTTCACTTGTAATCTTTGGACTAATTTTAACTCCATCAAACCTAGCCCTACAAATATATCTTCTAAGTCTCTTTGGAAGATAACAAGTAGACATGACTAGGGTTAGATAGGAGTAGGAGTAGAGTAGTTATTCTTCCTTTTCCCTTCCTATTTGGGGTGGATTTTCATAGATTAGACGTAGTGTAGTTGTTGATTTTTAAGTCCTAGTTGTAGATTGAAGACTCCTAGTGTAAGTTCTCTTTAATCTATGCCTAATTTCAGTTCCTTCAGTTTAGTTAGCTTAATTGCTTCCATTAAAATACTTTCTTTACTTGTTTTCTTAGTTTCATTAGTAGAATAGTTTATTGGATTTTCATTTAATTGCTTTCTTTACTTGATTTATTAGTGTAATTGTTAATTTAGCTTATGACTTTCTTTAAAAAATGCTTTCCTAGTGATAATTTGTAAATTAAAGAAGTTAATTAGGGTAAATTAATTTATAGGCTTTGTTTAATTATTCTTCTTTAGTGGTAATTTGTAGCCTAGAGTAGTTAATTGCTTCCTTAAAAGCTTTCCACTTTACTTGCTTTCTTTAAATCCTTTCCAAAATGCTCTCTCTTTTATATGCTTTCATTAATTGCTTTCTAAAAATTGTTTTCCTTATTGTTAATCTTTATTTTAATGCAATAGATAGATTTTAAATTGCTTTCTCAGTTCTTTAATTTGAGTTTTAATTAAACCTTTTCTTTTAAGCAATCACTTCAACTAGTAATTTAACCAAATAATCGGTGATTATTGACCAATCCTTATGGGCACAAACCCTACTTCCCTGTACTACTTGTTGACAAATGTATACTTGCGGGATGCCACCTAGTTAGTGTAAGATTTAGGAGTTCATAACTAGGTGTTTTCAAAACAAGGCATCAAGTTTTAGGCACTGTTATCGGGGATTAATTTTCGGTGATATCGATATAGTTTGGTTGGAAGACTAGATTGAAATATTTTGTATTCTTATACAGTTGTTTTGTCTATTGGAAAACCAAAAGGATTTTCATTTTGTAGTTGTGTTCTTATCTTGTAAAATACAAAAAGATTTTCCTTGTGATGGATAGTTTAGACTAACTAGTAGTCTAAGTTTTCTTACTTTTCTTGTTTGTCTGGTTATTTTTCTTGTTTTTGTTTAGTTGTGTTTGTTGCTTCAAGAACATACAAGGAATGGATTGGAACTATTAATACCAAGGAAATTACCATTCTTATGTTAGTAAAGCTATGCCTAATAAGCATGATTCTTGTTATGATTACTCTTCTAACCCTTATGAAAAGTTTATCAAATAGGATAGTCTAGCAATCCATATCTTTATGATAGCTACCAAGAAAATCCCTATTCTTTTCCTCCACCTCAAGAGCCTTTATATGAACCAATAGAGCTGCAATCCTTTACCCACCAATCCAAGAATGTGATGAGGCAAGATCAATGGAATATGGATGCAAATTCAACAACTTCGAGAAGAAATTTCCAAATTTCAAGAGGTCATTGATCGAGAAGAACTAGGTAAGGAATGAGCACAATTTCGAGAAGAACAAGCTAGATTCTTTTCGAAGAATAAGAGAAATCCACCAAAAGATTACAAGACCAACTTGCGAAAGTTCAAAGAACAGTAAATGGTAAAGAATAATGGACTCCAACACTACCACCAATAGATAAGGAACCGGTTTAAGAAGAAAAAAATGATGAATTTGTCTTGGAAGAAACCGGTTTCGAAGGACCTATTGAGTTTGAAATTCAAACAAATGGGACATTCAATACTTGTTTGGAACAAGCACCAACTTTCCCTTGGCATAAGTGTGAGTTTGTCTTGGTTACAACAAAAGAGATTCCATTTGGGGTATTCGTGAAAATAATGCTAGCTTAAGAAGTAGAAGAAGAAGAGTACTTCCTAGAGGGGACCGAGGAGGCACAAGATAATTATACGAAAGTTCACCTCCTTGAGGTCATCGGATGAGCTAAGCAATGGTGTAAGTTCACCAAGAATTACAATATGCTCGGGAAGCTTCCTTGGTGTTGAGGGAGTATTTCTTTTCTTTTTATTTATTTCTTATTTTAGCTTATTTGCTTTAGTTTGAGTAACTGGTTAGTAATAAAGGCTTGTGACCTTGTGCTTAGTTTAATTTATATGTTTTGACATTGGCAAATGAATTTTCATAATACTTGGATGAATTTGGTTATTAATGATCATGTTGATAGCAATGCTGGACTTGTGATATGTGATGGATATATGATTTATGGATTGAACATAGAGTTGAATTTTTACCTTTTACTTGTGGCATATGGATTTCTAGTTGTTACACTTTATATGCTAAATGTTTGAACTTATTTTGAGGAATTAATGTCAATGCTTGATATGGTTGGAAATAATCTTTGCTGTTGAATATCTTTTTGAGACCAATTATGTGTGAAGCTAAGTTTGGGAGGAATGATTTGGGCATAACTTATGCATATTTTTCTTTTTCTTCTCGTTGTTTGGTTCCCAAGAAGTTCTAATAACCATTCCTTAGTGTAACTATATTGGTCGAAGAAGGATAGAAAACTTATGGGATTTATGTGCTTAAATATAATTACATTTACATGTTGAACTTGAGACTGTTCATTGCTTAGCCTTATTAGTGTTGTCCTTATTGTCGGTAAATTCCATAATTAAGGGAAAATTCTTGTTTCTAAGTTCAACTTATGCTTCATTGCTTACATTTACATTCATTTGGTTAATTCATTGTCTACGATCTTTATGTTGTCCAATTCAAATTCAAATTCATTACCATGAAAGCCGATTTTTCCCTAATGGAGTTGAGGATTATGCTTGATGGATTGCTCTATTTGGAGAAGATTTTCTATTCCCTACATTCTTATTCCTTAATATGCCCATTATTTTAATCTTGAATCTAGAAAGAAATATTTTCACCTTACTTCCTTGACATTATTTTTGTTTTGTAGTACTTTTATTTTATGTTGTTGTTATATCTTTATAAATAATTACTCTTACTTAAATTTGCTTCGAATAAATTAGCTGAGGATAGATAACTGAGACATGTATATTCTATATTTGTGCTTGAATGTGTGATTGACTTGATTGAGCTTACAATGATGATTACTTAGTTTGGGATATTCATGCCTTAGTTTTTGTCTTATTTAATTTGTTTACTTAGGTTTGAGTAATCCTTGGGCTACGTTGGTAGGATTTTTCTCTTTAATTATTCTTTCAATGTTTTGATTTCACCCATGTTGGTATATGTTCGTTTTATTTTGGGAGAGCGGATAGATGAGTTGTACTCATTACTTGATTAAATGAAATGACAAGTTTGGGGTGTTATTTCTTATTTCTTGGTAATGGTTTTGTACTTTATTGTTCAATAGTATTGAAATCGAATGTAGAACATAGGTAGCAGTTCATGTGCAAAATGGGATTTAACTCTTGCAACTCAACAAAATTTTCAACTACTCATGAAATGGTATTCTTATCTAGTTTTTCTCTTAAACTTTGCTTTTTCCGTAAGTTTTTATCTAATGCCAAGTTCAAGTAATTATTGACAAGGTGTAAATATTTTAAAGTTTTTGGAAATTGATTTTGAGAATAAAAAGAAATGAATTAAGCATCATCTGATCATATAGCCTGAAATTGCATTTTTTAGATATTTTGTGGGTTTTTCAAGTTTTGACTTGGTACAATAATTGGGGTAGTGTGGATTCCCCATTTTAGTTACATAGTCAGATTGTGAAAATGATCTAGGCATTTTCTTGAATCATTTGAGCCAAATAGTCCACATTGCATTAATTTCATCCCTAGTATCCACTCTGTTGAGCTTTGTAGCCTAATTTCTTTGTTAACCAAATAACATAGACATATCACTTCATTTATTCACTCCTTCATCCCATCACCTTAGTCATTGTGGATCTATCTTAGTTCCTCAATATAATAGTTAGATTTTGTATGATGGTTTGAAGGAAAGTTTTTGTGTGTTCGTTGGGGAAATGAAGTCTAGAGTTCAAGGTTGTTTATATTTCCTTTTTCGTAATTTTTATGTAATGTTATTGTTAATTTTGAAAAAAAAAAAAAGAAAAAAAAATTAATGTCATGTTCTTTTTCAAAAATGAAGGTCCATTTTAGCTTCAACAAGTTGATTTAGTTCAAATAATGCTTTTGTCTCATGTTAGTTTTTGGACATTTATGTTTGGAATAATGGTTCAAGAGTTTGTTTTAGAATGACTACGGTGATTTAAGTCACTTTTATTTAAATTTATCTTAGCTTGTTACCTTAGCCTCATTACAAGCTTTAAAAGTTCTAAATGATCCTTAATCTAGAGAGCTATTAGAGATTTGAGAGTCAGGGTCATTAGTTCGGTTAATGTACTTAGTTAGATTTTTACAGCGCCAACAAATGTTCGTGCATGTCATTTGAATCTTTTTGTTCTTCTTAAAACAAGTCTTAAGGATTTTAGTTTTCTATATTTGAAACAAAATTTTGAGGAAGTTGATTTGTTTACTCTATCTCAATGTGCATTTGAATTGGCATTCCTGGAATACTTCATTAGTAAAAGTAATGTTTCTAATTGAAACTAGCTCATACTTTTATAAATGGAGGGGTAGATGAAAATGTTAAATTTTTTGAGTTAAAGCCCCATTTTCTCTTATGAAAATTGCCCTAAAGTTCAACATCTTGATTTCTTTGGTAGTATATATCGTGTTTACTTATGTTCGTTTTCTTTCTTATTTTGCTCAGGACTAGCAAAACACTAACTGTTGGGGTGTGATAACTCTAGGAAACTAGAGTTATTTAGTTCGATTATTCTAGCATTTTTCTAGTATTTCCACTTTGGATTTTAGGCTTGAATTATGTGTTTTTATTTAGTTTCTTTGCATTTAGTGAATGCATGTACATTTTCTTCAAATTTCATGATATTAGTGTTAATTTTAGTATAATTTGTTACTTATTAGAGCTATTGGTATTTTGCAGAGTTGGAATAAAGGGTATGAAACTTAAAGAATATAAGATTCAAGGAGCAAAAGGAAAAAATAAAAAAAAAATAAAAAAAAAGAGAAATTCGAGGTTGCTGGAAAAGGCTCCATATAGACATATGGAATTCGTACGTTAAATCCATATCGAGATATGGGTGAAGATTTGAAGGCTTATTTTGGAGTCCATATCACAATATGGATTTCCTATACAAATTCCATATTGCAATATTGATGAAGATTTTCAAGCATTTTTAAAGCTCCATATCAAGATATAGATTTCCTGTATAAATTCCATATCGAGATATGGATATGTGGACAGAATGCTAGGTTTTTGTCACTTGTAATTTTTTTGCTAATTTTAACTTTACCTACCTAACCCTATAAATACATCCTCTAAGCCTCTTTGGAGGCAAACAAGAAACATAGCTAGGGCTAGATAGGAGTAGGAGTAGTGTTGTTCTTCTTCCTTTCCTTCCCTATTTGGGGAGGATTTTTATAGATTAGATGTAATGTAGAGTTGTTGATTTTTAATTCCTAGTAATAGATTGAAGATTTATAGTATAATTTCTCTTTAATCTATGTCTAATTGCATGTTTCTTTGGTTTAATTAGCTTAGTTGCTTCCATTAAAATGCTTTCTTTACTTGTTTTCTTAGCTTAATTCATAGAATAGTTTATGAGTTTTTCATTTTACTGCTTTCTTTACTTGAATTCTTAGTGTATGAGCTACCTTTAAAAATGCTTTCTTAGTGATATTTTGTAGTTTAAATTAGTTAATTAGGATAAATTAATTTATGGATTTTGTTTAATTATGCTTCCTTAGTGGCAATTTGTAGCCTAGTGTAGTGAATTGCTTCCTTAAAATGCTAGATTCCACTTTACTGGCTTTCTTTAAATACTTTCTTAAATACTCTATCTTTTATATGCTTTCTAAAAAAGGCTTTCTTTAGTGTTAATCTTCACTTTAATTGAATAGATAGATTTTAAATTTCTTTCTCAGTTCTTTAATTCAAGTTTTAGTTAAATCTTTTCCTTTAATCAATCATTTCAACTAGTAATCTAACCAAATAATTGGTAATTTTCGACCAATCTTTGTGGGTACGATCCTTGCTTCCCTTTACTACTAATTGACAACCGGGATGTCACCTAGTTGGTACTCTATCTTTTTGGATTGTACCCACAAGGATTGGTTGGTACTGATTATTTGGTTGGATAATAGTTGAAGTGATTGATTAGAAGAGGAACTTTAACTAAACCTAGAATTTAAGAGACTAAGAAAGTAATTTAAAGACTAACTAACTATGCAATATAAAAGTGAGCATTAACATTAAAGAGAGCATTATTAAGAAAACATGTAATGTATTTTCCGGATTTAATACACATTAGAGTTTAAGTATGTGTTTTTGTTTAATTTTTTGGCATAGTGCATTATGTAAAAAATTTCATGATATTAGTGTTAATATTAGTATAATTTGTTACTTGTTAGGGTTATTGGTATTTTGAAGGATTGGAATAAAGGGTATGGAACTTAAAGAATGAAAGATTCAAGGAGAAAAAGGGCAATAAGGAAAAATTTGATGTTGTTGGAAAAGGCTCCATATCTAGATATGGAATTTGTACATAAAATCCATATCGAGATATGGATGAAGATTTGAAGGCTTATTTTGGAGTCCATATTGTGATTTGGATTTCATATACAAATTCCGCATCTCAATACGGATGAGGATTTTCAAGTATTTTTAGAGCTCCATCTTGAGATATGGATATGCTATACAAATTTCATATCGTGATATGGATACACGGATAGAAAGCTAGATTTTATCTCCCTCAACCCTAGCCCTATAAATACATCCTTTAAGCCTCTTTGGAGACTAACAAGTAGACATCGGTCAAGCTAGGGCTAGATAGGAGTAGGAGTGGTATAGTTCTTGTTCCTTTCCCTTCCTTTTTGGGAAGGATTTTCATAGATTAGATATAGTGTAGTTGTTGATTTTCAATTCCTTATTGTAGATTGACAACTCATTGTGTAAGTTCTCTTTAGTCTATGTCTAATTTCATGTCTCTTTAGTTTAAGTAGCTTAATTGCTTGCATTAAAATGCTTTCTTTACTTGTTTTCTTAGTTTAATTGGTAGAATAGTTTATGGGCTTTTCATTTAATTTCTTTCTTTACTTGATTTTTTAGTGTAATTCTTAATCTAGTTTATGGTCTTTCTTTAAAAATACTTTCTTAGTGTTAGTTTGTGGTATAAATTTAGTTAATTAGGATAGATTAATTTATAGACTTTGTTAGTTTGTAATTTATTCCACTTCAAATAAATAACTAGAACAATTTTTGCAAAAACTATTTTTTCCTTGGGAAATCATGTTCTTTGAATTTTTATATGTTATGAAGTCTTTGGTTTTCAAAATGAGTGGAGAATTTTGAGAATAATGTTGTGGTTAATTTGGTCAGTGGAAATTTGGTGTTTGAGATGATCTCACTTGGACGAATAATCCAACTTTTCCATTTCATTCAATTTGTTTTATTACGCTGTTCATTTCTTGTTCTTATTGCTGTTGCCGAGGTCTTTATGTATTTTCTTTCACTCGGGACGAGCAAAAGACTAAACTGGGGAGAGTGATAACCCTAATAAATAGGGTTAGTTCTTCCCCATTTTGTGGTTAAACCCCATATTATTTATTTTAAGCCCTTGTGTTACAGTGGCCCATTTGTAGTTTAGGGATTTTTAATTAAATAACTTTAGAGCGAGGGACTAATGGGATATTTTGAATAACAGTAGTTTGTAAATGATGGCTGGTAGTTTTAGAATATCTTCACCCTATGATTACTTAGTAGTTCTAGGGTTTGAGTGGAGGAAAACGAAGGAGGAAGAGATTGGCTTTTAGTGGTTCAAGAATCTTTGGCGAAGAATTTTGTGATCTCGAAGGCGAGAACCAGCGGGTTTTCGATTTTAATTGTGTATTTCATATTGTTTGAATGGTAAATGGAGTTGGGTTCTTTTTTCAATTTGTAAATGATTTTGGTATACAAGCTCTATTTGAATTTTCAATAAATAAATATATTCATGTATAAACTTGGATCGAATGTGTTGTACTTTATGTTGTGTTTATTTTTATAGACATGTATATATGCTAAGCACATCTTATTTTGTGCAATTTTGAGTATTTGAATACATGTGTAATTATGGTTGAATGTGCTAGCTCATGGTATGACTTTTGTTAATTAGTTGAACTATATATTTAACTTTTAACCTATAGGTGGAGGTGAACTGGTCCGACCTATTGGCGAGGGGTACATTGGGTACAATTGACCAGTGGAGATGAACTAGGTATAACCTATTGGTAGAGATGAACTGGGTATGATATTTCATTTGATCGGTTACCATAGACTTAGCAAGTGAAATGAGGCATTTTCTTTTGTGTCATTATATAGCATGAGTCTTGGATATTATTACATTTGATATGTTCTGATTTGATTAAATATAAATGAATATTTGTTACTTGTATATATAAAATAACATGTTCGATCCAGGGAAAGAGGATATCATTGCTTAATGGGCCTTGTTTGCTCATCCCACGATATTTAACATTTTTGTAGGTGGTCCAAATTTAATAAGCCATAAGGGTTTGAAAGATTGGCAGCTTGTACCTAACCATTGGGGTTGAATGTTGAACCACTAAGTAGGATGTGGTTTACGTTTCCTTTATTGTTGTGGGGACATGAACGCCACAAAACCGTTTATGTTTCAAATGTTATTAGTGTGCTGGAACTTCATTGTTGGCAACCTTTGAATTTTAAATGTAATAGGTTTCATTATTTAATGAAATAATTTGGATTCAATGATTTTATGAATTTAGTGTGCTTTATTGCTTGGATGTTTGTGCCTTGCGTTCATGAGTGTAGTCATGGATGCAGCGTGTCTTGCTCGGATTTGGGGTATGATATTTAGTCGTATCAAAGCCAAAGTTTGATAACTGGGCTACTAGTATTTGGTTGAAAGGAGAACGACTGCCTAAGCCGTAACGGAATTATGAGTGACTCGATGTAAGGGGATGACTAGCCTTGACTGAGAAGTATCATAATTTCTTGATTTGGGGCATAGTTAGGGTTCGATTCCTATTTTCTTTTGACCTATATATACTTTTGTGTTTCTTGTCAGGTGAGGGTTTAGGTATCCTGAGGGACTAACTTTGAATTTTCGATAGATGCAGATCAGGAAAGATAACCAGTTAACCAGGCTCAGGTTGAGCCAAGCGTGATTCAAGTAGGGTAACAGTATTTTAAACTATCAGCCGTCAGTTCCAAAACAGCAGGATTACGTGAGTTTTGGTTTTTTGACAGATTTCTTCGGCCGGTTGAACTCTTTTGCATGCGATTTTACATTCTTATCCTTAAACAATTATTGCAACTTCTAGTCTAGTACTCATATAAATATCCCATGAAGGGGATTAGAAGGGATTCGACACTTTTATTTTTCTCGTTTTAGCTAGGTTTTTTAGCAGAAAAAAAATCTTGGTTATTCTTCTGTGGCACTTAGTGCCTAAATCTTTTTTCTTGGTCGAGCAAATTGAAACCATGGTCAATTCTACTATGTCTTATAGACATTTAGCTCTTGAATTTAGACACTTTTATATCAATTATTGATTATTTTTTTGTAATTAATTTTATGATTGTTCTTTTTTTAACTTATCATTGCTGTAGAATATTAAGTTATTAGAGTTAATCTATAGCTAGATTGCTTTAACCGAGTGTGCTTAATTCAATCTATGAAGCAACTAAATTTGATAATTGCTCGATTAGTGTTATTGAATTTAGGGATCATAATCAACTAATTGGCATAACCGCGTGTGTTTATGTTTAATTAGCCTAATTATTCTTGGTAATTTTAATGCTTCTATTTATTAATTTTTGGCGCGTGTCTAAAAGATTAAATTAATAGTTAGGGTTAATTCAATCGCGAGATGAAAATTATCAAACTTTAGAAATAAATAAGAATCAACATTGAATTGGATTTCGAGTTAATTTTTCAATTAGTGTTTGGTATAGAAATTGAATTATCTTTGGTGTCAATGATCGATGAGTGAAATTTTCATGGTGGATATGACCAAACCAAGATTCTTCTTAAATTGAATTCTCTCTAGTTTACTTTATTGTTTTAGTTTTTTGTTTAAAAATATTTAAAAAATCCCCCATTTTTTCATTCATCACAAGAATAAAATCCGTTCTCTGTGGGATGACATGTACTCACCACTACTACATTATTATTGCGAATTGTTAATTTTGGGTGCCTATGACAAGACAGACCACACGCATTCAATGTCACAAAGTATCTTCCCAATTTAATTACGTTGTTAACAAATACTAGTTGCTGAATTGTCAAAGAATTAGTAGTCAATTGAGGTTGGTTGGCACAGTTGCCGAGGAACGGCATTTGATTTATTTTTGTGCTTTAAATTTTTGTATTTAACTGTGTAAACTTATTATTTGATCTCTTTTTTATCTCCATCATGGATACCAATTTGCATGAGGTTTATTGTTCCGATTTCATTATCGAGCAATTACCACCACAACCTTGGTATGATCCCTACACATATAAGTACAATCAAGGATGGATAGATTATCCTAAATTGGGTTATCCATCACAAGATCTTCCATGTATACATCCAATTTTCCATAACAACCTTATACCCAAACTGGTAAATCTTTGGAAGAATTAATTTGTTCTTTAGCTGCTAATACTTTGCAATTTCAATACGAAACAAGAGCCAGTCTACAAAGTTTGGAGCATCAACTAAGTCAACTGAATTTTTCCATAAGTAGACTAGAATCTCAAGTGACTGAGGGTAGAGAAGATAAAGAAAATGAGCAAGAACTAGAGATGGGATTAATAGATGTGAAGCCTATTGAGGATAACTCTAATTCATTGCCTCTGGAGACTTAATTTCAGTGCCTCAAGATCTTCCAAAGCAAGAGCCAATCAAGGTTTTAGGCTTAGCTATGGACGAAACACAAGAGATTCTAACTACTGTGAAAGATACCCACTTGGCTGTTAATAGGGATTGTATTGTGGTGCCAGTATACCCCACATTTTGTTATGGATCGACCTTAAGAATTGAAGATCAAACAGTGGCTCGTAAAGAGTTTGATATTTTTGAGTCTCTTAAGGGTCATAATAAATCATTAATTGAACCATGCATGAATGAGTAGTCAGTGTCGATATTTTCCATTCATGATTTTCAAGATTTTTGAGCACTAAGCCATACTTTAATTATTGATTGGGATATTTAGAGAAAGTTATGTAGACTCAATTATGTTGCATCCCGAAAACTAACTTTGTTACATTTTCGAAGCTAATTCTTAGACGACCCGATTTGGTTTAAATATGAGGGTAGTGCTTTTTCATTTGTTAAGCCTTTCTAGCCAACCATTTTAACAATCTATCTATTTCTAAGTACCTTATTTGAGCCTTATTCTTGTGAAGAGAAATACCATTCACCTTCTTTCACATAAACTCAATTTACCTACCCTTATTGAGTTTAATGTTCTTTTCATTGTTTTATCCTAAGTTATCCCTTTAAGAGCTTTATGGTGCACATTATATGTCAAGGGGATATAAGGGTGGAAGTTTGCGAGAAGTGAGTGATGTACATTTTTGTAGCAAAATGGGGTACTAGAAAAAATTGTTGAGAAAAAATAAATATGGAAGTGCTGGTATATGCAGGTAATGCCCATCACTGGTACCTGCGTGTTTTTTTATATATACAGGTAGTGCCTATCACTGGTACCTGTATTTGCAGGTAGTGCCCACCTCTGGTACATGCGTGTTTATTTGATGCAGGTAGTGCCTTCCACTGCTACCCGTACTATGAGCGGACATAGAAAAATAAAATGATGATTTGATATAGATATGTCCGAGGGAGGTTGGCATGTTTGGTTGTTCAAAATTCTTTAGGCACCTGTAATCTTATATGGTGTTTGTTACTCAAGTGTGGGGTTGTGGCTGTTTGATATTTTGCACGTGAAGAGAAGTTTTATTTTAATGTATGGCCATCATTATTGTAAAGCTCTTCTTCTTATTTGCTATATCCTTTCCCTTCTTTGGCTAACAAATATCCTAACCTATAGTTGAGCTAAAATTCTTACCGAATTTAGATTGAATCGGTTGTCTAGATTAGTGGAGAGGTGTAAGAAGTGGGGTGTTTAAAAAAAATTTTGAGAGTCTTCATGATTTAATCTAAATATTTTCAAATCTAAGTTTTTGAATGGCTACACACACATACACACGAATTTCATGTTTTGGTTTTTATTAGCAATTGAGCTCTTTGGCACTTAGACTATTCTGATTGCTGGATTGATTATTGATTATTTATGTGGATATTTGAAGGAATATGTTGAGTAGAATGTGTTAAGCTTAAATGTTTTGATTTTATGTTTGATCAAGGACGATCAAAGGCTAAGTGTGGAGTAATTTGATTTATTAAGTTCATAATTGTGCTATATTTTATGTGTCAATTACCACGTTTTTATGTGTTATAAGCAAGATTTGAGTTATTATTGAGCTTAATTTGCAGTTTTTGAGATGAAGAGAGTAATAATTTTTTTGTTTTTGTTAAAATAAATCTTAAGAAGAGGATTGGTTATCTTATTTTAAATTATCAGGACAAATCACTAATTATATTTCAGTAGTGACGTGTAATAATATTTATAGATCGCCTATCAAATAATTATGAAAAAGAAGTATCATATTTAGAAAATTTTTATAATTTTTTCACATTAATTACCATCTTAATCACCAACCTCATTTTTTTTTTCAACCACCAATGATAAGTTCATAATTGTGCTATATTTTATGTGCCAATTACCACGTTTTTATGTATTGTAAGCAAGATTTGAGTTATTATTGAGTTTGATTAGGTTATTCTCAATTTTTGTAGGGTTAAAGTAAAAAAGGGCTGAAAAATATGGGAAAAGATGAAAGAAAATTTTGCGAGCCACTTAGTGGCTCGCAAAGGGAATACACAACTAAAAATAAACAAAACACATGATTACGTAAATAAAACCTAACTAAAAGGAAACTAACTAACTAAAATGAAACCTAACCAACGAAAATAAGTAGTATTGATTATTCTTGTGCATGTGCACGGAAGGTTGTGAGAAGGCGTGAAGTGGATTTCTAGCAGGTTTCTTCACCCGGATGGACTCCTTTTCAGCCGCTGTCATGTCCTTATCCATAAATCCTTTAACTTGTAACCTTAATACTCAATATAAATACCCCAATTACTGAGAGAAAAAGGAGATCGACTCTTTTATTTTCTTTTGGCTAGGGTTTTTAGCAGTAGAAATTCTTCTTTATTCTTTCATGGCACTTTGTGCCTAAACCCTTTTCCTGATAGAGGGATTTGAAGCCATAGTCAATTCTACAAAGTTGTGAGACTTCTTGAGCTTGAATTATTCATTTTTATCTCAAGTATTGATTATTTTTCTGTAATTAATTTTATGACTGTTCTTTTTAACTTGTTATTGCTGTAGAATATTAAGTTATTAGAGTTAATCTATTGCTAGATTGTTTTAACCGCGTGTGCTTAATTCAATATGTGAAGCAACGAAGTTTGATAATTACTCAATTAGTGTTATTGAATTTAGGGAAATTAATCATCTAATTGGCATAACCGCGTGTGTTTATGTTTAATTAGCCTAATTGTTCTTGTTGATTTTAAAGCTTCTATTAAGTTAATCTTTGGCGCGTGAAATCTGGATTAAATTAATAGTTAGGGTTAATTGGATCGCGTGTAGAAAATTAACCAACTTTAGAAAGAAATAAGAATCAACTTTAAATTGGTATTCATTTGGGTTAATTCTTCAATTAGTGTTTGATATAAAATTGAATTATCTTGTGTGTCAAGGATCGACTAATGAAATTGCCATGGGGAATATGACCAAAACCAAGACTTTTCTTAATATAATTCTCTTTAGTATTTTATTGTTTTAATTTTGAGTTCAAAAGCTTTTAAAAACCCCATTTTCCATTTAGCACAAGAATAAACTCCGTTCTCTGTGCGACGACCTGTACGCACCGCTACTACATACTGAGAGTTGTTAGTTTTGGGTGCTTACGACAGTATTACAACACCGCATCACATTATTTGCACACCAAATTTTTGGCGCCGTTGCTTCCCCAGCGCATGTGCGCATAAACCACTTATGGGAACCTGCTTCTGGATGCAGCACACATGCGCTGCATAGCACCAGCGCAGCACATCTGTGCGCTGGCTTGCTCAACTCTAATCCGCCTTCGACTTAGATTTTCACCTTGATTCTTGCATAATTTGAAAAAGTGTAAAACACAAACGTTGTAGCTCTTTATCTTGTCTTCCCAATTCATCTTAAATCACCTCAATCGGAGCTCGGGATCAAAAGTTATGCTTGAAATACGAAACACTATCCGCCCTTAGCATTTTCTTTCATCTTTTACCATCTTTTTCAGCCCTTTGTCACTTTAATCCTAAAAAAACTGAGAATAACCAAATTAAACTCAATAATAACTCAAATCTTGCTTACAATACATAAAAATGTGGTAATTGACACATAAAATATAGCACAATTATGAACTTATCATTGGTGGTTGAAAAATAAATGAGGTTGGTGATTAAAACGGTAATTAATGTGAAAAAATTATAAAAATTTTCTAAATACGATACTTCTTGTTCATAATTGTCTGATAGGCGATCTATAAATACTATTACACGTCACTACTGAAATATAACGGATTAGTGATTTGTCTTGATAATGAAAAATAAGATAACCAATCCTCCTCTTAAGATTTATTTGAACAAAAACAAAAAAAAAAATATTACTCTCTTCATCTCAATTTATATGTCACTCTTTCTCTTTTGATTTGTTTCAAATTATTTGTCACTCCTTAAAATGGTACATTTTTAAAAATCATTTTACCTATATTACCCTTCATGCAAGTTCCGAAGACAGCATTAAATTTATGTTTCAACATTAATTGCTCTCACAAGCCATTTCAAAATTTGAAATTCTAAAATCAACTAACAAATTTTATATTTTAATTGATGGACAAATATAAAAAATGTTGGCCCAAAGCAATCTAAGGGGCGGGTTGAATTAGGTTTCTTCAAAATAATTTTCAAACGATATGCAAATAAGATCTTTCACACTAACAAGTAATTTGATCGCAATATAATTAATTAAGCACAAAATGAGCAAAAAATGTAAAGAGAGAGAGATTAAGCAAACAACACTCCCAATCAACTTCTAGCAACTTTGAAGTAGTAATCCACTAAGATCCTACTTCAAATTCGGTGAGTAATAATCCAAATTGTACACAAAGAAGGATAACCCTTTCTCACACTACTTCTCTTTAGTTGAGCCAAGGATTTTATACTCAACCTCACTTTTGTATAAGATTACCACTCCGCTCAATGCTTTTGAATAGCACTTTTAAATACACCCTAATGCAATATTACTAAAGATCTAATTTGCACTCAAATTACTTTTGTACTAGCTTGTAATCAATGTGTAAGTTAAGTTTATTAATCACAGGTAGGTTGGATTTTATAGATGCAATAAAATAGCTCCCAACCACTTTCCAACGGCTAAATAATAAATGTTGAGAAACTAGCCATTATAGGTTTCAGATGCTTTTTCAAGTTTGGAGTAGTAATTCACTAAGATGCTTTTTCAAATTTGGTGAGTCAATAAAACAAATTGAACACAAAGCAGGATAACCCTTGCTCACACTACTTCTCTTTAGTTTTGAGCCAAGGATTTTATACTCAACCTCACTTTTGTACAAGATTATCACTCCATTCAATAGTTTTGAATAGGACTCATAAGTACACACTAATACAATATTATTAAAGAGTTCATTTGCACTCAAATTGCTTTTATACTAGCTTGTATTCAATTTGTAAGTTAAGTTTATCAATTATAGGTAGGTTGGATTTTATAGATGCAATAAAATAGCTCCCAACCACTTTTCAACGGTGAAATAATAAATGTTGAGAAAAACTAACCGTTATAAGTTTCGAACGTCCGAGATCTTTTTTAAGCGTCCGATCAACAATATCATTCAGTTGAAAATATCGTTCGGATGGTCAAAATTGCATCCATTCCTATGTCCGAGGCTACTAGGTTGATGAGTCATATCCTCAGACGGAGTAGTGCGTCTGCAATGTTTCATTCTATCCAAGTGTTGCTCTTCCTTCAGACAATCAGGCCCATCCAATAGAATTTTCCTCAAACGATAACAAGCATCTGAATAACACTGCTTGTCAATACTTTAGATCCTTGCACTCTGCCTTATCTTTCGGGTGGTGTTGTGTCTGAGAAAATTTTATTCGGACAAAGTCCTGCATCCAAGCAACTTAGTCCCGTTCGGATGGTATGCAGCATTTGAAAGCTCTGTTGTGACATTAAATCAGAATTTCTACACAACTCATGTTCAAACCATTAGATTGTATTTGTCATCATCAAAACCAAGATTGTAGATCAACAGAAAAAGCATCTTAATAGTAGGTCAAATACTAATTTTTTTAAATTGTGTACAAATTTGATCATGCCAAATAAAATGAGATGGAGGGTGTGCTAAAAATTGTCCACTGCCACATGGTTCACGCACACCCCAAAAAATGGAGATGTAGACCACAAATTCCGGAGTAAACAAGACAACAATGCAGTGATTGAGAATGGGGGTGCTGAGATTCGAGAAATTTTATATTGGGTATGAAGTTCACTTCAAATCCTCTATCAACTTCTCTATCTAAGCCCCTCTGCTCTCCCAAGTTGATCTAAAATTTTTTAGCATGTTTGCTTTCAGTAGCCGATAATTTGTAAGTCGAATTTTATTTCCAATTGGTTTTTCCCATCAGAAGACTTCCTATGGCGACTAATCACTCGAGCAAATTTTTCTTTCCTAATAGAGCCATAATTATTGGATTATCATGGTTATATGTGAACCTAGGCATACAAGTCCTCACATCCCAATTCAAAGTCCTGACATCAAAAATCAAGGTAAAATATACTATAATATCAAAGAGTTAGAAATAAAAGGGATTGTTGATTCTTAGAAATAAAAGGGATTATGGATTCTTGTCCCTATTTCTGAGTTTTTTATGCAATCAACAAATGAAACTAAAAAAATTAACTGGAGAATGAAAAACTTGGAGAAGAAATTAACAGCATTGAATTTGGAAATCCCAGAAAACAGACAATGAAAATCATAGAAGTAAAAACTAAGGGGGTAAACGATCACTTGTTCGCGAGCAGTTCGCAATCAAGTACGTGATAAGTGACTCTAGTAAACTAGAGTAATTTTTCTCTAAATTATAGCATTTTGATAGTTTAAATTCTGAAATTGGATAAGTAATTGAAGATTTTAGTTAATTTCTTTCATATGTAATTGTATTTTCGTTCTTGAATTAATTATGATAAGTTTGTGTTAAATTTTTAGTTTAATTAAGTGCTTAATGGTGTTAATATTATGCAGGTTAAAAATTAAAGGTTAGAAGTTGGAATAAACAAAGCTCAAGGGACCAGATTGCAAAATGGATGAAATGAAGAATGCTGGAAGGAGAGTCGAGATCGTGATCTCGACTGTTCTAGACCGCGATCTCGACTCGGGAATTTGTTTTACTGTATTTGAGTTGAGATCACGGTCTCAAATGTTCTGGACTGCGATCTCAACTCGCTGAGAGTAAACTTGTAAGGGCAAATTTGTAAACTTCCAGCCAAAAATTTCTAATTTTGCCTTGTGTAGTCCTGTACTATTTAAGTTAAGTAGAATTAGTAAGAAGAACAGTAGTAGATAGTTTTAGTTAGTTTTTAGATAGTTTAGGATAGCTTGAACTCCAAGTTTATTTTTATAATAGAAATTTCTCTTTATGAAATCTTAGATCTTCTTTTAATTTCTTGTCAAGTTCAAATTTTGATTAGATAATTGTAGTGGGTTAATCGCAAGATTCGCGTAGATATAATTTTTATTTGCTTTCTTGTCCAATTTAGTAAGAATTACTTTACTTGCAAATTAGTGTTTCTTAGGAAAATTGGGGTTCGTGTTAATTTCTTGCTTTCTATTTAAGAATTTTCAATTTCTTGTTTTAATTCCTAGTTAATTCTTAGTGGGATTTCTTAATTTCAATCAAAAATCCAAAAATATTTAGATTTCTAGTTTAACTCTTTCCAAATTATAGTTTAACGATGGTTGTTTTTAATACTCAAGGCTTTTCTTTTGTAGTCCTTTTAGTTGGGTGATTTGCTTGTTTTTAATTTTAGTCTTAATTTTGGTTAATTTAGGTTAGAATTAATATTATGATTTTTATTAGAATAATTCTATCACTCATCGCTTGATTTTGCTTAACTACACAAGCACCCATAATCTTGGTAATTGTTATCGACAATCCTTGTGGGAACGATCCCTACTTCCTTTACTACTAGTTGACAACCGTATACTTGTGGGATACCATCTAATTAGTAGTAGGATTTAGGTGTTTCATTGATTCATAACTAGGTGTGTAAAATGCGTCAAGTTTTCGGCGCTGTTGCCGGGGGATTGTTTTCGGTTTTGGGCAATATCAAGCGCTTTACGGGTTGTGTAGATTAAGCACTTTAGTTTAGTTTAATTTAGTTGTTAATTTTGTTTATTTTTATGTTTGATTGGTTGTCTTGCGGAATTGACTTGGCACTTCAATTGACTATTTTGGTTTTGTGTAGTGCATGGTAAGAGGAGCTCAAGAGCCATTCATTTGCTTAGACAAGGAAAAGGAGAAAGAGCTAAGAGAACTTAGAAGATTGAGAAGGGTACAACAAATCTAACAGCAAGAAAGGATAGAAATAGCAAATGCAAATGCTCATCAAGGGAATGTGAACATGGAAAACGAAGAAGAAGAGGTAGTTGAAAATAATGGAATGGGTGGCTATAGGAATAGAAATGGCATGAATGAGAATGGAAGGCTATTGCACGAGTATGCTTTACCTAATTTTGATGGGGAGAAGTCAAGTATTGCACAGATTACCATGCAAGCCAACAATTTTGAAATCAAGCCCTCCCTAATCCAAATGCTCCAAGCCCATGCCATGTTCCGAGGTGGACCAAATGAGGACCCCTACACACACCTCATGAATTTTGAAGAAGTCTTGGACATATTTAAGTTTAATGGAGTACACCCAGATTGTGTTCGGATGAGGGTGTTTCCTTTTTATCTTCGTGATAGGGCAAAGTCATGGTTGCAATCCCACGCCCAAGGAACATTCACCACTTGGAACCAACTTGCTCAAGAGTTCTTGGCTAAGTACTTTCCTCCCGCAAGAAACGTAATCTAAAATTAAGGAATGAGATTACATCGTTCAAACAAGATGTTGGTGAAACCCTAGGGGAAGCATGGGAAAGATTCAAAGAGTTGCTAAGAAAATGCCCGCATCACGCCATTCCTTTGTGGCTTTAAGTCCAAACTTTTTATAATGGTTTACTTCAAGAGACGAAATCCATTGTAGATGCCTATGCCAACGGTTCTATCTCATATAAGACTCCGGAAGAAGCTCAAGAGTTGTTAAATAGGATGGCATACAACCACTACCATCGTGGACCGATAACTCCACCGTTGGTTCAATACCGAGCTAATCAAGCCAATACAAGTAGTGGAGTGTTGAATCTAAACATGCAAGATGCCCTTTTAGCTCAACAAAGCATGTTCATAAATGTGATGAATAACACGGCAAAGGCATTGGAGAATCTAGGGAAACCTAGTAGTGTAAATGCTATGACTTCTTCTCCAACTCAACCAAGCATGACATGTGATTTTTGTGGAGGCGGCCATGCTAATGGGATCCAATTGTGAGATGCCATAAGGAGCTAATGAGAAAATCAATTATGTGGCTAATCAATCTTCATTTCCAAGGAACCAATCTGGAGCTTATGGAAACACTAACAATTCTTCTTGGAGGAATCACCCAAATTTCTCATGGAGTAACACCAACTACCAATCCAACCCTCCTTACCAACCAAATCCCCCACCTCAAAATGCCCAACACACTCAAACCCCGAATTCCTCATCTAGACCTTATCAACCGCCACATCAAAGAAATGTCCAACCCAACTCATATCAAAGTTTCCCCAACCCTTCGTTTCAAAACCACCAACAAATACCTCCTTTCCATTATGAAAATTCTTTCCAACCTATGTATCATGATCAATATCCTCCTAGAGAGAATTTGGATGAAGAAGGTTGGAAAAGAGAAGCCAAGTATTTGAGACGACAATTGGATAGGAAAGCGGAAGAGCATAAAAGAGATTATGAGAATTTGAAGGCTTCGACAAGAAATTTGGAAATTTCAATTGGGGCAATGGGCAAGGTTGAATAAGGACAAATCTATCGAGGCATTTTCGAGTGATACTATTCCAAACCCCAAGGAGCAATGCAATGCCATAACCCTAAGGAGTGGAAAAGAATTGGTTGAATCTAAGGAGAAGAAAAAGGTGATGGAAGGAAGCAAGGAACAAAAGTGCAAGGTAGCTGAGAGTGAAAGGGAAGTGGTTGATGATGGAGTCAAGAAGGAACAAAAGAATGAGATCAAGGTATTCAAGAAGAAGTATGTGGAGGAACCTTTGAAGATAGATCCATCAATAAAAGTGCCATACCCACAAAGACTCATTGATCCAAGAAAGGAGGAAAAAGAGAAGCAATTCACCCATTTCTGGGATATGTTGAAAAAGATTAATGTCAACATTCCTTTGATTGATTTCCTCACCAAGATGCCCAACTATGCTTGTTTCATGAAGGATCTTTTGGGAAGGAAGCGAAAGTGGGATGATAATGAGAAAGTATGCATTGATGTCCTACAACACCCAATGTAGTGCCATTGTTCAAAGGCGGTTGCCCCCTAAACTTAAGGATCCCAATAGTTTCATGATATCGGTGAACGTTGGAGGAAAAACATGGCATCTATCACTTTGTGATTTGGGGGCGAGCATAAATATCATGCCAAAGGCCATCTATGACAAGTTAGGGATCAACAATGTCAAGCCAACTAATATCACACTCCAATTGGCGGATTTATCCAAGAGGAAACCATTTGGCTTGTTGGAAGATGTGCTTGTACAAGTTAAAAAGTTGGTATTTCCCGTTGATTTATTTGTGCTAGATACGGGTGAAAAGAGTGAGATTCCATTGATCTAGGGAGGCCTTTCTTGTCAACCGCTCAAGCATTAATTGATGTGCACAAAGGGAAGTTGATCTTACGAGTTGAAAATGACTCAATTGAATTTGATGTGTTTGAATATAATGACAATATTCCCATTGTTGAAGAGAAATGTGCTAATCAATCTCTTAATTCTATCCTTGCTAGGTAACAGGCTCAAATGAAGAGCAAAATGAAGTTAGCCAAGGCAATTTACTCAAGCAAGTGTTGGAAATAAAGGAAAATCCAAGAAATGAATTGAAAGAAAAATCACCCGATAAGGGATGTTTGTTGATGAAGGATGAAGAGAGTTTTGCAAAGAATAAGCACAATGGTGATGTCAAGTAATTGTGAAGGCACAAGAAAAAAAGAAAATGGTTTGAGAAACAATTGGAGATGTTAATTGGGGCACTAGCGATGGCTAAGGCTAGAAAGAAAGGACTTGTGCATGGAAAACCCAAAAATCAAGCTTTAATCATGAAGAAAAAGGGGATCAAACTTTTTCCGTGGAAACCAAAAGGGAAAGGAGGATCAATCATCCTCAATTACTTGGAATGAAAGTCATGCCATAGTCAAGCTAGTGACCAAAAAAAAAGCGCTTCTTCGGAGGCAACCCAAGTCTTTAATTTAGTTGTTATTGTTTTCTTTTGGTGTGATTTTTATTTGACTTGATTTTGAGTAAACACTAGCTTGGTTTGAATTAGGTTAGAATTTTTCTTTAAAAAAAAAAATTAAAAATTAATTTTTGAGTTTTTTAGTTGAATAAATGGTGCTAAAGAATGAGTGAAAATTGTTATCCTAACTTGTGAATTTTTTGTTTGTAGGTTACCCTTGTAAATGGAGAAAAGAGGTCAAGAGTGAAGCAATTTCGGCTAAGTGTGAAAATTCACTTTGTAGAAATTGAGCTTGAGACCGCGATCTCAAATTACCCTTGTAAATGGAGAAAAGTGGTCAAGAGTGAAGCAATTTCGGCTAAGTGTGAAAATTCACTTTGCAGAAATTGAGCTAGAGACCGCGATCTCAAAATTTGAGATCGTGGTCTCAACCTCAAACTTCTAGAGGGCAGAAACGTCATTTGGTCGAGATCATGATCTCAAAATTGAGATCGCAGTCTCAACTCCAAAGTTCTGCAAAGGCATTTTTCAAGCCGAGTTGAGACCACGATCTCAATTTTGAGATTGTGATCTCAACCTCAAAATCGAAAAAAATCTTTCAAAATCACTTCAACCATGAATTTATTTTATTTTTAGTCTTTTAATTTGGAAGTAATTTGATTTTCCTTTTTAGTAATCTGGCTAATGGCTTGAAGTTGACACCAAGTAGCTAATTAATTTGATGCTCCATGAATTGAATCTTTGTGAAATTTCTTGGTAGATACTTGGTGTAGCTTTGGTTATTATTATTTCCAAATAAGAGTAGAGTGGCTAAGGGCCCTAAGCTGATGCCATCTTTGCACTAGTTGATCAATGGAATTGAATGCTGAAATTCAATTTTTTTCTTGAAGCTTGAATGGTAAGATGCATGGCACGGTTGCTCTTGACATTTTTACTCAATTTTAATTCTAGACTTAAAAATAGGACACAGTTTAAGTAGTTTTTGTTATTTTTGGGTTTGTCTTGATGTTTAATTTTGGGTGAGTGGAAGGATGATTTATTCATCAATTAGAATAAAAGAGACAAGTTTGGGGGTGTTTATCTTTTTGTGCTCAGTTGGAAATGATCATTTTGTACATTCTGTTGCCACTTGATGATTAATGGATGGAAAGTTGATCAATTAGGTATTCAATGGTGATAAATTTTGATGTTCAATGCTTTGTGATTGAAGTATATGATTGATTCATTTCAAGAATTTTTGTGTGAGTGAGTAGTTCATTTGGAATATAAAGAATTCATAAACTTAGCATTACTATTTTTCAAAAAGAAGAGCTGAAATTTTAGGAAAATTTATTTGAAATGTTGTTTCTAATCAAATCACTTATATTATGTGGTTGATGAACTATCTTTTGGAAAGAAATGAGTTAAATGAAGTAGAAGGAATTTTGGGACATTTCATGTGTTTGCATAGGGAATGTTCTTCTAATTTGTGAATAATTAATATTCGAGATTAACTTTTGGTACATTTCACTCCTTTTCCTTGGTTTAGGGCCAAAAAAAAATTTAGGAATAAGGCGAGTACGGGATTCCGACATGTACCCATATTGTTTCTCTGAATATTGAGCCATTAGAGTAGTAATAAGGCGCATACGAGATTTCGACATGTACCCATGTTGTTTCTCCGAATAAGCCATTAGGAATTGCGTTTTTAGTATACCAATAAGTTAAGGAGTAAATGTTTGTAATACTTATCATTAATCTCAAATTACTTATTCCTTGTTAGAAGTTTATTCCCGAAATGTGTGACAATTGCATTTAAGTTGATTCCTAATTGAACTTCTATGTTCATGATGCTTAGTCGAGAGAGTTGATTAATTTTATAATATTTGTGATTTGAGAAGTAATAATGTTTCAAATGAAAAGAAGGTTTCGTTTAATGTTAATCTTTTCTTTGCTCAGGACTAGCAAAATGCTAGGTTTGGGAGTGTGATAACTCTAGTAAAGTAGAGTTATTTTTCTCTAAATTATAGCATTTTGATAGTTTAAATTCCGAATTGGATAAGTAATTGAAGATTTTAGTTAATTTCTTTCATATGTATTTGTATTTTCGTTCTTGAATTAATTACACATGATAAGTTTGTGTTAAATTTTTAGTTTAATTATGTGCTTAATGGTGTTAATATTATGCAGGTTAAAAATTAAAGGTTAGAAGCTGGAAGAAACAAAGCTGAAGGGTCCAGATTGCAAAATGGATGAAATGAAGAATGCTGGAAGGATAGTCGAGATCGCGGTCTCGACTATTCTAGACCGCGATCTTGACTCGGGAATTTGTTTTACTATATTTGAGCTGAGATCGCGGTCTCAAATGTTCCAGACCGCGATCTCAACTTGCTGAGATTAAAGTTGTAAGGGCAAATTTGTAAACTTCGAGCCAAAAACCTCTAATTTTGCCTTGTGTAATGCTGCACTATTTAAGTTAAGTAGAATTAGTAAGAAGAAAGTAGTAGATAGTTTTAGTTAGTTTTTCGATAGTTTAGGATAGCTTGAACTCCAAGTTTATTTTT
Source organism: Cinchona pubescens (assembly GCA_025175665.1). Classification (NCBI taxonomy): domain Eukaryota; kingdom Viridiplantae; phylum Streptophyta; class Magnoliopsida; order Gentianales; family Rubiaceae; genus Cinchona; species Cinchona pubescens. The sequence continues at coordinate 721,196 of JANKKI010000235.1, forward strand.
CTAATAGAAATTTCTCTTTATTTTCATTTTAGATCATCTTTTAATTTCTTGTCAAGTTCAAATTTTAAAGATTAGATAATTATAGTGGGTTAATCAAAAGTTTCGCGTAGATATAATTTTTATTTTCTTTCTTGTCCAATTTAGTAAGAATTACTTTACTTGCAAATTAGAGTTTCTTAGGAAAATTAGGGTTCTTGTTAATTTCTTGCTTTCTATTTAAGAATTTTCAATTTCTTGCTTTAATTTCTAATTAATTCTTAGTGGGCTTTCTTAATTTCAATCAAAATTCTAAAAACATTTAGATTTCTAGTTTAACTCTTTCCAAATTATAGTTTAGAAGTGGTTGTTTTTAATACTCAAGGCTTTTCTTTTGTAGTCCTTTTGGTTGGGTGATTTGCTTGTTTTTAATTTTAGTATTAATTTTGGTTAATTTAGGTTAGAATTAAGATTATGGTTTTTATTAGAATAATTCTATCACTCATTGCTTGATTTTGCTTAACTACACAAGTACCCATAATATTGGTAATTGCTATCGACAATCCTCGTGAGAACGATCCTTATTTCCCTTTAAGAAATAAGACTACTAGTTGACAACCGTATACTTGCGGAATGCCATCTAGTTAGTAATAGGATTTAGGTGTTTCATTGATTTATAACTAGGAGTGTAAAAGGCATCAGTACGTATATATATTTTTTAATATTTTTTATTATATGTAAAATGGTTAAAATGTTTATACTTTTTAAAAAATTATATATTTACCTCAACTATTCGAGTTCGAGGTCGAATTCAAACTGGTTTTATTTATTTTCGAACGAGTTCGAAGTTCATCAAATTCTTCAAGGTCAAACTCAATCTCTATTTTTAAAACTCGTTCAAACTAGAGCCTCATAAAAAATTTCAAATTCGATCTCGAGTAAAACACTATTTACGCTCGACTCGCCTAGTTTACATCCATAGTAGAAACTAGAATTGAAGAGGGAGTAAAACACAAATAAGTAGGTAATAAAGAAGGCAGGCAAAATTATTTTTAAAAAAAAATGGTTGGCAAAATTGAATGGGCTTGTGGGGATCAGCATCCAACTTTCCTGTTTTTGATTTTTAGAAGTTTATTCAACGAAACGACATCGTAGTAACATGGACAAAGAGAATTGGACAGATGATTTGAGCCCGAAGCAGTTGGTTTTTAATCAATGGGGGTTCACATTTGGTATTAGGAATTCACTTATATAGAAAATAAAGCAGCGTGATTTATAAAATGAGTGTGCCCCATATACCAAATAGAACCCCTCATTAGTGTAAGATTAATTACTAAGCATATTTAGTAGTTGATTGACTATGCCCAAAATAAAATTTTTCCTGAGATTCATATATATATATATATATACACCGAGCAAACATCATGGGATAAATATTTCTTCTCAATTACAAGAAAGAGTTTGAACGAGACAATATTGAACGATGGAGCTCACTCAAGAGGTGTGCGATGCCAGAAAGAGCCATGGTGGTTCACTTCCTTTTGATAATGTGGAAGAGTCTACAAGCTTGAAAGACATCTCACCACAATACATCAGCCCTGAGATTAAGCATGTGTGCGATCAGGTTTCAATCCATGAGTCTTTAGAGATTCCAGTGATTGACATGGGCAAGCTTGTAACTGATAATGTAGGATACCAAAATCAAATGGCTAAACTTTGTCATGCTTGTAAAGAATGGGTCTTCTTTAAGGTAAAATAATCAATAAGTTCTTTGACTCTGTTAGGACATTATATTCATTATTCATTATTATTTAAATAATATTTTTTAATCACATTATTAATTAACTGCTTTTTTATCACATATTTATCATATCTTAAAATATATTAGAGTAATTATTCTAAATAATATCTCAAATAATGTCTATCCAAAGGGAACAGGTCATTGTACGTACCAATTAAATGCAAATTATCAACTTTCCCTAGCTTTTTCAATTCTTGTACAAAAATTTTGAAACATTTTTTTACTATTATGTTAGTAATTGGAATAGAGTACTATAATTAATTACTATAATAGTCAAGTACGTGCGTGAGTACAGATCCTGCATATTTCAATTTTGCATTAATAGTTAATTAATCATGGGGCAAGAATAACAATTGAGAAAATTAATCATGGGGCAACAATAACAATTGAGAAAATGAAGGTGGTCATAGAGGACTTCTTTAAGCTGCCATTAGAACAGAAGATGGTCTGTGCACGTCTACCAAATAGTGTTCAAGGATATGCTGAAGTATTTGCTGCACCAAGTAAAATAATCCAGTGGGTGACATGCCCTTTTTCGATTCACTGCCAGTTTTCAAAAAAAACGTGAGACTGTGGCCTAACACTCCACCAACTTTTAGGTTAGCAATATATATTTGTGATGAAAAATAGTTAAATAAATTCGATTTTGGATTCACTTATAAATTTTATAATCAAAATTAAATTTTATAAAATATTATTTATATAAATTGATATTATTTATTTTTTAAAAATTTAATCTAGATCAGGGGAATTACAAATAGGATTAAAAGTCTAATCTACCTAACTATTTTCCGTTTGTGAGATATAATAATCATCATGATATGCAGTGGTCCCATTTTTTATTTTTTTTCTTTTGTATATTGCAATCCAACAAAAGATGAAAAATAAAAAATGTAGCATGAAGTTACATCTAACTGTTTAATAAACACATAGTGACATTGTACATGGACCCATTTATTGTCGGGTATATGTAGGCAAAACGGAAGGGTAGTAGTTGGAAAATTGTCAAATGCTTTATACCAAATTTAATATGCGACAATTTTAAAACAGATAAAATGGAAAGCATGACATTTTTACAAAGGGAGTAATAAATTGTAGTGTTGTTAGAGAAAAATTTTAGGGAAATTCTACTATCCTTTTTAGGAAATCATTTCCTTGTACTTTGAATGTTTGTACAGTATAATACCATGTATTTAAAAAGCTTGTATTGTATAAATTTTTAAATCTAAAAGAATAATTCCCTAAAAGAAACTGTAAAATTTTTCAAAAAGAACTGTAAAATTTTCCAAATTTTTATATGTGTGGAAGCCATACCCTTTGATTCTGGACGAACCGTCATTAGATGATGCTGATATTATCATGAATTCAGTCCATAAATTTTCTATTGATAGAATAACAACCCATTTCTTACAACTAAAAATTAGAATATTAATTTACGTGAATCATGATGCTATTGCTCTAAACGGCTAATCCATCCATGAAATTCTCAACTTCTTTACAAGTGTTAGTCAGGGTGTTTATCCATTAGGAAAAGAGTAAATCTGCCGTACACCAACAGTGTAAACGTAATTTACACCGTCGACTTCCTATTTTATAACACATTATAACTTGTAAACTTTATAGGCACCCTTTTAGGGAACCATTTCTTTAGTTTTAAAAATTTGTACAATACAAGCATTTAAAACACATGGTGTTATACTGTACAAACATTTAAAGAACAAGAGAATGGTTCCTTAAAAAAAAAACTGTAGAATTTTCCTTTAGTTTATGTAATTACTTCTATCTCTATTTTACTCAAATTAGTTGTCATGACTTTTATCTTTTATCTCTAAATTTAAGGAATTTTATCTCATCCACCTCCTATCTTGTAGATACTCTTTTATTGAAATAAAAACTCTCCCGAAGATTCATAATTTAAGAGATAGGTGTGTAATTTTTAATATAACAACTTCTGTGACGTCACTGTTTCTCTTATCCATTATATTTACTCTCTTATTTGCACTATTTGAAAATCAAAAAGAATTTTTAGATTATAATAGCAAAGTGAAATAATTTAAAAAATAAGAAAGTGATATAAGACATTAAAATGAAATTATATCAAATCATTAACTTTTCATTATAGATATTCGTACAGATTTTGTTTCTTATTTCCCGGATATGAAATATGGCACACCCAACTGATAATCATCATGATACGTGGCCGCATTTTTGTTTGTACTTTGCAATCCTACAAATGATTCAAAAAAATAAAAAATATTGTATGAACTTGCATCTAACTATTTTCATGAACACATTGTAGTAGCGTGCCTCGCAAAGTGAGGTGCAGCTTTGGATATTTCATCCAATTTCTCATGTTTGGCCCATTTATTGTAAGGTATAAGTAGGCAAATCGGGAGCGTAGTTGTTGGCAAATTGTCAAATGCTTTACATCAAATTTAGTATGTGACAAAAAATTTGAGATAAAAAAAAAAAAAATGGCATGAAAATTTTACTGAGGGGTAATATATGCAAGTGAAAAATTGCTATATATATCGGATCTATGGTATTACAGCAAGAGTTCCTTGGTTCTGAATAAATCGTATCACTATGTATTTATATAGTATCATGAATTCACTTCACCCAAAAATCTTCTCCATATTTCGTATGACTAAAAATTAGCTTGGTTGTTAATTTACGTAAATCAAGATGCCATTTCTCCACAAGGCAAATTTTGTCCATGAAATTCTTAACTTCTTTACAATTGTCTTTAGTCGGGGTGTTTATCCAATAGGAAAATAGTAAACTTACAAGTGTAAATTTACAGATATTTATAACCTCAAGTTTGGTTTGCGAAAATGATATAGAATAGAAAAGTATTCGGTATTTAACTTATTCTTTCCAACTTACATTTGATATGAGAAGTTTAAATTAGAAAATTCATTTCACAAGAAAAACCTATTCCTACTTCCTCAGAACCCATTCCTCCCACAAACAAATATTTCACAAACAAACAATAAGCTAATAAAAGCAACAGACTAAACGGCACAAGAAGTGAACTAGAATGGAAGACTTTTTATTCAATAAACTGGAGGCACATTATTAATTTTCTCACACGCTCTCAAATTTGTATAAGCCTTACACGGTAGTCTTACAAAGAAACCTTTTTCATTGTTTTTTCTCACAACACTACAAAAACACGACTAATACTATAAATTTAACATATATAAAGGACATGCAAACAGACTCAATCTGATAAACTTAGAAATATAGAAACAATCATACGCACTCAATAACTCAAATTAAACTTTATAACCGCTAAATTAACTAATTAAACATTAACTAACAAACTAACTAATTAATTAATTAAGTTTAGTTTGAAATATCAGTACCATAGCCATCCTTAAACTAAATTTATATTGTGAATGCATCCAATTCTATTACGAGTATGAGTCTCCATTGAAATTTCAGGCACCTTATAGACAATTTGCAGTTCAATCTTGTAGTCGATCTCCATCTTCATCTTTACGTGTGGTAATAGACAATATTTGTACTTCAAATACAATTTAATTGCTAACTTATCTTAATCAATGAATTCAATTGCACTTACCCATGTATTTTTGGAGATGCCATTATTTTCCTTGTGAAAATTGCTGAAATAATTTCTAAAAACTAATAAGTCATCCTTTTCTTTTTTATAACAATTTCTAGCACCACCAAATTTTTCATTACTATAATTTTGAGGTATCGATCCAATCCAACATAATCTTGAACAAAAATTCCAAAGTCATTCTTTTCTTCCAATAACTCATTCACCCCAATAAAATAAAAAATTTCAATGTTCGCAGAATCTTGAATTTCTTGTTTTATGATCTCAACTTCGCAGTTTTAGTGAATCACCACTAATTACATCAACTTTTTCATTACTAATTTAAAATTTTAAAATAACTAAAATTTCATCAACACTTTCTTCTTTCTCCACCCAAAAAAATAAAAAAAATAAAATTCTTACCAGATACATCAAGAAATTTTCCTTTCTTTATATCATTAAAATTTTCTTGCACAATCCCTTTTAATTCAGCAAATTATTTTTCCTTTTTTACATCATATGTTTTTTCGTTGACAAATTCATCATACTCAATTGTGCCAAATAATATTTGCAATCCAAAATCTTCAACCACTTCAAAATCTTCATAATTTTCCTCATCATCAACATATGTGTCTTTATCAAAATCTACTGATCCAAAATAAATTTTGACATATAGACAAGATGATAAATCATAAGAGACATAATTTTTTATAAACATTTCAAAAATTATGAGATGTTTATAAGAGATGATGATACATCTATTTTATAAAGAACTTCAAATATAGATTTCATATAATATGAAAAAAAATAAATATTTTGATCGTATAATTTGAAAAAATAATCTTATATTTTTTTTTCTTTCTTTTTCCGTCTTATGACTTGCAAAATATGCAAGCCAAATTTGCATTAAACCACGTTGATAAAGAATTATTGAATTGACATTTTCTATCTCATATAAACAGGTCTATGTTTGATATAGGTTCTTAAAACTACAAAACAATTACCGTTAATTATGTCTCTTTGCATTATATCATCAATTGGATAAAACATAAACTCACTCTTTACAAGAAATTCTTGATACAACCTTTATTCCCTAGTCAACTTCTTAGTCTCCATGAAGTATATCAACCTCCTCGATTTGATAATTTAATCACTCCACTTTTTAATTCCTACCAACAAAAATAATTCTGACAGGACTTTCTTTCTTTAGATCACTGTTCTATTAAGCCCCTTTTGTTTAATTCTAATTGTCACAAATTCTCCAAATAATAATTTTGGTACCCCAGGATCAAAGTTTAGGGATTTGATACCACACTTAAGGAACTAAATCCTCCTACAAACAAATATTTCACTCACAAACAATAAGCCAATCAAAGCACCATAATAAACTACACAAGAAGCGAAGTAAGACGGGAGACATTTTATTCAATAAACTACAGGCACATTAATTAATTTTTTCACACCCTCTCAAACTCTATAAGCCTTTTACGGTAGGCTTACAAAGAAAACTTTTTAATTATTTTTTCTCACACCACCACAAGAACACGGCTAATACTTCTGTATATAAAAGACATGTAAACAAATTCAATCTGATAAAATTAGAAACATAGGAAACAATCTCATGCACTCAATAACTCAAATTAAACTTTATAACCTCCTAAATTAACGAATTAGACATTTGTTCAAAAGCTAAATAATTAATTAATTAAGGTTGGTTTAAATATCTAACATAAACTCTCTTAAACCAACTTTGTGCTGTGAATGCCTCTAATTCCATCACGAACATTAGTCTCTGTTGAAATTTCAGTCGCCATATAGTAATGACGACGTGCATTCTGATCTTGCAGTTGGTTTCCATCTTTATCTTTTACTCTTGATAGTGGAGGACACTTGTACTTCAAGTAAATTTTAATTGCTAACTCATCTTGATCAAAAAATTCAACCATACACCATGTATTTTTTGAGACACCATTATTTCCTCATGAAAATTGCTGACATAATTTCAAAGAAATTAGAAGTCACACCTTTCCTTTTCACAATAATTTCTAGCACCACTAAATTTTTCAATACCACAATTTTGACGTGTCGATCCATTCCAACATAATCTTGAACAAAAATTCTAAAGTCATTCTTTTCTTCCAATAACTCATTCACCCCCAACAAAATAAAAATTTCAACATTCACAGAATCTTGAATTTCTTGTTTTATGACTTCAACTTCACAATTTAGTGAATCACCATTAATCACATCAATTTTTTCATTACTTATCTCAAAATTTGAAATAACCAAATTTTCACCAATAATTTCTATTTCCTCCACAAAAAAATTTCCTCACCAGATGCATCAAAACATTTTCCTTTCTTTATTTCATCAAAATTTCTCCCACAATCTCTTTTAATTCAGCAAATTCTTTTTCCTTTTTTACATCACATATTTTTTCATTAATATGGTCATCATACTCAATTGTGCCAAATAATATTTGCAATCCAAAATCTTCAACTAAGGGGGTGTTTGTTAATGCTGAATACTGAATTTTGAATTCTGAAGTCTGAATTGTAAGTTCTGAAAGTATTTATTGCTGAATTAATAAATTTATTTCTGTTTGATAATCAATTGAATTCAATCTCTGAATTAAATATGTCACTTCATACATGTATTAATTTATTATAAATAATTATCATATATGCGTAGAAAAGAAAATAAATAATTAAGGATGGTGGTAGGGTATGTATGTGTGTGAGACAGAGAATTTGTGTGTGATAGAGTGTGTGTATGTGAGTGAGAGAGAATATGCATGTGTGTGAGTGTGTGTGAATACGAGTATGAAAAAGTATACACATTAGAGAATGTGTGTGAGAAACTAAGTGTGTATGTGTGTGAGAGAGAGACAATGTATCTATGTGAGGAAGTGTGTGTTTTTGTGTGTGAGAGAGTATATGTTTGTGTGAGAGTGTGAGTATATGTTTGTGTGAGAGTGTGTGTGCAAGTGAGAGAAAGTGTGTGTGAATATGTATGAGAGAGAGTATGTGTGTGTTAAACTATGTGTTTGTACATTTATTTAAAATTCAGCAGATTAAGTGAAAATGTTTTCACTTAAAATTTTGAATACAAATTAAGCAGTGCTTAATGTATTAAGTGATAAGAGAATTCTGTTATCAAATATGTTGAATTCAAAAATCTCTTAATCAATTAATTTTCAGCATTAAGTTGAGTTATCAAATATGCCCTAAGTCAAAATGTTCATAATTTTTCCCATCCTCAACATACATGTCTTTATCAAGATTTACTTCCCATTCCAAACCAAATTTTGACATGTAGCCAAGATGATAATCCATATCTATCATCCAAAATAGTAAACATCTTTCCAAAAAATATGAGGTATATAAGAATGACGAATAACCTTTTTATAAAGAATTTCAAATGTAGACTTTCGCATAAACCAAATTATGAGATATATGTCTCGATTCATCAACATGTATGGACATATCAAAATATGCTTATTCATTCCAAACTATATTTTGGCATATTAGCCAAGATGATAATCCATATCTATCATAAAACATAAATATCTTCCAAAAAATATGAGGTGCATGAGAATGACGAATAAATTTTTTTATAAAGAATTTCAAACATAGACTTACATATAATTTGGAAAAATAATCTTGCTTTTTTAATCTTTTTTGTTCCTTTTCTATTATATGATTTGCAAAATAAGTAAGACAAATTTGCATTAAACCACATTGACAAAGATATTATTAAATTGACATCTCCATTCATATAACTAGGTTTATGTTTGATACATGTTCTTAAATTTTCAAAATTTTTATCATTAATTATCTGTCTCTGAATTATTGAATCATCAATTAGATGCATCATATTTCAACTTACCCATTTGAAGAAATTCTTGATGCGACCTTTGTTCTTGGTCAATTTCTTTGTCTCTATGATGTATATGTGGATCAACCACCTCGATTTGACAATTCAATCACTTCAGTTTTTTATTCCTACCACCAAAAACAATTCCAACAGGACCTTTTTCTTTATATTCCTATCCAATCAGTGCCTTTTTTCAAACCTATTTGTCACCAATTCTCCAAGCACAAATTTTTTAAACCCAAGATCAAAGCCTACGGATCTGATACCACTCTAAAGAAATTAAATCCTCCCCCAAACAAATATTTCACTCACAAGTAATAAGCCAATAAAAGAGACAGAATAAACAACACAAGAAGTGAACTGAAATGGGAGACTTTTTATGCAATAAAGTAGAGGCACAATAATTAATTTTCTCACACCCTCTCAAACTAGTATAAGCATCCATTTGGTTCAAAATTTTTATGTTTGGTTTAAAATATCCACTGTAACAAAAACTTGAAAAAAAAAAAAACCTTTTCTAACTTTATTTTGGGAAGAGAAAGTTATGGGATATCACGTTTGTCTTATTTTTTTCAAAATTTTTTATTTGCATAGTTTTGTAATCTTATTGCTAATAAAGTCTTTTTCTTTAAATATGTTATTATAAAGTTAGTTAAATTATCGAATTTAATTATTTAAATGTAAAGAAAATTTATATATAATTTTATAATTTTTATCTTAGTTAAACTGTAAAACAATATTATTTCAATGTAAAATACAATTATTTGTAATTTCCATGCTTAAGATAAATTAGTTAAATTGCACAAAATTAAAAATCATATATTAAATTTTTATTTATGTTCAAATATTTAAACTAAAATTTAATTATTTGAATGTGAACAAAAATTTGATATATAATGATGTAGCTTTTATCTTTAATGCAAAATACTTAAAGTTTCCCATATTTATAGAAGTAGTACATAATGTGAACAAAGGAATAAGATAAATTCTTTAATGTTTAAAATGCATACAATCCTAACACTAAAAAGAATTATACTAAACAATAAAAAGTTTACAAGAGATTCTAACTTAATCCACCAATAGTGAAACTAGAATAAGTATTTCTACCTATTCTGGGTAGAAACATATTTTGTTTGGAATGATCTTTCCATTGTAGTTCATTCATATGCATCAAACATGGGAAAAAAGTTTATCCAATGACTTCTATCTCTCAATTCCACTTAAATCATCCGTTATAACCCTCTCTCTTATCCCTAAATTAAATGAAACACCCATCCCTATCCTTAAGACACTCTTATGTTGTAGTGTTTTGAAAGAGGTTGTGAGAAAAGAGATTCTAGAACTCTTAGATGCTAGAATTATTTACCCTATAAGTGATAGTGATTGGGTTAGTCCAACCCAATTAGTTTCTAGAAAAGAGGAATTTACGGTTATAGCTAGTGATAAGAATGAGTTGATACCATCTAGAATTATAACTGGGTGGCGACTTTGTATTGATACATCATTTTTGAAAACTTAATGAAGCCGCTAGAAAAGATCATTTTCCTCTTCCTTGCATTGATCAAATATTGGAACGACTTATGGGGTATGCCTACTATTGCTTTTTGGATGGTTATTCGAAATATTTTCAAATAGTCACGGCTACCGAAGACCAAGAAAAAATCACTTTCACTTGTCCTTTTGTAACATTTGCTTATCAACATATGTCTTTTGGGTTATGTAATGCTCCAAGCATGTTTCAAAGGTGTATGTTCGCTATATTCCATGATATAATTAAGAAATGCATTGAAATTTTCATAGATGATTTTAGTATTTTTGGGAATTCATTTGATGCATGCCTACATAACTTGTCTCTTGTTCTTGAAAGATATGAGAAGACTAACCTTGTTTTGAATTAGGACAATGTTACTTCATGGCAAATGAAGTAATAGTTCTAGGACATATGATCTCCTCAAAAGGCATTGAAGTGGATGAAGTAAAAAGTTTATGCCATTGAGAAACTACCTCGAATCACACTTTAAATTCCTCTATGCAATATGAAACGAGTTAAGAGCTTTCTAGGTCATACCACTTTTTATCGGCAATTCATTAGGAACTTCTCACACTTTTCTGAACCTTTTTGTGCATTATTGCAAAAGGTGCTCTATTTGTGTTTGATGATGCTTGTTTACATTCTTTTAATGTTTAAAGATTGCTATGACTAGCACTCAGGTCATAGTTGTACCAAATTAGGAATTGCCTTTTCAATTAATATGTGATGCAAGTGATTATGTTTTGGGTGCAGTGTTGTGTCAAAGAATAAATAAGGTTTTACAAATAAGGTTTTAAATTAGTTTATTGTGCAAGTTGTACCTTGAATTAAGCTCAAGTGAACTATTCTACTACCAAGAAGGAACTTCTTGTTATTATTTTTGCTTTTGATAAGTTTGGTCATATCTTTTTGGTAGCAAGGTCATTGTGCATACCGATTATTCGGCCTGCTAGGTCTAGACTTATTAGATGGATTCTTTTGTTGCAGAAATTTGATAATTGGGTCATGATTGACAGGAAAGAAAGTGAGAATATTGCCGCTAACCACCTCTCAAGAATAGAGGGACTGATGGGAAGGAACAAGAATGATGTGCCATCCAAGAAACCTTTCCGAAAGAGAAACTAATACGGGTTGAAGAATCTACACCTTAGTATGCCGATATTATCAACTATTTTGGCTGCCAAGGTGATTCCTTCAACTTTGAATGGGGATCAAAAGAAGAAATTTCTTTCGGAGGTTAGATACTACTTTTAGGAGGGTCCTTTCTTGTACCAAAGATGCAAGGATCAAATCATAAAGAAGTGTGTTCCCAATGAACAAGTAGTAGATATCCTTATCATTGCCACTCATCACCAGTGGAAGGAAATCATGGTTTACCAAAAAAGGTTCCAAAGTCATGCAATGTGATTTTATTGGCCAAGTCTATTCAAGGTTGCTAGGGATTTATATTTTTTAATGTGATGAGTCTTAAAAAATGGGGAATGTATTAAGGAGAAATGAGCTGTGATGCCACTCAACAACATCTTAATTTGTGAAGTTTTCAATGTGTGGGGAATTGACTTTATGGGCCCTTTTCAAAGCTCTTACAACAACAAGTACATCTTCATGGCGGTGGATTATGTATCCAAATAGGTAGAAGTCGTAGCGTCACCTACCAATTATCATTGAGTTGTTGTGAACTTTGTAAAGAAGAAAATTTTTGCAACGTTTGGGGTACTGAAGGCCATAATAAGCGATGGAGAAACTCATTTAAAAATGCCTTATTTGAGTCTTTGCTATCAAAGTATGATGTCAGGCATAAGACGACTCTTGCTTATCATCCTCAAATATCCAGTCAAGTTGAGGTGTCTAATTGAAAGTTCAAAAGATTATTAGAGACAATGGTGAATTTTTTGAGGAAATATTATTCTAAAAAGGTGGAAAATGCTCTATGGGCCTATAGAACCACTTTCAAGACATCTACATGGGTGTCACTGTACCGGTTAGTTTCTAGGAAGCAATGTCATTTGACTTATGTTTCTCCGGTATAGTTGGAGAACAAACCTTGTTGGGCAGTCAAAAGTCTCAATTTTGATTGGAAAGAGACTAGTAAGAAGAGGCTTCTGAATCTTAATGAGCTTGATGAATTCTAAAGAGAAGCTTTTGACAATGCTAAGCTCTACAAGGAAATAACAAAAGCATGGTATGATAAAATTATTCTAAGGGAAGATTTCAAAATCTGTGATTTGGTGTTGTTATATAATTTAAGGCTTAAGCTATTTCTAGAAAAGCTTAAATCAAGATGGAGTGAACCGTTCGAGATAGCGCAAGTGTTTTCGTATGGTGCAGTGGAACTAAAAGGAAAGGGAGCTAATTTCAAAACCAATGCTCATCAGCTTAAACTTTATTTTGGAGGAGCTATTGAGGATGAATGGGAAACCATTCAATTTATCCAAGAATGATCAAGTCTTTCCATGGTCAAGCTAATGAAAATAAACAAGCGCTTCTTTGAAGGTAACCCAAGCTTTACTTTTATGTCTTTTGTATATAATCATTGATTTTAGCTTAATTTTGTGTTGAATCATGTTTAGGTTTAATTTAGATATAATGAAGATTTAAGTGTTTCCTTATGTTTTTAATAAATGTTGCTAACGAATTAAAGTGAGATGCCCACTTATATTTGTGTTTTTTATGTTTGTACGTGATAAGAATGAGTGAATTGAAGTGGAAGAAAATTTGGAATTTTGGCTAAGTGTGGAAGCTTTTGTTCTGTTTTGATGTCGCGACATGGAATATTCAACCTCCTATGTTCCAGTTTGGTGTCATGAAATCAAGCTTGATGTTGCGACATCAACTTGAAACTTCTACGAAGTACAAAAATTCTGGCCCAGCTTAATGTCACAACACAACAGGAAGAATTGATGTCGCGACATCAACCACATGATGGGCACACATAACTTTTGGTGTCACGACATGGACTTTTTGATGTCGCAACATCGAAGCCCACCTGACACGCACATCCTGTTCGATATTGCGACATCAAATTTGATGTCGCAACACTATACAAAATCGGGCAGAGAGCTTTTAAAACACATATTCATCTTATTTTTCTCAAATCAAAACCTCCTTCTCAAACCCTAGTCATCCTCCTTCTCTATCCTCATCTCCAAACTCTCTTCACCTCTTTTAAATCCACCCAATTCTACCGTAAATCTACCCAAATCATCAATATCATGCACAAATTGGGCTTTTAAAGGAGAATTTCAATTTTCAACGAGAGTCATCAAGTGATTCAAGGGTGTACTACCTCAACGAAACGAGCAAAATTTTTCAATTTTATGTGCTCAGACCCATAAATTCCTTACCTTGGATTGTTTTCTGGTTTAATTTCAAGACTATTCCTTGTGCTTGATTGTAATTGGTTTCTTGGAAACACAAAATTCTTAAGGGTGGATATTGGGTTTTATTTGGAATTATAGTGAAGAATTTTGGGGCGAATTTTGTTAAGTTATTTTGGTTATAATTATTGTGGTTGATTAATTACTTATTTGTTGTTATAACTTTGACATCTAATTTGTTATGTGAAATTTTTGGTGAAATTTGGTGGTTGTGATTTTAATTGTTGAGTTTGTACAATTGTAATAATGCCTCCTTGAAAAGAGTAAGGGTGAGAGAGATGTTTGGTCATGCCAAGAAAAGAAAAGTTGGGGAAGAGACGAGTAGTGAACTAGTTGAGCCAATTATTGAACCTCAATTCTCTAGTGACCGAGCTTGAGAGTCATTCAATGCAAATGAAAAACACAAGTTATTAAGGAAAGAGGATTTGATTTATCAATGAATTAGAGATAATAAAAAGAAGTTAGGATAGAGTTAGAAGCCAACTCAAAGCTAGGCAGTGGAAGAGTTTTGACAAAGCTGTTGAGCTAGGGTACACAAAATTAGTTAAAGAGTTTCATTGCAATTTGTCTCATCTACAAGGGGGAAAGGTGGGAATGAGAGGCGTGTTGGTTGATATAAATGTTGAAAAGATCAATGCCTACTTTAACACATCCTACATTGACAGTAAAGAATATAGGGAAGTTTATCCAAGATAAATAAATAAATATATATATATATATATATATATGTCGGCCATTAAAAATGCTCTGTGTTCTGCTAATGTAGAATAGATTATGAATGTAACCAATGATATAGAGCTAAAGTTGCCTCGACAGGGTCTCACCTTATTAGCTAAGTTGTTCTATTTCATCAACTACAAGATTCGGGTATAGGGTTATATATATATATATATATATACACACATATATATATATGATGGCCATTAAAAATGCTTTGTGTTTTGCCAATATGGATTAGATTATGAATGTAACTAATGATACAAAGCTAATGTTTCCTCGACAGAGTCTCACCTTATTAGCTAAGTTGTGATACCATTTCATCAGTTGCAGGATTTAGGGTTCTGATTTTGTGAGTTTTGTACAGAGTTATAAAGCATACCTTGTTTAAGCTATTGTTGAAGACATGCCTCTTAATGTTGGTAGATTAATCCAGCAAGGATTCCTTGATAGTGGGAGATTCGGGAAGCACTATATTTTTGCTTCGAGTTGATAACTCATTTATGTATTGCTACAGGATGCCCATCACTGCTAGAGAGGCTCAAACTCATCCAAGAGATAGAATTAACAAGGAGTATGTTTACAAGATGGTTCGGGAGTTCAAGAGGCACCAATGGCCTAGAGAAGCCACTATACCTCTTCCACTTCCTCCACAAACATCACACATTCCCATGCCAAAAAAGCATATATAAAATACACTGACCACTGATGAGGAGCTCAATAAGCTACAAGGATATTGCACTTATAGCCAACTTGTCCTCCATAACAATTTAGCGCTCATCGGTGAAGCTCTCAAGGCCACCACGCTTAGCTCATGGATCTAGCCAAGACCACCTCTAGCATGGCATTTTGGTCCACCTCACGAGCAGTCCTTCTATACACCACCTGAGGGACCAACCTAGCAAGGAGAATCATAACAAGTTGGTTGCATAAGCAGGGTCCAAGATGAAGATTTTGAAGAGAGCCAGCATAGATCGGTGTAGAAGAAGGCCAAGATGAGATAGACCAAGACATCAATGAGATCAAATATGAAGAGTGATGGCTTACGGCACATGGAGATCCTTCTATCTCCAATTCTCTCAACCTTTCTCTTATTTGTGAACTATTTTTGACAGTTTGATAGAATATTTGCACTTTTCTATTTCCTTAGCATTTCTAGTACTTTATTTATGTTTTCTTTATTGTTTTGAAGTATTATGTTTTGATTAACTTTTGGTAGAGCAGATTGGCAAAGGGCAATTAAGCTGATGCCAAGTAAAATTGTTATTGATGTTTGAATGTTACATTGATCTTTTTGAATCTACATGGATGATTACTTGGTTTTGACTATTTATGTTCTGGCTTCTTTATGGCTATCGGTATTTTGTTTTGATTAAGTTTTTTGGATCCCTAGTTGGGTAGGACTTTGCTTTAGTGTATGTTTTACATGTATGAATTTGCTTGTGTGGTGTGATTTTTTAAATTTTAAATGAGCTATAGGTCAAGGACAAGTCATAGTCATAACTAGAATAAAAGTGATAAGTTTGGGGGTGTCTTTTACTTGTGGTAGAATGGTATCTTTTTGTGACTGTAAATATGTGTATGGTGAAATTTTGCATAGAAAATTGATTGATTATGGTACTCGATAATGAAAAATAACTTGTAATATCATATGATTGAGTTATTTAAACTTGGCATTTCATAGATTTTGGTGTGTGCTTAATAGTTCTTTTGCGATAAAAGAATTTCAAAAGCCATGTATAACTATTTCCAAAAAGAGAGGATTCACATTTTTTTTGCATAAATTCATTTCAAACATTGCTCTTGATCAAATCAATAAAATTACCTTGTTGGTCAATTTACCTTTTGGAAAAATTGGTTTAAAAAGGATAAAAGTGATTTAGGATATTTTGCGTGTTTGCATAGGGAGTTCTATTCTAACTTGTGAGTGATTGGTTTTGAATATTAATTTTGGATATGTTTAACTCCTCTTTCTTAGTTTAGGGCCTGAAAAAAATCTTTTTGCGTTTAGGAATAAGGCGAGTATAGGATTCTGGCATGTTCCCATGTTATTTCTTCGAAAAATAAAATTAGAATAATAATAAAGCAAGTACGAGATTCTGGCGTATAACCATATTGTTTCTCCAAAGTATGCTATTAGGAGTTACACTTTAGAATACCAACAAGTCAAGAAGGAAATATTTGTAATACCTATCATTAATATCATGCTACTCACTCCTTGCCAGAGGAATACTCCCAATTGTATGACATGTGGATATTAGATAGACTCCTAATGATCTTCTGTTTTCATGTGGCCTTGTCGAAATGGTTGAAAACCTTTGTAATCCTCTTGATTTGAGAAAAACTGTGTTTTAGATGAATGGAACTTACTTTTTGATAATCTTTTTGATGATTAGTTAATACTTAGTTATTTGAAATCTTTTGTTGGCACTTGAACTCATCTTTTTTGGGAAAGTTGAAAACTTAAAGTGACCAGTTAAAATGGTTCAAATGTCGTCATTTCAAAACAACTTATGGTATTTGAGATCTCTCGAGAGGCTCAATAACTCAAAGTACATCCATTATTCATCTTTTGTGTTGTTAATTTGGTGGTGTTGATGTTTCCTTATTAGTTAAAGTATTTTTCTTTCTTGTTTTGCTCTGGACTAGCAAAATGTTAAGTTTGGGGGTGTCATAATTCTAGTAAACTAAAGTTATTTTACTTTTAAACTATGCTTTTTTGATAGTTTTAACCTATTGTGGTGTTTATTTAAGTGATTTAGTTTATTTTCTCGCAGTAGGGAATTGCATTTGTATTGTTATAAATATTTAGATATTAGCATGAGTTCTTTCTTAATTTTAGTATAAATTGATCAATTATTAAGCTATGTGTTTGGCAGGATAGGAATTAAGGAATGAAAGTTCAAGATTGCAAGAGTCAAAGGAACAAAATGCAAAGGATAAAGATTGAAGATTTGAGCTAGAACAAACTTGATGTCGCGACATGGAATGTTTGATATGGGACCTCGAGGCAGAAGTCATAAGAGTAATTTCTAGCTTGATGCCACGGCACCAATTATTCCATGTCGCGACATCGAGGTATGACAGGTTAAGTTGTTGAGGCATTGTTGTAATTTTGGGCAGTAGCTTCTTTAAATCATAGCTTGTAATTCACTATAGGACACATAGTGTAGGTGTAGTTGGTAATTTTAGATAATTAGAGTAGTTTAGTGTAGGTTAACATTCAAATTATCTTTTAATACAAAAGTTCTCTTTAATTTCTTCTTAGATCTATTCTTTAAATTCTTGCAAGATTTAAACTTTATTAATTGATCTTAGAGGGTTTTTCATTAGCTTAAAGTAGTTATAATTTTTACATGCTTTCTCTTCAAATTTTCTTGCAATCAAGTTTCTGTCGAAATTCTTAGGGTTCTTGCTATTTTAGTTTTTTTTTTTAAGATTAAATCTTCAATTCCTAGCATTAGTTTTTAGTAATTTTTAAGGAGCATTTCTTTAACTCGTCAAAAATCCAAAAATTTCTAGTGCTTGGATTTTAATCTAGTTTTCTTTACAAATTTCTAGAATCTTAGTTCAGTAAGAAATGGAATTTTCTTTATTTACATCCTTTCTTTATGCTTCTCTTGGTCAATCTTGGTTTAATTGCTTTCCAATCTCCATCTTGTTTTAGTTGGTTTAGTTAATTTAGCGATAGTTTTATGTAGTTTCATTGGAAGTAACTTAGTTAGTTCTTTACTTACTAGTTCTCTTGCTAAATTCGAAGATAGTTTACTTGTGTGTTTACATTGATCTAAGAGTTTTAAATTTTTCTCAATTTTAAATTGATTGAATGTGTTTTTTTTTTTAACATGTTTAGAACTAGTTTTCTCTCTATTTTGGTTTTGCCTAACTATGCATGTCCTTTGAATCCTAGTACTTGCCACTTGACAATCCTTGTGGGACGATACCCTACTTTACCACTATTTACTACGTACCCCGTATATTTGCAAACATGAAGGCAGAGTTTAGTGTTTAGTGAGCTTTTTATTACTTGATTGTTAATTTGATAACTTTATCCTAGCAAGTGAGCAAGCAACCTTTTGTCAACAAAATTTTTGTACAATATTTTAATCAATGCTTCAAACCACCTTTGACTAGCTAGTCGCAGTAGTAACAACTTAAGGAAGAAATTTTATTTTCTAATTGGTTTAATTGGTAGGAAAGATTAGGAATTCTTCCAAATTGGTTTTGTGATGTAACCTTGTTGATTTGTTTTGATTGGCTAGTCATGTTTGTTTCTTTTGATTGTTTGGTTTGTAGGTTTCTAACTGCCTATGTATCCTTATAAATTGCTTAGGTGAGTTCATTTTATTAGGAAGTCTATGTATAAAGCGTTGTAATGAAAGTTTGACCCTACATTTTTTGCCTCCTCTATTTTATTCCTTTATATTTATTTGCCCATTTCTTTTTTGATGTAATTAACATCAGAGAGGCTTCAATTCCTACAAAATGGTATCATAGCCACGGTAATCTATGTATATGGCCCTTCCAAGTATTACTTGTTTCAGAAGCTCCAAAACTCAAAACCAAGGTGGAATACAATTTTTGGAAGAAACAGATGATAACCTATTTGAAGGCACATGAGTTAGAGAAATATATTCGAGAAACAACGATTGGGAATGTTGATAAACAAACTACAAAGAAAGATAATCAAGCATTGTTACAAATTCATCAAATAATTGATATTTCAATTTTCAGGCAAATTGCTACTGCAGATACAGCAAAAGAGGCATAGGATATCTTGGAAAAAACATACCAATGAATCGACAAAGTTCAACAAAACAATTTGATGATGTTACAGAGGAAATTTGAACTTCTGAAAATGAAAAAATATGAAACCATTGAATCATATTTTTCTCATCTCACAGAGATTAATAATGAGATGGAACTCAACAGGCACAAACTCATAGACGAGGTATTCGTGGAAAGTCTTAAATACCTTGCCAATGAAATTTGATCATATTGTTGCAGTCATTCGGGAGACAAAAAATTGTCACAATTGAAGATTGAAGATTGTGCAAGGCGTATTAATTCTTCATGAACAGAGAATTAATGGCAAAATGCAGGACACTACATAGAAAGACACAATGGAAAAGGTGTAGCAAACACAGTTAAATTTGAAGGGCAGAGTTGTACTAGATGAGCTAGGAGAACCCAACCGCAAAAATGAAGGCTACGACAACAAAGATCGTGACTACAACAACTACAGAGGCTAAGGTAGGTGGAATTCTAGACATGGAAGAGGTAATAATTATGAGTTTAAAAGTGGTCCTGACAGAGGTAGATGTAATAATTCTGGCCGAGATAACGATTTTAATTAGTTTGCTCAAAATAATGATAGACAGAGGATTTAGTGCTACAACTGTTGTAAATATGGGCACAAAAAATTTGAATGTAGATCCAATGAACAATTTAATAGAAATTTTTAAGCTAATGTTGTTGAAAATCAAGTTCAAAATAATAATAATCAAAATGTTGCGACTTTATTCCTGACTTGCAATGTTGTGGATGTGATTGATAAGCATAAAATAAATGGTTCTTGGATACGAGTTATAGTAATCATATGTATGGAAATTATTTTTTGAACTTAACGAATCTGTTCGTGGGGAAGTAAAATTTGGCAACAACACTACTCTACCTATTTTTGGTAAGGGTAGAATCCCTTTTACCTTGGAAAATGGATTTAGCAGCTTTATCTCAGATGCCTTCTATATTCCTAGACTCCACCATAATTTTCTGAGTATGAGTGGTCAATTGTCAAAAAAGAATTATGACATTCGTATTAGACATGATGTTTGTACCATATTTTATAGTAAGATCGGTATGATTGCAAATGTGCCCATAACTCCTAATCGTTTATTTCTATTAAATTTGAATAATAGAAATTTTTCTTGTTTGAGTATTGTGAGAAATTATAAAATTTGCTATGGCATATGCGGTTTGGACACTAAAATTTTGATAGTTTGAGATTTTTGGCGAACAAAAGAATGGTCGGCAGACTGCCTGTTATGAAAAATCTCGATAGAGTTTGTCACTGACACTTGCGTCTTGGAAAAGAAGCATCGAGACGTCTTTCAAATTGGTAAATCATGGAGAGCAAAAAAGCCATTGAAAATTGTTCATTCAAACTTTTGCACAGTAAAGATTCCTCCAAACAGTAGCTGCAGGTATTTTATTACTTTCATTAATGATTTTAGCAGAAAAACCAAGGTTTATTTTTTCAAGCAAAAATCTGATACTTATGAGACCTTTAAAACATTTTAAGAGTTTTGTTGAAAAGCGAAGTGGGTGTCAAATAAAAATTTTAGGAACTAATAGGGGTTTAAAATATCTTGTTTGTGGTGATTTTTTGGAGAAAATGGTATTCATCATCAGTTGACAGTCAGATACACTCCACAACAAAATGAAGTGGCAGAGGGAAAAAATTTAACAATTATGGATAGGGTGAGGTGCATGTTATAATTGAAAAATATGTCAAAGTCTTTTTCAACAGAGGCAGTTGTTCATGCCATTTATCTGTTGAATAAGTGTCCTACAAGGAGTCCCTTCCAAATAAAACTCCTAAAGAAGTTTGGAGCAGTAGAAAACCATTCGTTGGTCATCTCAGTATCTTTAGATGTATTGCTTATGCCCATGTTCCCGATTCAGTTGCATACGAAACTTGCTGATAAAAGCGAGAAACGTGTATTTATTGCCTATAGTGAAGTATTCAAGGTTTACAAATTATTCAACCCAATTACAAGAAAAGAAATCATGAGTAGAGATGTGATGTTTGATGAAAGAGGTGTTTGAGATTGGTCAACTGAGGATCCAAAGACAACAATGGCAACGTTAAATCGTGAAGAGGATAAAGATAATCATGATATTCAACCATCACTAGCTACTCAGGGCTTAAAGACTGAGTTATCAAGTTGATCGCTAGTCAATGCCAGTTGCCTGCTCGTTTTCAAGACTGTTATTTCTTTAGACAATGCTCCTTCTGATGAAGGTACTGTGAATTTGTCATTATTTGTAGATTGTGATCCTATCACTTTTAAGGAGGCTAGATGAAAAGATGATCGATAGGTTCGTGCAATGGATGAAGAAATTCATGCAATTGAGAAAAATGACACATGGGAGTTGACCACCCTTCTACCTACAAAAAAAAAAAAAAAAGAAGCCTATTAGAGTCAAATGGATGTACAAGAAAAAATATAAACCAACTGGAGAGATAGATCGCCATAAAGTAAGATTGGTTCTCAAAGGGTACAAGCAAAAGGCAGACATTGTTATTTTGAAGTTATTACACAGGTTGCCAGACTTGATATCGTTCATATGATTATTGCGCTTACTGCCAATAATCGTTGGAAAATATAACAAATGATTTGAAATATGCTTTCTAAAATAGTATCTTGAAGAAGAGGTATATGTTGAACAACCTACATGTTATGTCAATAGAGGCAAAGAAAATGAAGTTTATAGGTTGAAGAAGATGTTTTATGGCTTAAAACAAGCTCCTAGAGCTTGATACACTTGGATCGATACCATATTGAGCGGTTTTCAGAGATGCCCTTTAAGATGAACATATTTTGTACATCAAATCTAATTCTGGATAAGATGTTCTCATTGTATGCTTATATGGGATGACCTAATTTTCATTTGCAATAACCCTAAATTAATTTATGAGTTCAAGGAAACTATGATTAGTCAGTTCGAGATGACAGATCTATGATTAAAGTCTTGTTTCCTAGGAATTGAGGTTTCTCAGAAGAACAATGAGATATTCATTTCACAGAAAAATTATGCTAGTGATATTTTAAAGAGATTTAAGATGGATAAGTCAAGCCAATTATGACTCCAATTGAACAAAATTTGAAGTTCACAAAAGATAACATTGGTGAATATGTGGATGCTACACATTTCAGGAGATTGGTGGGAAGTTTCAGATATTTGATTTCTACAAAACTTGATATTACCTATGGAATTAGATTGATTAGTCGATTTATGAAGTCGCAACGCCAATCACATTTGCAAGCAACCAAAAGGATTTTGAATACATTTGAGGTACACAAACTGATGGTTATACTAATAATTCTAGTCTCGTTGATTTTACGGACAGTAATTGTACTGGTGATATAATACAAAGGAGGAGTACTTCAAAATATGCATTTTTCTTTGGTTCTAGTGTATTTTCTTGTTCTTCCAAGAAGCAACAAGTGATGTTGTTATCTAATGCTGAGGCAAAGTAAATGGCAACTACGAGTAGTGTGACTCAAGCATTATGGCTGAGAAGAATTCTTAGATTTTTACAATACAAACAAGATGAACCTACAAAGATATTTTGTGATAACAAGTCTGCAATTGAGTTGAAAAAGAATTCAATGTTTTATAGGTGTAGCAAGCATATTGATATTAAGTTTCACTTTATTCTTGAGCTGTTACAAGAGAAAGAGATTTCATCGATTATTGCAAAATAGAATATTAAGTGACTAATATCTTTATAATACCATTCGAGTCAGAATCGTTCGTCGGAGGATGTTGGGCAATATTCAAATTTGAAGATATTGATTAAGAGAGGCATTAAGAGAATATTTTAATCAATGCTTCAAACCGCCTTTGACTAGCTAGTTGCAGTAATAAGAACTTTAATTATGAAGTTTTATTTTCTAATTGGTTTGATTGGTAGGCAAGATTAGGAATTTTTCCAAATTGGATTTGAGTTTTAACCTTGTTGCTTTGTTTTGATTGGCTAGTTATGTTGGTTTCTTTTGATTGGTTCGTTTGTAGGTTGCTAACCGACTATATATCCTTATAAATAGCTTAGGTGAGTTCATTTTATCAGGAAGTCTAGGTATAAGGCCTTGTAATGAAAGTTCGAGTAATTGAAAGTTTGACCTTACATTTTTTGCCTTGTCCATTTTATTCCTCCTATATTTATTTGCTCATTTCTTTTTGAGTTAATTAACATCTGAGGCTTTAATTCCGGCAATTTTCACTAGTTTTTCACTTAGATTTGCATGACCTGATATACCTGATGAATGATGATACACATCTTTATTCGAAGTCAAAAAATTTCTTCCCAAATAGTTATTGTAATAAGTACTTTTTGACTTATTTATTCTTATGCATTCCGGCAAGCCTTTTCCATCAAGTTTCCTAGTTACAACCAGTCTTATAGTCCTCATACTCTAATGTCTTGTAATTTGCTCCATTTTCTTTCACCAGATCAGGTAGAAGACCTAATTTTGTGCTAATATTTGGACTATAAAATGCAGCAATTGTAAGTCTTTCATTCTTGAAATTCACAACAGCTCTATGCTAAATGCTGCTATATTTCCCCATTACACATTATCTGCATTCATATTTTAGCAAGCTAATATCAACTCAAATTAACACAAGTTCTAAATATTCGAAAGCAGTATTTGTAACTTTGAGAATTACAATGTTGTAATGCAACTATTGCTATGTTTTTAAGAATATAGAAAGATTACAAACTATGTCTAATAGACACTCTTTAACGTTTACCAATCAATTTTATTATTCAAATTCTCCCGAACAAGTCATCATTCTCACCCCTCACATTTCTAAATTTGGCGTTTCTTAGGAATAACCACCCCTAAAAGCTTATCTGATAGAATTATAACTCAAATTTGAAAATTTGAAAATGACAATGTCTATAATGCTACTAACTCTTTTCTCTAAAACAAATGATTGGATTAGTTACCTCCATGACATCACCAATGTTGATGATGATGGCGCCAGGAATGGATTTAATGGGCACCCATTTCCTACTTTTCTTGATTTGTAGGCCTTGAACTTCATTCACTTGAACTAGTAAGGTCAGTCCTGTGGCATCAGAGTGAGGATCTAGGCCAACAACCTTGTCTGCTTGCGAGCAAGGTGGGTAGTAATTCATTCTTACTCCTTGTGTGCTATCTTTCACACTTGCTGCATAGGTTCTCTGAGTCCAATCCAAGATTCACGGCCATCAGTTCAAAGAGGCTCATGCAAACCTTGTGCAATTCTCCTGAGTACTCATCCAAGGTTGATCTGGGATGATTAAGTAAATTTCAAATTAGCATATTTTTAGTTTTGATCAAATGTTTGTACAATATTTATCTTCTTTATCTCTTGAATAATCTTTGTGAGGTAACTATTACTTAGTGGTTTGATTATTGAGGGCTACCAGGAAATCCAATGATGGCTTTAGCATAACATTCTTTTGTTTTCAATCATGGACTTGAGGCACTCAGTATAATGGTTAAATTCCTTGACTAATTGAAAATGGTAGAAGATTATATAAGAACTTGAAGAACAAGGCTTTCCTTTTGAGAAATTGCATCAAGATTTATCGAGATATTAGAGAGATATAATAATTGAGTAGCATACATAATGATTGATAATTCTTTGCAGCAAAAGTTGGAAATTTTGTAATACTAGCTACTTATTTTATGTCTACCTGAAAACTGCCGGAGTGTTAGGCCAGAATTCATGTCTCTTTGAGAAACTGGCAAGGCGTAAAGGAAGAGCATGTCACCCCAATCAAGCTTTCTATCCACTGATACAACAAACGCCTGACCATATCCTTCAAGACTGTTTGGCAGAGTTGTGCGTAGGCCATCTTCTGCTGTAATGGCAGTTTAAAGAACTCCTCTATCACCACCTTCATTCTGTCCATTGCTGTTGTGGCTCCATAATTAATTAAATGTTGCAAGATTGAATTATGTATCCATCTACGAAAAATCTATGATGTACTTATTGTGTGTATGTAAAACTGTTTTCTTGAATATACCTGAAAGAAGCTCCATCTTTGCACTCCTGATGAAGCGCTGCCAATTCATTTCGGTACTCTACATGGTCATTTGCAAGCTTGCTCACGTCAGTCACTAGAATTTGGTGTTGGATTTTGCCTCCAAAATATAAATACAACAAAATTTATTTTTCCTCTATTCTTGTTCCCTCCTTTGTGAAACCATTTGTCCTACATTGAAACCTTGTGTTGGATTTTTTTATCTTACATGTGTTTGGGGTTTTGTCATTGAGCAACACTAGTTGGAAGTCTAAACTATTCATGGTTGATGGTTTGGAGAATTATATTATATCACACTATGACGTGTGCACCTACCCAACCCAACCCAACGCAGCGCAGTTGGTATGTGCATGCTCTATTAGAATTTTACTTGTACAAGTTTTTTCCAATGTTTTTTGTCTAAGTTTCTGGTGTGAGCAAAATGATGCTATCGAGTTGCAATGCCGTCGTAAGCATCCAAAATTAACAACTCTAGTGTAGTAGTGGTTAGTCGAGTTCGTCCCATAGAGAACTGAGATTATTTTCGTGCAAAATTGGAAAAAAGGGGTTTTGAATTCCTTTATTAAAACTAAAACAATAAAATAATTGGAGAGAATTTGATTAAGAACAATCTTGGTTTCGGTCATATCCACCATGGCAATTTCACTAGTCGATCATGGACACACAAAATAATTCAATTCTATGTCAAGCACTAATTGAAGAATTAACCCCGAACGAATACCAATTCAAAGTTGATTCTTATTTTTTTCTAAAGTTGCTTAATTTTTAACACGCGATCCAATTAACCCTAACAATTAATTTAACCCAGACACGCAGCAAAGATCAATTAATAGAAGCATTAAGATCAACAAGAACAATTAGACTAATTAAACATAAACACACGCGGTTATGCCAATTAGATGATTAATTTTCTTAAATTCAATAACACAAATCCAGTAATTATCAAACTTAGTTGTTTCATAGATTGAATTAAGCACACGCGCTTAAAATAATATAGCAGTAGATTAATTCTAATAACTTAATATTCTGCAGCAATAATAAGCTTAAAAAAACAATCATAAAATTAATCGCAGAAAAATAATCAATACTTGAGATAAATTGAATAAATTCAAGCACAAGAAGTCTCACAACTTTGTAGAATTGACCATGGCTTCAAGTCCCTCTACCAAGAAAAGAGTTTAGGCACAAAGTGCCAAGAAAGAATAAAGAGGAAAATTTTTTGCTAAAACCCTAGCCAACAAGAAAATAAAAGTGTCGATCCCTTTTTCTCACCCTAAATGGGGTATTTATAATGAGTACTTAGGGTTACAAGTCTTAATTAATGCCTACAGATAAGAACGTGAAATCGGGTGAAAAAGAGTCCAACTGGGCGAAAAAATCTGTCAAAAACTCAAAAACACACAATTCTGCTGCTTCGGGCGCAGATGCGCTGTCAATTTTGGGCACATGTGTGCGCTAGGCAGTGTTGAAAAGTTGCCAGCGCACATGAACTGCACAACTCCAGGGCATGTGTGTTGGGCTTCAGTTTCGGCTACGATTTTGACCCTGATGTAGACTGAATTTGGGAAAAAATAAAACATGAAGTTGTAGATCTATGTCTTAGCTTTCCAAAACATCTTAAATAACCTCAATTGGAACTTATATAAGAAAGTTATGCTGAATCTACCAAACTATGTCATTATCGCTCCTCGCCGGTACACATTTTCCAACTTTGCAATTTTGAAATAGATGCCTACAGAATCTTGGAAAACTCAAAACACGAAAGTTTTAGAAATCTTCAATATCTTTCGAAATCATCTAAAATCATCCCAATCGGAGCTTCGACTTGTCAAAATTTATGCTTAAAATATGAAACAGCATCCAAAATGGCTTCATACTCGTGAATGTTCTACCCTTAGCATTTTCTTTCATCTTTTTTCATCTTTTTCAGCTCTTTTTCACTTTAACCCTACTAAAACTGAAAATAACCTAATTAAGCTCAATAATAACTCAAATCTTGCTTACAACACATAAAAACGTGAAAATTGACACATAAAATATAGTACAATTATGGACTTATCAAATTACCCCACACTTAACCTTTGATCGTCCTCGATCAAACATAAAATTAAAACATTTAAGCATAACACATTCTACTCAACATATTCCTTCAAATATCCACATAAATAATCAATAATCATTCCAGCAATCAAAGAAGTCGAAGAACCTAAGAGCTCAAATGCTAATAAAAACTAAAACATGAAATTCGTGTGTATGTGTGTATAGCCATTCAAAAAGTTAGATTTGAAAATATCTAGATTAAATCATAAAAACCCTCAAAATTTTTTAAAATAACACCCCATAGTTCACTCTTCTTACACCCTTCCACTATTATAGACAACTGATTCAATTTAAATTTAGGTAGGACTTTCAGTTCGTACTATAGGTTAGGATATTAGTTAGCCAATGAAAGGAGAGGCTATAGAAAATAAGAACAAGAGCTTTATAATAATGGTGGCCACACATTAAATAAAATTTCTCTTCATATGAGAAATATCGTACATCCAAAACCCCCACACTTGACTAACAAACACCCCGAAAAAATTCCGAAACAACCTAACATGCCAACCTCCCTCGGACATATATACATCACATCATTTTATTTTTCTATGTCCGCTCACAGTACGGGTACCGGTGGTAGGCACTACCCGCAACATATAAACACGCAGGTACTAGTGATAGGCACTACCTACGTATACAGGTACCAGTGATGGGCACTACCTGAAATATCAAGAATATGCAAGTACCAGTGACGAGCACTACTTGTATATTCAGAAACTTCCATATTCATTTTTTTTCAACAGAATTTTGTTCCAATACCCCATTTCGCAACAAAAATGTACATCATTCACTTCTCACAAACTTTCACCTTTATATCCCCTTAACAAATAATGTGCACCATAAAGCTCTTAAAGGGTATAATTTAGGATAAAACAATGAAAAGAACGTTAAACTCACTAAGGGTAGGTAAATTGAGTTTACGTGAAAGAAGGTAAATGATGTTTCTCTTCACAAGAATAAGGCTCAAATAAGGTACTTAGAAACAAATTGTTAAAATGGTTGGCTAGAAATGCTCAACAAACAAAAAAGCACTACCCTCATTTTAAAACTAAATTAAGTCGTCTAAGAATTAGTTTCAAAAATGTAATAAAGTAAGTTTTTAGGATGCAACATAATTGAGTCTACATAAATTTCTCTAAATATCCCAAATCAAAAATTAAAGTATGGCTTAGTGCTAAAAAATCTTGGAAATCATGAATGAAAAATATTAACACTGACTACTCATTCATGCATGGTTCAACTAATGATCTTGTTATGCAGACGAATGAAAAAATACGTTAAGCAAAAACTTTTGAAAATTTCTAAAAATGGTCAATTTATCCACAAAATTTTCAAAAATTTTCGACAAGCTCTCAGATCAAAGAAAAAGTTAAAATATTGCAGCAAAATTGAGCAAAATACACCAAACAACTAAAACAATCCAAATAACTCCCACCCCACACTTAAAAATAAGCATTGTCCTCAATGCAAAAATAAAAACATAAAATGGGAATAAGAAAAGCTTCTTTGGATTTAATTCGCGTTTGGAACAGTATCCGCTATAAATAACCCCTTATCGTGAAAGAAAGCTGGAGAACACAAAACAAAACAAATAAATAATTCCCTTGAGACAATAAGAAAAACAAGAAAATTGTAGAAAATAATCCTACAATAATCAAGAAGACGTACTCCCTTAAGGGAAAACAGAACCAAAATAGCGAAAAAAAACCTAACGAAAAGTAAGTTAACCATAAAATGTCTAACCAGTGAAAACATTTGTGACGAAAACTAAAAATAAAATAAACAAAAGTAAGAACTCAAAAATAAACGGAATAAAATCTAAATGGACATGGGTTGCCTCCCGTGCAGCGCCTTTGTTTACTGTCGTTAGCTCGACTTGATGCTCGTTCACCAGTCAATCAATTAATTCCCATGTGGAGGAGTCCAAGAATCTTCCGCTTCACAATTTTCAAAAATGATGAATTCAATCTCATTTGCTCTTGTAGGACTCGAACAAGTTGCTCTTCTTGCGACTTGCTAAGTTAACTTGAGATTATCACCCTCTCCTTATCCTTCAAATATATGTATTTAAGGTGACCAAGAAGATGATTGTAATCCAAAATTGCTCCCTGCACAACAGAAAACTTCAATTTTCTCGTTAGAAAGTGGAAAAGCATTAGGACTTTCATTGCTTGTTTGTTGCAACAAGTTGTTGTTCTTTTCCTTGAGATGTTCCTCACAGTTAGTGTACACCTCCTGATTATTCGTATGTTCATGAATTTGAATATCTTGTATTGGAGGCTTACACACATCAATTATAGAAACAAGTTTAGTATGGTCAATTGGTTCAACATCATCATAAATGCTAAAATTAACACTTTTATCTCCAAATTCTATACTAAGAGTGCCTTTAAAAACATCTATTTTTGTCTGTGAAGTAGCTTGAAATGGTCTTCCTAACAAAATAGGAGCATTGGAATCACCTTGTTCCATTTCTAACACACAAAAATCAGCAGGAAAAACTAGACTTCCCACTTGAACTAAAATATCCTCTACGACTCCCTTAGGATAGGCTAAAGATCTATCAGCCAACTGAATAAAACTATACCAGTTTTATTCAATAGTTCGATTTTCAATGCACCATACACAGAATATGGCATTACGTTAATAGATGCACCTAAATCCAGCATGGCCTTTTCCAAGTATGTATTGCCTATCTTTCAAGGAACAGAGAACATACCTGAGTCCTTACGCTTTTCGAGTAGTGATTTTTGAATAATAGATGAAACATTTGGCTTCCCACCTCTACCTTTCTAACTTTCTTCTCTTTTTGCTTTCTTTATGGGAACACAACTCCTTCAAAAACTTAGCATAGCGAGGTATTTGTTTAATAGTATCTAATAAGGGAATATTTACCTCACATTTACGAAATGTCTCGTATAGCTCTTTGTCGGGATCCTCTTGCGAAAACTCTTTCAATGCCTCGGGGAATGGGGGTTTGGGCTTATCTTCGGTCCATACAGGAACACTTTTATCTTTCTTACTGCTGGTTTTCTTCTTGCATGGTTCAACCTCTTTTTCGACTGTGGTCTTCTTCTTCTTGGCCTCCATATGTTCAGGAACTATTTTTCGTTGCACATCAACCTCTTTATCACTCCTCAATGTAATTGCGCTCACATTCTCCTTCGGGTTGATGATGGTCTGAGACGGCAACTTCCCAGAGTTCTGCACTTCCAACCTATTAATTGCGGTAGCCATTTGACCCATCTGGTGCTGCAATTGCTGAATACTGGCCTTTGTATCAAACCTGCTGGAATTGAATCGTATTTTCAGTTAAAATATCCAGTCGTTCCTCTAAAGATTTACCAGATTGATTATTCAAATTGGCTTGTTGTCTCTGAGTGAATGGCAGCCAGTATGGTTGGAAGGTCTGCCGATTTTGTTGAGGTTGATTTTGGGCTTGGTTCCAGTATCTGAGTTAGAATGATCCCTCTATCCAGGATTGTAGGTATTCGAGTAGGGATCATAACTTTGTCGTGGCTGCCGTGGGAATCCTCCGGCTGCATTTACGTGCTCTTGACCTTCATCTTGTAATGTGGGACACATATCTGTTGAGTGTCCCTCATTTGAGCATATACCACATGGTTGTGCAGTCGGTGCGGTACCTGAAGCCAACTGTCTAACAAAGAGGTTAAACTAGCCATTTGTTGTTCTAATGAAGAAACATCTATCTCATTTACACGCTTAAGAGGTTGATCGCGTCGTCTCCCAAACTTTTGAGAACGCGCAGCCATATTCGATATAAGCTCACAGCACAGGGCGTCAATGGTCAAGGTGTCTAACACCCCTCCACTTGCGGCGTCGATCATGTTCCTTTCATTAGGCAACAACCCTTCATAAAAATATTGAATTAGTAAGGAGTCACTTATCTGATGGTGCAGACAGCTTGCACATAATTTCTTGAAGCGCTCCCAATACTCATACAAGGATTCTTCATTAAATTGCCTTATTCCACAAAATTCTTTGCGAATATTTACAGTTCGAGAAGCTAGAAAGTACTTAGCCAAGAGTAGTCTATTCATTTGCTCCCAAGTTGTGATACTACCCGAAGACAAATCGAACAACCAATCATTTGCCTCATCCTTGAGCAAGAACATAAATGCTTTTAACTTGATATGCTCCTCTGACACCCCGATGGGTCTCATACTTGTACAAATCACATGAAACTCCATGAGATACTTGTTTGGATCCTCACCTAGAAATCCATGAAAAGAAGGTAATAAATGGAATAGTCCAGATTTCAATTCAAATGTAACATTAGCAATCTAAATCTAGATAAGTAATGCATAAGGTTTGTTGGTTCAAAGTGGGCGCGGCTAATTCTCTCAAAGTCCGTTGCGCCATGTTAGTCTCTACTTGTTGTTCTTCCTGTTCACCTGCAAAGATATAATTGAACAAAATTCCTTCCCCTAATTGTCTTTCTCTTATCTCTTTTTCCAATCTGCGTAATGTTCTCTGTATTTTCGGATCAAATTAAAATTCAACTTGTCCAGTAGATCGGGTCATAGGCATACACAATTAGTGGTAGAATAATAATAAAAAGACAGAAAAAGAAAAACTGAAATAGATAGCACAAAAATAATTCAAACCATTTTCCGGCAACAGCGCCAAAATTTTGGTGTGTTCAAAATGTGATATGCTTCAGCCGAGTTGCAATGCCGTCGTAAGCACCCAAAATTAACAACTCTAGTGTAGTAGTGGTTAGTCGAGTTCGTCCCACAAAGAATTGGGATTATTTTCGTGCTAAATTAGAAAAAGGGGGTTTTGAATTCCTGAATTTACTAAAACTAAAACAATAAAATAATTGGAGAGAATCTGATTAAGAACAATCTTGGTTTCGGTCATAACCACCATGGCAATTTCACTAGTCGATCATGGACACACAAAATAATTCAATTCTATGTCAGACACTAATTGAAGAATTAACCCCGAACAAATACCAATTCAAAGTTGATTCTTATTTCATTCTAAAGTTGGTTAATTTTCAACACGCGATCCAATTAACCTTACCTATTAATTTAACCCAGACACGCGGCAAAGATCAATTAATAGAAGCATTAAGATCAACAAGAACAATTAGACTAATTAAACATAAACACACGCGGTTATGCCAATTAGATGATTAATTCCCTTAAATTCAATAACACAAATCAAGTAATTATCAAACTTAGTTGCTTCATACATTGAATTAAGCACACGCGGTTAAAATAATCTAGCAGTAGATTAATTCTAATAACTTAATATTTTGCAGCAATAACAAGCTAAAACAAACAATCATAAAATTAATTAATCGCAGAAAAATAATCAATACTTGAGATAAATTGAATAAATTTAAGTACAAGAAGTCTCACAACTTTTTAGAATTGACCATGGCTTCAAGTCCCTCTACCAAGAAAAGAGTTTAGGCACAAAGTGCCATGAAAGAATAAAGAGAAAAATTTTCCGCCAAAACCCTAGCCAACAAGAAAATAAAAGTGTCGATCCCTTTTTTTCACCCTAAATGGGCTATTGATAATGAGTACTTAGGGTTACAATTAATGCCTACAGATAAAAACGTGAAATAGGGTGAAAAATAGTCCAACTGGGCGAAGAAATCTGTCAAAAACTCAAAAATACGCAATTTTGCGGCTTCAGGTGCATATGCGCTGCCAAGTGCTGAAAAGCTGCCAGCGCACATGCACTGCACAACCCTAGTGCATGTGCGTTGGGCTTCACTTTCGGCTTCAATTTTGACCTTGATGTAGACTGAATTTGGGAAAAATTAAAACATAAAGTTGTAGATCTATGTCTTAGTTGCTTTCCAAAACATCTTGAATCACCTCAATTAGAGCTTAGATAAGAAAGTTATACTGAATCTACCAAACTATGTCAGAATCGCTCCTCGCCAGTACACATTTTCCAACTTTGCAATTTTGAAATAAATGCCTATAGAATCTTGGAAAACTCAAAACACAAAAGTCCTATAAATCTTCAATATCTTTCCAAATCATCTAAAATCATCTCAATCAGAGCTTGAACTCAAAATTTATGCTTAAAATACGAAACAGCATCCAAATGGCTTCATACTCGTGCATGTTCCGCCCTTAGCATTTTCTTTCATGTTTCTCCATTTTTCGTCTCTTTTTCACTTTAACCCTACAAAAAATGAGAATAACCAAATTAAGCTCAATAATAACTCAAATCTTGCTTACAACACATAAAAACTGCTGATCCCAAGGTAACCTAAGAGAGGGGGTGAATTCGGTTTCTAAAAATACATTTAGAAACATTAAGATTTTCCAAATAAAAACTGATATAATCAAATCCAAGTGAAATAGTGAAGTAAGAAAGAGAGAAAATTAATCAGCCAATACTTCCAAGCTAACAAGCTGGAAGTATCAAATCACTAAAATGATTCACACACTTGGTGAGCCAATAATCTTTACAAAGTAGGGATATTCTTGCTCACACTAAAATTCTTTTAGTTGAGCCAAGAATCTTACTTACAACCTCACTTTCGTACAAGATTATCACTCCACTCAAAGTTGAATTGCACTCTAAACTGCACACTAATACAACAAAGCACTATAGCCAATTTGTACTACAATTGTTCTTCTCTAAGACTTGTATTCAATGTATTAGATAATATTTACAGAATATCAAAGCAGTTATTTATAAGAGCAATAAATGGTGGTTGCAACTACTTCTAACGGCTAAATAATAAATGCAAAAAAAGTAGCCGTTGGTTTTTCGGACGTCCGAGATAGATGGGATGCGTCCGACCTAGAGTCTGATCTTCATGCAATTGGTGAAGAACTTCATTCGGACGTCCGTGCAGCATGCGTCCATTCCATCGTCCGGCAGAGTCTTCGGACGGTCATGTTCGTTTGTTTAGAGAAGCAGTAGGAAGCTTGACACAGTTCGGACGGTGGAATGAGTCTGAGAAGCTTGACACAGTTCGGATGGTACAGTGCGTCCAAAAACCCTATTTCTAGCAAAAAAAATAGCAAAAACCTGTTTACAAAGTTAAGTGTTTATGTCATCATCAAAATAAGGTTTGGAAAACATTAAAAAATGTAGTAATTGGCACATAAAATATAGTACAATTACGAACTTATCAGTTTCTATACGACTTTGTTACAATTTCGTGTGAAACTTTACTTGTTAATCTCTATCCGGTTTTATGTTCACACTAGAGCTTGTTGTTCGATTGTGTTCAGATACTTATTTCGTTCCTATCTTTTCTACCAAGTCAAACCAATTGCTTTCACCATCTGCCCAAATTATTCACTATAAATAGATGCCTTAAGGTCCTATTCATAGCATACCAAAAGCTCTTCTCTTCTGTTTTCTCTTTCGTTCTTGTTCTTGGTGTTAAGTAATCCTATGTTGAGTTCGAAGCCTTACTTGCGAGTGCATGCGACTGAGACTGTCGTTGAATCTTGGAGAGTGACCGCTCAATAATCCCATTTGCATTAGTGGGCGAAACCACTTTCAAAGACTGAAATTACTTTTAAGAACAGTGATTGCTCGTCTCGTCAAATCTATTCTAGTTTTAATCATTGTTATGTCCAATTTTTCCAACATTTGGCAGGACTTATTGTTTGAAACTAGAATATTAGAAGCTAGTTCTTTCACATTCTCAACGGGGAATGAACAGTTTAGATCACCTCAGTCTCCATGGCTCGATAATGTCTTGGACGTCAACCCCAGAACTCTCTCAATAAAGCAATCCCTTTTATCCCTTTTCTTCTTTGCCTAGTATCATACACGGCATGAATTATTCGATTAATATTGCTGTCTCTTCTAGTGATATTTTACTACTAGTTTTTTTATGATTTGCTAGCCCAGAAAGCAACCTAAGAGGGGGGGTGAATTAGGTTGTCTCAAAAAATAAACCTTTTGCAGTGCTTAATGAAAATGCAAACTTTGTGCAACAAATGAATACTTAAACACAAATGATCGAAGATAAATATTTAACAATCAAAGGTTAAAGAAGAAATAAAAGATTGAGATAAAGAATATCAAACCAAACTCCCAAACTTCTCAAGGTTGGAGTACATCCACTAGTAGTGCTTCTTCAAAGAAGGTGAGGCAATAACCTTCTAGTACACAAAGTAGGCCCACCCTTGCACCAACTAAGTTCCTCTAGTTGAGCCAAAGGGTTCTACACTACAACCTCACTTTTGTACACTTGTTATCCCTCCACTCTTACACTTGAAGATGACTCACTAGTCTACTCTTGCTCACACTAATTTTCTCTAGTTGAGCCAAGAGAACTATAGTGCCCAAACAAATACAACCCACAATATTTTAGCCTATTTCTCCCAAAATAGTTCTTACAAGTGTTTGTAGTGTTTTAGTTAAACGTAGTAGTTCCTTACATCATTTGGATATCCTTGGGCTATTTATAGATAAAAAAAATGTGCTGAAATTTGAGCTCCAACGGTCAAAAAATTAGCTGTTAAAAAATAGCCGGTAGGGATTCGGACGGTGGTTCGGACGTCCGTTCATGCGTCCTACAGCTTCATAAACAGTGTCTCGGACGGTCATATGCGTCATACAGCTTGATGAACAGTGTCTCGGACGGTCATATGCGTCCTACAGTTCTGACAGAAAATTACTTCATTTCGTGCTCCTTTCTTCGGACGATCTTCAACGACCGATCTTTTTTGGCTTCGGACGGTCTTCAACGTCCAGTCATCATACTTTCGAATTCCTTGTCTCGAACAGTCTTTTGCGTCCGAAGCACTATTTTTTGGACAGTTATCTACGTCTGAAAGATGTGTTCTTTCTCGGTGTTGTCTGATCATGTTTCGGATGCTCCCTTGCGTCCGAGCTCCTTTCTTTCGGATGCTCTTCATCGTCCGTAATGTGTTGTTCAACTTTTGGTCGTTTTTCTTGATTGTGTTCGGATAATCATTTTCGTCCGAGCTTCCCTATTTTTCTGCATACTTGTTTTCAATCCATTAGTACGATTTGGTCATCATCAAATATGATTATCAAAATTGGGGTCCAACATGATTGACATGCTGTATTTCGGTTATGAGCCCTACCGTAAACTTCATGGCAAATACTTAGATAGAGCCAGTCTTTGGCCCACTTGTAAACCCTGTGGTATGGATTAAACCTTAGAGAATCTATGACATCAGCTGATGTAAGCTAGATTCTTTGAGGTTTAATCCTTACCACAGGTCTACAAGTGGAGTCAAAAATCAGATTTACCTAAGTATTTTCCAAACTTCATTTGGTTATTTGACAATGCAGCATCCTAGGCAACAACGTTGGCATCTACCAACAATATGATTTTTAGTAAAGCTTTCCTATTTCTATATTGTTAAAAGTGTTAAAAATATAAATCCCACATCAACTAGCCAAAAAGATCTTGTTATAGACTTTTATTAGCTAATTAATAAGTTCCTGGACCACTCCATTTCACCAATTCATTTTAAGATGGAAGTCCATGTTCTTTAACATGGTATCAGAGCTAGCCTTCAAGTGTTTTCCCATCCATCCACACGTATCTTGGGTCCTGTCCAACCCCTTCCAATGGGCTCTCTACTGTCCAGCCCCTTCCAACGGGCTCTCTACTGTCCAACCCCTTCCAACGGGCTCTCTTCTGTCCAACCCCTACCAACGGGCTCTCATATGTCTGACCCACGTGTAACAGGGTTCCATGTCCAACCCAAATCATGTGTGAGAGGGGGTGTTAAAGGTGTTAAAAGTATAAATCCCATATCAACTAGCAAAAAAGATTTTGAACTAATTAATAACTTCCTGACTCATTCCACTTATCACCAATTGGTTTTAATATGGAAGTTTATGTTCTTTAACATATATACATATAGATGAAGTGTTTCTGTGGTCATAAAGAAATTATTTTATCTGTTTTAATCATCTTGCAAGCAAGATCCAATTACTCTTGTAGAATAAAACTGTACGTCACAGTTTCGCCAAGAAGTTCTTAAAATATTGCATTTGGCAAATCTATAAACACTTGACTGCTCCTAATATTGGCATGAAAATTAGACTGCAGACAAAATGCAAAAGTATAATTTACCAATTACATGGACTTGATCCTTTCTAATTTTGGCACGAAAAATAAACTGTAGACGAAGTGCAAAATGAAAATTTACTAAGGTAAGATTTACTATGATAATAATATGTATTGATGTTTGAGTCCTATTTTTTGTTCTTCTTCAATTTGTGTATGAGTTAACAAACCTATAATTCTTCCTGATTTCACCCTTGTCTCGAGTGAGTACATTAATATTCCCTATCTTGATCATTCAGTAGACAAATGAGTAGAAAAAATTTCCTTGACTAGATGCGTATGCAAAGAATACTGAATACTCTCTTATTTCCTATTGAAAATCTTGTTACATTTTTGTTATTATTTTTGGGTATTGTTTTTTAAGACTTTGTTAAATAAACTTTAATCATATTCCGGCTCGGATCCTAACATTTGATCTACAAGCACATCGTCTGATGTTGAGATGCCTCTTCCTTCAACGATGTCAAGTAATAATGTCATGAGATCAACTAGTGCCAATGCATTCTCTCTCCCTGATCTTGGGCATAACGATCATTATGCATTGAGGTACTTATCATCTTTCTCATAATAACCGTAATCGTTGGTATAAATGATTTGCCTGAAGCTCACACACCTTGCTTTACCCAATGTATGGCTGCCTGCTCACCAAAAAATAAATAAATAAATGGAGATAACAAATTATCATGAACAGCATTGTAGAAACCGGTGAAGCTCAAAAAGAAAACAAGTGAGTTAACTTGTCAAATAGCTAAGGGAGCATTAACAGATTGGATTCTAGACCATAAAGAATGTTGACAATTGGCATTGATGTAGTGGTTGTTTTTTCACGCAAAGCCAACAACTCTATCCAAAGTTGCACGCAAAATTAGAGATTCGAGTTCTGTTCGGCATGCGTTTTGCCTTCTCCATATTTTTTGGGCTTCAGATCATCAGTGGCACCTGTGCGGTCTCTATACAACCCACCAATAAAGTAATTCCATGTAGGATGAAGTCATGTGATATTCGCTTATTACACTTTTTTGGTGAACAGTTGGTTTATTACGCTAAAAATACTTAATAAAATACTAAAATTCTCAAAAATGATCAATTTCGGTTGCTCTCAATTTTCCAAACGATTTCAACACATTTCTCTCTCATACTTTCTGCATTTTTTCCCCATTTTATTTCTTTCAGTCTGGCCATTCGGATGCCTATAGACAAATACTTATGTAGACCCGATCTTTGACTTTACCTGTAAATCTTATTGTATGGATCAAATTTTATAAAATTTATGATGTTAACAAGTGTAAATAAAATTTTTTAACATTTAATTCTGATTACAAAATCAAAAAATGAGATAAAAAATTAAAACTCCCTAAATATTTTATGATGTGTACAGGAAAAATCAGACACCACCCTTATGGATGATGTATCCAACATTAAATCGGGCCCATTTGTTAGTTGATTTTTAAGTAGGCCGTCTGATGAGTAGGTTTGCTTTTCAAAGTCTAAGAAACTAGTACGATGGGCGACGTGTTTCACTTGTCTAAGAAATACACAACTCATGAATAAAATAGTAAAATAGTACAAGAGTGAAATTCATGTTAGTGGGAACATTAAAATATCTTATGTTGGTAGGAACACAAAAATATCAAACCGACCCGCCAACAATTTTGAAGCATTCGAAAGGAAAACTATGAAGTTTGCTAAATTTTTAGAGCGATATTGGACTTTCAACTATCTCTATTGAGCCCTTATTAACTTCACAACTTTTTCACTTTAATCCATCATAAAATAAAACTATAGTATGTTATATCTGCATATACACAGGAAGCCCTTATTGGTTGCATAATATTCTCAAATAAATACAAATACTTTAAGAAAAAAAAAAACCCAATAAAACTTGAAAATGTCAAATTTTCTCAAACTTTCTAACAGTAATTTTGAAAAACTCAAAACCAAATTTTATAAATTCACCCCTTTTGTATTTGCAATAAGCAAAATGACTCGAACACCGCAAACTTTGAATATACAAACGTTTGCTCTTATTCTCATTCGAGTACAACAATATTAGCTTTAGTACTAATTGTTTATAATACATTTAACTTGTTCTATACTGAGTACACTGATGTTTGATTCATCATTTTAGTAGAATAAACTTTAGCTTTGTTTCAACTAATATGAATACATTAAATTTTGATGTGTTCTCAATTGAGTGCATCTACATTTTATTATTTTTCACTTGAGTACTATGTTATAGTCTTAGTTGTGTACTATCACTTTAATTTGTTCTTAATTGAGTACACTGATGTTTGATTTATTTCACAATTGAGTAGAATAACTTTGCTTTAGTTTCAATTGAATAAATTAACTTTTAATTTGTTTCCAATTGAGTATACTAACATTTGATTTACTTCACACAATTAAGTAGAATAACTTTGCTTTAGTTTAAATTGAATGTATTAACTTTTAATGTGTTCTAAATTGACTACACCGACATTTGGTTTATTCTCACTTGTGTGTAATAATATTTACTTTAGTCTCAATTTAACAATGACTTTTAGTTCTTTCTCAATTGAGTACACTAACATTTAATTTATTCTCACTTTTGTGCAA
This sequence comes from Cinchona pubescens, assembly GCA_025175665.1. Classification (NCBI taxonomy): domain Eukaryota; kingdom Viridiplantae; phylum Streptophyta; class Magnoliopsida; order Gentianales; family Rubiaceae; genus Cinchona; species Cinchona pubescens. The sequence continues at coordinate 761,631 of JANKKI010000235.1, forward strand.
TAACATTTGCTTTAGTATCTGTTGAACAATAAATTTAAATTTTTTTTCAATTGAATACACCACGTTTAATTTATTCTCACTTGAGTACAATAATATTAGCTTTAGGCTTAATTGTGTACAATAACTTTTAATGTGTATACCATTGAGTACACCAGCTTTTGTTTTATTCTCACTTGAGTGGGATAACTTTTGCTTTAGTTTCAATGAATACAATGACATTGAATTCTTTCTCGATTGAGTAATGACTTTTAACTTATTCTCACTTGAGTCCAACAATATTTTTTTAGTCTCAATGGTATACAATAACTATTTTAGTTTGTTCTCAATTGAGCACAAAAACGTTTATTTTATTCTCAATTGAATAGAATAAATTTTGCATTAGCTTCAATGAATACAATAACTTTTAATTCTTTCTCAATTGAGTACATGGACATTTTATTTATTCTCACTTTACAATAACATTTGCTTTAGTTTCAATTAAATACAATAACTTTTGAATTCATTTTCAGTAGAGTACACTAATATTCTCAATTGTACATATAGGAAGGATTTGAAATAAATGTATTTGAAGTTGGTGGATTTGAAATGATATAAAATTTAGGTGAATTTGAAATTCATTCATTTAATCATTAAAATCATATTCTCATAAGTTGGTGGATTTCACTATCTCAAAAGTAAATTTACCAATACAAGAACTTTTAGTTTGTTTTCAATTTTGTGCACACACGTTTGATTTATTCTCAATTAAGTAGAATAACATATGCTTTAGTCTCAAATACATTCTCAATTAAGTACATCGGTGTATGATTCAGACGTCCTCAATTGAATAAACTTACTTTTAGTTTGTTCAGTAGATCAACATTTGATTTGTCTTCTCTAGAGTAAAATAACTTTTGATTGTCATCGATTCAATATATCAACTTCTATTTTTTTTTATAAATTGACTAAATCAACATTCTCAATGGAGTATATAACATTTATTTTAGTTTCAATTAAGTACATTTACTTTTAACTTTTTTCTCAATTGAGTACACCGGCGTATGATATTTCTCAATTTTAAAAAATGACCTTTAATCTATTCTCAATTTAGTATATCAACATTTGATTTGTCCTCGATTGGGTGAAATAACTTTTTAGTTGTTATCTATCAACGTTTTATTTATTCTAAATTGAGTAGATTAATCACCATAAGATTGGTCTCAATTAATTACATCAATTTTAGATTTTTTTTTTCAATTGGGTACATTAATGTTTCACTTTTTATTAGTTGAGTGCAATAACTTTTAATTTGTGCTTAATTGAGGGCATAAAACAACTTTTATGAAGGTTTGTTATTGTCCTAATTAATTCAAATGTCTTTTAGGGTCAAATCGAAAATAAAAAAAATTCATGAAAATTTGGAGTGAAATTGAAAATTAAAAAGGGGTTAAATTGAAATTTTAAAATACCTAATCTTTCCCCTTCACTCTCTACCCGACAGCAGCCATCCCCATCCACCATTACCAAACCAGCCACTAATACCACAAATGCCACCCCTTTCCTTCAACCACCCACACCCGAAAACCATCCCGCAAATCCCCATACCCAAACAAAATTTTCAGCTTCAATAATCATTTAATTGGCCAAAATTTAGCCTACAACGAGGGCTGAACAAAAATCAGATAATATATGTAAAGCTAAATAAAAAAACACCCGGTCCCCTTACTACATTTGGAAAAAAATAATATAATAACAAATTGATATATTTGATTTTAGAGAATAAAAATGTGAGGAAGTATTTAATTATATTATATCCGACGTTGCAATTTTCGTAAGTTAAATCAAATATTAATGTGTCTTAACTGTAAAATATTAAGAGATATAAAAAAAATACAAAATTTTATATAAATATATTTTCACATAATACCTTTAAAGAAAAATTTTAAGTTTAAGTTTGGTTCCCTCTTTTTGAAAGTCCAAGTTAAACTTGGCTTAAAATACCAAACATTTTAAACATCCATTCTTAAATAATTATTTACCTAAGAATAATATAACAAAAAATAACAATGTTTTATATTTTTGAACTTCAAGATGAAGAATATAAACAATAAACTTATATGTAAGATTGTTTTCCTTATTACTTAGTCATTATTTAATAAGCACTAACCATTAAATTTATTCAAATTCGTTAAAACTTCATTAACAACTTAAACATATCATTTACTTTATATTGCAAAAAAAAAAAAAAAAAAATACTCTATATTTTTGCCCATGTACAACTTTCTCTATGATTTAAGCATATGTTCAACTCTAACAAATAAGTCAACTTTTATTATATTTTGGAGTTTTACCTGCCTATTATTTATCACATTAATTTTATTAGACAGCCATGTTTATGTTTAAATCACCTTTCCGCTACAGCACCTCAATGTTTTCTAAAGATGCGAGGCCCACCGGAATTCACTCCGGTGAATTTGCTCTCAAAAACTGGAGTAAGTAGGTTTTTTTATTTATAATTTTTAAACTTTTAGTAAATATTTAGGTAGATTTAATTTTTTCTCACAGTTATCGATCATGTGATATGAATTAAATTTTAGAAAATTTATGACAACAACTGATGTAAATAAAATTTTTTAATATTTAATTATAATCAAAGAATCTACTGTAAAATCAAAAATCGAATTTAGTTAAGTATTTTTTTAATCTTTTACTGCCTCGAAGGAAGCAAATAACAGGTGTATCTAGAATTAAAAAAATTCTTACTATCAGACTTTACCACCCATTTGAACTCGAGAAATTTCGCCGTGTACTCTCACTAATTTATCAAATCTTCTATTTGCTCCAATTTTCTGTTTTTTTCTTCCTTTAAATTAATCTAGATGTAGAAGAAAAGTAAACTAGAAGAACTGAATCATTTTACTGGTGATATGCAAAAGATTTTGGGTTTTGATTCGTTGATTAGTAAACTTTTGAATCACTTTTGATGTAATCTCTGTCTAATTTGTGGAAAGTAGTGAATGTTTGTATAAAAATCTGGAATGGGTCTATAATTTTGAGTTGTTAACGTAATATTTGCAAAATTTAAGTGGCGTAGGATCGCGATGTGAGGAAATAAAATAAAAAAAAACTAACGGGGTTTTATGTAGTTCCAATTGTCGAACTATAACCAAACTTTATGGCCAACTAGTAGCCAGTGGCATTCATGGCATCGCTGCAATTTTCGGGCGCTTACTCAAATTAGTGATTTTGTTTGATAATTTGTATTGTTTTGTGGTTGATTGAGGAGAATTATTTTCTGGGTTGGTTTAATTTGTGGTGAGCTTTTCAAATTTGGATGCCTGAAATTGATACATCATTAGGCATTTGGATTGGTTTTTTTATCTAGTTTCAAATCTCCATTGATGTGAAAAGATATTATCAGATGAGTTTATTTGTCTCGTCAGTGATGGTAAACGATAGCACATGCCTCCTCTGGCGGTATTGAACTGCCATGTTGGTTGTATTGCATTTTTTTTTCTTTCAGAAATTTGTGAAGAAGAGGGAGAAGTTTTTGGGGATTTCGATTAAGGTTTCAATAATGGAGAATGGAAGAAGAAATAAAAAAATTAAGCCCATGTCAAAGAAAAATACTTTAGGTCCAGTTTTTTATTCTGTCTGTAAATCATGTGGTTAGAATTAAATTTTAAAAAATTTTAATTATATCAATTAATATTATAAATTTTTTAAAATTTAATCTACACTCAAAATTTACAAATAAAAAAAAATTAAATACACTTAAATATTTGCCAATGTCAAATCCTTCGTTAAATGGACAGTAGCGTACATCTAAAGTTTTATTAGGTTTTTTTTTGGAATTTTTGGATAAAAGAAATAAGGGAAAAAAAAAAGAACACATGACTTCTTCCACCGTGGAATAGTTTAACTGGTGAGACTGTGTTGTGACCGTACTCAATTGCTACCGACGATTTGACGCCACTTTTTGGATTAAATGATTTGTTTTGCATTGGAAGATTCTGGGCAGTTCTGCCTATACAAGGAAAGTGAATTACTTCCTTCAATTCAACACATCAAATATTTGACACCAACAGAGAGTAGTCTTCAATTTGTAAACTTTATATTTATATCCTGGTTTGTAATATTTGAATATTTAGTTTGGGGACTTGTTCGGATTTGTACTTTGTAGAGATCTTTCAAATTTGTTTTTCTCTTATTTTAATAGAATTTTCTTTTTTTGTGTGTGAATATAAATTTAATTGATTGAACCACGTAATTTATTGAATTTTTATCCTAAGAGAAGAATGTTAGGAATGTTTAATTTGACACGATGACGAATAGTACATAACATAGAACCCTCTCCTTATTTGCATTCTAGTCGTAATGGTTTACTTTGAAACTTTACTTCTATTTGTTTCCGTTATTGACCTAATTCTAATGATATATTTCGAAGTCACGACTTTGGTTATGCCTATTCCTCTTCTTGCCCTACAACAAGCACAATTTTGTTCTTTTCTTTTCTTTTCTTTTCTTTTCTCTCTCTCTCTCGTCTCTCTCTCTTTTTTTTGTATTCTTTTCTTTTGAATCGCAAGCAATCCTAAACCAAGGGAGAGAAATAAAATGCATCCAAGATAATATCCAAAATTAAACACCCATAAGATATATCTAATTGTTCTTAATGCAAAACAAGCAAATGGACACAACTTATCATTTCTAACCATTTTTTCAACAATTTTTCCAAAAGAATGACTCGACCAATTTTCAATAAATTTGAGAATGAACCAAAGATATCTCAAATGAATTAATTTGAAAAATATACATTCAATTTTTCAAAAGGAAAATATGCAATTTAGCTCTCAAATTTTTTTGAATTGGTCCATCTTTGTACCCCAAAGTTTTAGGCAAAACACATTTAGTTCTCAAATAACTTTCCAATTTTAACCAATTTAGGACAAATTTAAAAATTCTATCAATTATAAACAAAAAAATGTGACGTTAAATCTCAAGTTTCAAATGTGAAAAAAATGTAATTTTAGCCCTCAAAATTTGGATCATGGTCTATTTTATTCCCCAAAATTCCAAATACGACGCATTTAATCGTCAAACTTTTTAATTTCTACCAATTTAGGATAAATTTGAAAAATTATACCAATTTACAGACAAAAAAAGTTATGTGCATTGCACATAACTGTTAAATTTATTTTGGGATATAACACTTCCTAATCGATTTCAACTCATTTAACCATATTTTCACTTTTTCTTCTGACTTTCAAAACCTAACCATTAACCATTCTTGTCTATATTATACAACTTTCCATGCATGTGAATCCCATTTAATCTGGTGTTAAAAAAGTTATATTCAAAGAAAGAATAATAATAATAATAATGTTTCACTAATAAATTAAAGAATAGTTTAATTTAATACTAATCTTCTGTGAGGTATAATAAAACAATAATAATTATTTTTTTACACTACAATGAAACTCATTTAGTGAGGATAATCTTTGAATGTTTGCTGAATTTGGTGTAGTAAATGAAAGCTCAATATTTAATTGTAAATATTGAACAAAATTAAATGATTCAGCTATTTGTTCAAATTTGTACTTTATGTACTCATAAGGATTTTATAATATTTTTAAATTAGCGATAGATTTTTTTGTAATTAATATTTTTAAATATTTTAAAATATTAATTACTAACTAATTTATCCTTCCCAACTATTATTCTTAGCAACGGAATTTTTGATGGCTAAATTTAGTAGAGAAAAAAAATTGTCGCTAATTTAAGGTTTCTACAATGTCTCAAAACCAAATTTAGTAACTGATTTGCCGATAGAAAAATTTGTCATTGAAATTATGTCAGTAGAACCGTTGCTCTATTTTACAGAAGAGGCATTTTCCAATGGAATCTATAGTTAAATTGTTTAGCAACACATTTTTTGGAAAAAATTCGTCGCTAAATGGGTTGAAATCGATTAGGAAGTGTTATAATGTAGACAACAACAATGAATAGTTAGGCATTGATAATTAGAGAGGAAAGTAAAAATATAGTTAAATGGGTTGAAATCGGTTAGTAAGTGTTACATTCCAGATACATTCAATAGTCACATCCAATACACGTGACTTTTTCGCCTGTAATTGACAAAATTTTTAAATTTGTCCTAAATTAGTAGAAATTAAAAGTTTGAAAATTAAATACATTTTGTTTGCGACTTTGGGGACCAAAATAAACCATGACCCAAACTTTAAGGGCTAAAATTGTTTTTTCCCACATTTGGAACTTGAGATTTAACAGTCACGTTTGCACATGACTTTTTCTATTTGTAGTTGATGAAATTTTCAAATTTGTCCTAAATTAGTAGAAATTAGAACGTTTGAGGACTAAATGTGTTTTGCATGAAAGTTTGAGGACCAAAATGGCCCACAACCCAAACTTTGAGGGATAAGTCTAAATTACATTTTCCCTTTTTTAAAATTGAGAATAACAGGTTTCAAAAAGTTTGTTCACAATAAAAATAATCACTTGCTCAAAAACATGAATGACAACTTAGAATAAAGATGAACTCATATTGCTAGTTTAGGACACTATTATCATTGAGTATTAAAAAGACTTTTTCTATACCAAATACCACAACACTTATTCATAAAACACAACCATTACCTAATAAACACACACAAATATGCACACACCACCAAACTTTTCAATTTATTTCAAGTCATGAGTACAACTCATCCATCTTATCACTAATTCACAAGAAAAGAAAAATACTACTAGAAGGCGTGTAAACATATAAATTAGCTAAACATAGTACTGGTGAATGACTATTATAATCAAAAAGCTCATGTAGATTATAAATAATAGTACTTCAAAGTGAATGTGAATGCAATCAAGTAAGCATAATCTAAACTCAAAACTGAAGTTTAGTATCTAACCATATGGAATTCGTGAAGTTCAAACAATAAGCACAACACAAAATAAAGCTAAGCAATGAGTAATTCTAAATAAACCATATAAATACAAATTCATTAAACATATGAGCCTTAAGAATTGATTATCCTTCATGAATCAATAATGTTATACTAAGAAAGGGTCCTTGGGACTTAACATGGTCCAAACCATTAAAGAAAAAGAATACACGCAACGGGGTATAAATACAACAAAAAGGTTATTTATAAGTCCAATTCCTTTCTCAAACTTCGGTTCACACATAATTAGCCCTTAGAAGTCAAGAAACAACTAAGACTACTCCAATTCTATGTCAAGCATTCATATCATTTGTTCAAAAATAACTACTCAATACTTAGCAAGTAAAGTGTATCAACAATATGAAATTCAATAACCAAGTAGCAAACCAAGTTTAAGTTCATCAATAAAATCACATAACAATAACAATTCACAAAAAGTCCGATATTGTCATCATCATTATCATCAATCAACTAATAATACTTATCCAAGATACAGAGACAGTACAAAAAAGTCAATTCATAAGGCTTGCACATAAATTAATCTAACACAAGGTTACAAGTCTTTATTAACCCACTGAGTTCTTAAACTAAATAAACTATAAAAAAAGAGAAACTTAAGGACATACTCCTCTGTCAACACCAACGAGGCTTGCTAAGGATGTCAAAGTCCTTGGTGAAATTGGTCCAATTGCTAGCACGTCCGAAATTTCTAAGGACTTATAAAACTTCGGCAAGAGTACTCCTTATCTCCAATGTTCCACTAAACAACTATCCTTCTTTTCCTACTCCTTGAGCTGGCTTTCTTTTAACAAATACTTTATATGGCACTTCTTCGTACATGATGGTCATGACATTGGAGTATTCTTGTAGCTATTCTTAGTTTCAGTTGCTCCATGACTCGACCATTCCACATTGATCCTCAAAGTGTCTTTTTTGTTCTTTTTAATTGGTTAGGGTGCTGGAATCTCTTACACCACCTATAATCCTTGTGAACTCAGAAAGTTGGCAGTCACACATTCTTTTCATGGATTTTGCTTGAGTTTCCATGAAGGTTACAATCATTTTTACCAATCTTGCCTTTGACTCCTCTTGATCTTCTCGGGTTGGTAAATCTTCCCATAAGTTGTAAACTGACCCAGTTGTTGTGAAACTTGCTCCAAGAGGTTTTTAATTGTTTCTTGAGCATATTCATAATAATCTAGCTCAAATGATCCTCCATGATGGCCATACCCCTTCCCCAAAACTTGCATTCATTCATAGGTGATGGTGAATATTTGTTGAATTAACCACGACATTCTATTATGTTTAGTTGGATCATGGAAGTATCTTGATTAGTTCCTACCACTATTTATGCTATTTCATCAAGAGTTTGAATGCGTTATAGACGGCTAATTGATTGCTCCATGAGGGTTCTCATCATCATCTCCAACTTTGTAAGTTCAACTTCTTCAGTGGTGGTTGAGTGAGTCACAACCATAGCACTCATAAGAATCTCCATGAAGGCTAATTCCCCAACTTTTGGTGTTCTATAGGTGATGGTGATTAGTGGTTGTTCATGTAAGCTTCTTCGTCGTACCCTTCCATAGTGTTTGGTTGGTCATGGAAATTCCCTTAATTTTGAAATGTAGGGCCCTCCATTTGTTTATATATAGGTTTTATCGGTGTAGAGAAAGAATAAGGATAATTTTGATAGTTCGAAAAGGTATTTAGATGGTTGTACCATCTCATTTGACAATCACAAGGGTGGAAAGAGTAATTGAAAAAAATATGATCATTGGTCATGTCTCCATAATCATAGGGATGATAATATCTTTGGCATAAATCATTCCAGTTCAATCTTTTCATGTTCTTGAAAAAAAAAATAGTAAAAACATCTAAAACAAGCAAAGGAACAAAAACTAGGAAATTAGAAAAACTTTAGACTATTAGCTTGTCTAAACTAACCATTAAAAAGAGAAAATCATTTTGGTTTTTTCAAAATAAGACAAGCAAATTACCAAAATTGAAAATCCCTTAACTTTTGGATTTTGAAAGTAAGTGACTCAACTATACAAAAAATGAAAAATCTTTTTGGTTTTTCAAATAGGTAAAACAACTATACAAAAACAACACAAATGAACTTCAATCTAGTATTCTAACCAAATTGTATCAATATTGACAAGCATTCCCCAGCAACGACATCAAAAACTAGATGTGTCAATTCCTAATTTACCACTATTTAACTTCTATACAGTAGCACACACCTCAAGTATACGGGATGCAAAGTATTAAAGATTAAAAGGGATCGCTCTAATAAGGAATGGTATTCAAGTACTGATTATCCGATTAGAATGCTGTTTGAAGAGTTTGACTAAGACTAAATTAACAACTAGGAATGATTAAAAAAGGGTTTAGGTTTATACTAGCCAGTTCCTCGAGTTTTGGTTAGTTAGGTCAATCAAATAATTGTACGAGCCAAAATTAAGGGTTGATTGCCAATTGTAAATATTTCATATATAGTTATTATTGTCACTAATTTTCATCCGATAGTAATTAAGCATATCAATCTAACTATCAAATTATGCATCCCTCTTGCTACTTAGATTGACCAAACTTTGATTATTTACCGGTGAAATTCTAACAATCAGCTAAGTGAATTAGTCCACCAAGACCCAATTCTAACCTTAATCCAACACTAGTTTAGATCTATAATGGAGGTTTAGTTCACATATCCCCTCTACAAACCAAAATTTTAAAAATAAAACAAATAAATTAAAAATAAAAAATATGTTGTGGCCATTAAAAAAATACGAAGTGGTCTTTTGACCACTTCATGGGTAGTTAAACCCCTATCCTTGCATAGGAATTTGCTAATAACAAACCTTTGAAAAAATTTAACATGGCTAGTATGTAATCATGAAGTGGCCAAATGTGACCACTCCATGCTCGTATAAAAATTATGAGCATGGGAATGATTAGAATCACAAGGCAGTAGAAGCCAAACAAAAAGGCAAAGCCATTTAACCCACGACTTTTCCAACAATCACTTAATTGAGCAGCTATAAAGAAAAAGCGAAGTAACAGCCACACACAAACAAAAAAATGTGGTTAAATTCATTATCCCATGTTCTGCACGTAGAAAAGGAAACAAACAATATGCAGTCTCGTATGTTTTGTTAACTACCAAGCTTCACAATTTGATGGATTAACCGTGGGCTTTGACAACTCTATATATAAAGGGGTTCAATTAGTGAAACGAAAGACAGAGATGGGAAAATCATTTGAGGCAAAACCAAAGCATACTTACATCTAATTATATCATTTATAAAATAGCTAAATCCTACTACTAATTAGATAGCTACGCAAGTATAAGAGGCCAAATAGTAGCAAGTGGAAGTAGAGATCGAACCCACAAGGATTGGTCAGTAATTACTGATTATTTGGTTGATTCACTATTTCAAGTGTTTGCCTTAAGGAAATAAATTTAACTAAAAATAAGATCTGAACAACTATGAAGCAAAATAAAACGGATTAGTGTTCGATGAGCCAATTTTTGGGGTGTTTAATTAGTTGATTGGGTCAAATAACTCAAATATTCTAACTAGAGGTTCCCTCCCAACTATCATACAATCTTCTGGCCTGGTTCATGATTCTAGTCTAATTATCAACATGGAGTTCAAGCAACCAACTAGAAAGGCTAACATCTTGGCCCGACTACTAACCTTCCTAATCAAATAATAAACTAGTCTGGGAATTAACACTCAACGCTTGTATATTATGCTAAAACCCACTAAGTTGGCTTAAGAAAGGTTATATTCTCTCAAAATCTACCAAAGCATTTACCACTACTCAATTATCTACCATTTTTACTACCCAACCTTCCAATCAATCAATACCAATGAGATATTAGTATCATCAAATCTTAACCCGACTAACTAGTGCATCATTAAAGACAATAAATGTAAAGAAAGCATTTTAAAGAAGAAATTTAAAGAAAGTATGTAAAATGAAAGCATTTTAAGAAAGCATCTAAATATCATAACTACAAATTACCACTAAGAACAGGATCATATTTAAAGAAAGTCATAAACTAATATATCAACCAAACTAAGAAACCAAATAAATAGAGTGATTAAACTAAACTACACTAAATTAACACAAAGTAAAGGAAATTAAACATAAGCATAAAATATCTTACACTTATGGTCTTCAATCCATAGCTAAGAAATTAGAAATTACAACTAAACTATATCTAATTTAAGAAAACCCTCCCAAAATGAGGAGGAAGATAAAGAACTAACCCTAGACTACAACTAACAAGCTAACACTAATACCTAGCTTCCAAAGAGGCTTAAAGGGTATATTTACAGTGTTAAGGTTAGGGGAAAAGTTTTAGCCACAAATAAGCAACGATTTGTAGTTTTTACCCCTAGAAAAACTCAGACCGTGGCCCTAAAATCTCGTACTGGGTTTTGGGACTGCAGTTTCATTTCCAGAAGCATGGTAAGTGTTTAAGACCACGGGCCTTTTTTTCTTCTTTAAATTTAGGACTGCAGTCCCAAACACTTAGTTTTTAAGTTTAGTAGTTTGGTTTGGCTTTGTCATCCTGCTTGATTTGGTCTGTTTTTCGTCCGATTATCAGGCTGTTTTTCTCCAACCAAACCCTTCATATAAACACACTTTATTACTTACAACAAAAACACTTAATTAACATTAAAAATACTAAACTAATACAAACTAACACATTCTAGAACATAAAAGTAAAAATAATCAAAAACAACACTTAAGCCTAAAAATGTTCCAAACTAATCCAAAACACTCAAATTTAGTTTCCTAGAGTTATCAAGTATTTGAGAGATAGAGACAGAAACGCAAATTGCAAGCGGGCATAAGATGCAATAAAGAGGGGGGGGAAAGAGAAGAACAATCATAAAAAAATTGCTCTACCCACAAAAAAGAAAAAAAAAAGAATCAAAAACATCAAAGATGAATATTTCGCAAGGGTATATTTTATCTCTTCCTTCTTTTGATGTTTATTTCTTGGTTGTATTCTTCATGTCCAGTTTTATTGTTTCTTTGACTAAAAAATAGAATTAAAAGAGTTAAATGACCAGCCTTGGTGCCAAAATTAAATTGAAGGGCCTTAATGCTCAAATGATCGGTCTTAATACCCAAATTTGTCTTATACGATATTAAATCAAATTAGATTGACTCTCCTGTCCACGTTACCTTTTATGGAAATTAAAAGTTAAGACGCGAAATAAATTGGACTTTATGTCTGTCTTGCATTTCAAAGAAACACAATAATAATAAATAAAATAATTAGACAAGTCTTTGAACTCATCTAAATTATTTTTATCTTTAATGGCCAAATCCCAGTTAAATGTCATTTGTCTCAATGGCCAAAAGGAATTGATATTAAAAAATCACAGTTCATTTATAATTACGTGTGGTTTGATTCCAATTCAGATATATAGGAAACCCTGCAAGGTGTTTCGCAAGAACTACAGAAAGATATGTTATTCCGTGGAGTTTTTTCTATTAATTAAAGTTCCTCCAAATTAAAAATTGGTCAATTTTAATTAATCTATAAAAAATGAAATTCAAAACGAGTTAAAATTAATTTGCTTGCCCATTAAACTCAAAACATACACTCAAAAAAACAAGTAAATTTTTATTCACCCGATAATGGTTACGTAGGCAACCTGAGTATATATTACTTAGATGCAACCCTAAAAATAAATACTATTAAATTCTCCCAATTCTCATTTGTTTAATTAAAAGTTCAATTAATTAATTGAAAATTAGAATCAAAATGTGTTTCTCTCAAGTTAGGGAATGTAATTGTGAAATTTAATCTTGAATTGGTTCAACTCACATAAATAAAAATGCCTGCGAATAATTCATAAAAAGTGAAATCAAATTGAGAGAGAATTTAATTCACAAAATATTTAATTCTGCCCTAATGCCCTCAATTAACCCAAACTAACTAAGGATGTAGCAATTTTTCTAATTAATCCTTAAACCCATTAATATGGCCTAATTAATCCATTTTACACCTAATTAACTTATTAACCTCTACCTATATGAAATTGGAGTCAGTAAATCCTAACCAATAACTAACTAACTAGCACATATTTAACTACAAGAAAGCAGTACAAAGCATTGGAAAGCAACGAAGGTGAACAAGACAAGTAAACAACAAAATAGTAAAGAAATAGTTGCATTGAAAGTTAGGTAGATGAAAGCATTAAATGAAGGAAAAACAATTTAAATAGGCATTAAAGTGAAAGAAAATAAAGTAAATAGAGCATAAATGAAATCTTACTAGTAGTAGAACAAAGTACACAAATGGAGAATACTAGTCTAGAACAATATGGAAGAATCAAACTAAAATTCCTTTCCAAGAGGGAATTGAAAAAAAAAAAATGGAAAATTAAGGGTACACCTTTCCAAGAGGGAATTGGAAAAAAAAATGGAAACTTAAAGGGTATACTCCTAAATTATCCCTAAAATGATATATTTATAGTAGGGTTTAGGATTGGGATGAAAAGGCACCTAAAGCCCTTCAAAATAGCCCCAAAATGCATTTTTTGCACTTTTCTCGTCAAGGATAGGTTCACCAGGTGCAAGCTCTTCTACCTTCGGCAACTCAGCGCAATGAGCTAGTCCTAGCTACACATTCACAAATTCGGTTGTTGTCACCTACTTTCGTTCCACACCGCTTCTAATGATCTTCCAAACCTTCAAAACCCTAAGCACACATAAAAACACATGCATACACATTAACATAAACTAATTAAATACATAAACACAAATTAAAGTAGTTCAAATATTGAAAAATCAAGAAAGAACAAGCTCATGCATAAAACCTAATTCCATAAGGAATTAAGTAAAACTCTAATTGGAAACCCTGAACACATACAGATATAAACATAGGCTAAAAAAATATTAAATAAACAATAAAACACTATATCAAACAGATACTAACACATAAAAATGAAAATGCACAAAAACACATTCTTAAATACTTAAAATGCTCGAAACCAAGACAAAAACTGTTGAAATTTGGCCATGGAAAAACCTTGTTTCCTCGGCTATCAAGTTTTAACTGCCATGCTAGATTTTTTGCTTCTCTAATGTTGATCAGGCCAACACTTGCAACTACTATTTCATGAAGAAGTCCAGTCATGCAAAACTTTCCTCCTCTACCTCAAAGGCTCATTTTGATAGCAATTAAGGTAAAAAGAACTGTTAGGGAGGATCCCAGGAAATTGATAAAAGCCTGAGACAACCCGAAATAAACGATAAAAAACAAAAGAGAAAATAAGAAAAAGACACAAGATTTATGTGGTTTGCTCGAAAGACCTACATCCATGGGCGAGAGCGAGCAAAATATTTCATTATATGAGAAGAATACAAAAAGTTTAAGAGAGTGCTCCTACGCCCCACAAAAGCACTAGTACGAAAAACATAAGAAAGACAAAATAAGACAAAAGGCTTAATGACTAACAAGACCTAATAGCCCACTAAGTTCTCTTATGTTTAGTGCTTGGTACTCTAAAACCAAAGACTAAGGTCTCCATTTATAAGACCAAAAGTACAAAACTCTCCTTAAATTGACCAATGTGGGGACAAAGCCACATTAACAAATCTCCAACTTGGTGCGTACCCACATCCATAAAATAAAAAAATAACACACTTGCATCACCTTTTCCACAAAAGCTCGAATGGGCTTCATCACCAACAACAAACACCAACCAAGCCCATGCACTACTTGAATTTGTAAACTCGAAGAAGATTCATAAACATGTTTGCAGAATTATTTTTGGTACTGATCTTTTGAACAAGAACTTTTCCCTCAGCATATCCCAAATGAAGTGAAACTTCACATTAATGTAATTAGTCCTCTCATGATACATATGATCTTTAGTCAAGTGAATTGCACTTTGACTATTATAGTAAACTCTAGTAACACCATGATGTAGACTGAACTTGCCAAACAAACCATTCAACCACAAGGCTTCTTTAATTGCCTCGGTCATGGCCATTATTCTACTTCCGTATTAGACAATGCCACAATAGGTTGTAAAATAGCTTTCCAACTGACTACACAACCGCCAATGCAAAATATATTCTAGAACTTGTAAGTGATCTTCTTTTATACCTTACATCTTCAACCCCTGGAATACTTTCCTTCTTCTTAAAGACTCATTTGCAATCAATATTTTTTATGCTAAAGGACGCTTCACAAGAACCAAAGTTTCATTTTCATGGAGATACTCAATTTCTTCATTGATTCCAACCAACCACTTAGCTGAATTATTACAAGAAACTACTTCAAAGTAGTTAGAAGACTTACCAACTCCATCCATTTCTATAGTAACTAACAAAGCATATGCAACTCAATTTGCATACCATTGCAGCAGTTCAATCTCCATATTTGGTCTATCCTTGGCATTGGAATGCTCCTCCTCCTCCTCTGGTTCTTCTTCAATAGATTCTAGTTCATCTACTAAATTTCTCTGAATGGAAGAGGCTGAATGAGAAGGACTAGAACTACCAATTTCTAACTTTACTTGCTTTTGCATACTATCATATGTTTCTGTACCATAAGAACTAGAAGACTCCTTTTTTTGAAGATAAAAATAGATAATTCATCAAATGTAACATCTCTACTCAATATAAATTTAGAGATTTCGGATCAAAACACCATAATATGTAGTCTTTCTCCCCAGAAGCATAACCAAGGAAAATATATTTTTTTAGCTCTAGGCTCTAATTTTTTATCATTCACAAGCATATATGCTTGATGCCCAAAAACTTTCAAATCAAAGTAATTAGAAGGAATACTTGACCAAACTTGCTCAAGGGTCTTAAAATCAATAGCTACAAAAAGTGTGCGGTTGACAATGTGACAGACCATAAAGATTGCCTCTACCGAAAAGTCCTTTGTCAATCCTACATTTGAGATCATACAACGTGCTCTCTCCAAAAAAGTTTTGTTCATATGTTCAGCCATACCATTTTGTTGAGGCGTCATCCTAACTTTACAGTGTTGAACAATTCCTTCATTTTAGCAAAATTCATCAATTTCCCATTCACAAAATTTCATGTCATTATCTGTTCTACGCCACTTTATTTGTTTACAGATCTATTTATTTCTCTATCAAAACTTTCCATTGCTTCAAAGTTATGTAAACATTATTCTTATATTTCAAAAAGTAAACTCAAACTTTTCTTGAATAATCATCAATGAAAGTCAATATATACCTAGCACCACACTTAGATGGAACACGAGTTGGGCCCCAAAAATCAGAATAGATATAATCTAAAGTACCTTTCATCTTGTAAATTGCTAGTGATCTGAGCTGACTCTCTTCTACTTTCCAAAGGTACAATATTCACAAAATCCATCGTCACGGTACTCTGCCCACAAAGAAGCCCTCTTTTACTCACATAGTCAAGCCTTTCTTGCTCATGTGCTCCAAACGCATATGCCACAATTTCGTGATGTCAAAATCAGACAAAGATAATGAATAGACTACTGTGGAACCTTTGACAATAGAACCCTACAAAATATATAACGTACCAAACCTTTAAGCTTTCATGATAATAAAAACACCTTTATAGACTTTCACAACTCTACCTTTAGCTGTGGATGTATATATTTGTACCCAAGAGCCTCTAAGGTGTCTAAAGAGATGAGATTTTCTTCAAATCAGGACATGTCTAACATTAATAAGCATCCTCACAATACTGTAAGTGAAAAATAAATCCCTATTGGGACAAATGTGATAACAACACTCCAAATCTAAAATCCATTCATTGTTACACCTTATTCTATCATTAGTGACAAAGAAAATATTTTCATCACTCTTATCAACTGCAACGCTAGCCTAGGCAGTATCAATATTTTTCTAGTCAAATTTCTCTGTATGTTTATTTTTATTCTTCAACCTGAAGTATTTGGACTTAATGTGGCCCTTTTCACGACAATAATTGCACACCAAATTTTTATATCTGGATTTAGATCTAGATTTTTATTACTACTATCAAAGTCTCTCTTTTCAGATATATCTCTAGCAACCAAGCCTTCAACCTAATTTCCACTAATTTCTTTGATTATATCCCTATCATTTTGCTCCATAGATTTTAAAGCAGATTTAATGCTTTTCCGATACGAGATTGTTTCTTTATCATAAATAATAGTATCACGAAAATGTATAAATGACAGTGGAAAGGAATACAACTCATCATCAATTTTTACATCTATATTCCCAAAATCTATAATAATGGAATTAAATTTTATCAAGATGCGAGAGTATATATATATCTTCAATCATCCGAAACATGTAAAGGGTTTACTTCAAATACAGTCGATTCTCAATAGTATTCTTCATGTAAAAAGCTCTCAATTTATCCCACATACCTTTAGTCGTTGTTTCAGTAGAGATTTCCTCTAAAACCTCATCAGAGAGATTTAGGATAATACATGATCTGGTCTTTTATCAAGGCCCTCAAAATCCTCTGTCAATATCTTCTCTGGCTTTTTTCCACTCCATAAAGCACTATGTCCACACCATCTTGGATCAAGATAGCTTCTATCTTGAACTGTCATATCCCGAAATTGACACTTCGATCAAATTTCTCCACATAGATTTTTGTTATCAACAATTGATGCCTCAAAACTTTTTTGGAAGTTCTGATACCAGTTTGTTAGAGAGAATCCTAGGAAAATGATAAAAGCAGAGACAAATTTGAAAAATAACGATAACAAAACAAAAGAGAAAGATACCAGATTTACGTGGCTCGATCAAAAGACTACGTCCATAGGCGAGGGCTAGAAAAATATTTCATTATATGAGAAGAATAAAGTTTTAGGAGAGTGTTCTTAAGCTCAAAAACGCACTAGTACAAAAAAACACAAGAAAGCCAAAATAAGACCAAAGGCTTCATAACCAATAAGACCCAATAGCCCAATACACTCTCTTATGTTTAGTGTTTGATAGTTCAAAAATCCAAAAATTAAGGTCTCTATTTATAAGATCAAAGTTACAAAACTCTCTTGAAATTAACCAATATGGGACAAAGGCACATTAACAAGAACTACGGAATAAATTATAGACATTGCCTTCAACATTTGCAATTTCAAAGGCATCGCCCTCTTCCTCAGTTTCAAATCTATGGGTTGTTTCAGCTTGAAATGGGATGCTTGAATTTGTTGAAGGTTCACGTGCCACTAGTTGACTATGGGTTCAAAAAGTCCTAATAACAGGACGCTATCTTGGATTTGTTCTATGGCCTTGGACCTCACCCTTATTGAGATCATTTCATCTTCGCATCCCTTTTATTACTTTATAGTCATAGAAAAATCGCAAGACAAATTGCAAACAGTCCTTAGAAGACGAACTTGGATGATGAGGACGTCGTTACTTGACAACTAAAAGAGGATACTTGGCAGCACCTAACATGGAAAAACTCAAAGATTTTCCGTGGATCCCCTCAAGATAGGGATCATGACATTCATTGAAAATTTCAAGACAGAACGAAGTTCGTATCAACATTTAATCTCAATGAGCAAACTTATCGGTCCTTCAAATTTAAATAATTTGAGAGCACAACAAGAGACATTAGTTGGTGCTACCATCAGATTGCTTGCATAACGACCAGGTGTATGTCGCCCCGTGAAATATGGTGGCTTATAGTTCCTACGCTGCCCGCAGACCTCATAGCTAAGAATGTCTCCTTTCTTTATTTTGGTTGCGTTTGCCCTCAAGACTAGCAAGAAAATGAGCTTCTAATTTTCCTCGCTTACAAGTAATTGTATGTTGTGCTAGAATATCCTCGAAGCCAATATGGTACATGCCAAGCAAAAGCATAGCCTCGTCCCATGGATATATCCATATTGCCCTCTACAATCTAGATATCAAAACTTAAGATAAGTGCTCTATTTATTTACATATTTTCATGGAAGTCATCTAGTGTCTAAAGTGATTATGCTTTGATTACATTTACTTAATCTGTTGTGATGTAGTATTGCAATTGGAAGCCTGCTTTTATTCTTATTTTTAAAGATTATGGTAGGTGTCTTCACAAGAACTAATAGGTCAAGAGAATTGCTTAGGATGAATGGATATGTGCTGCAAATTACATTTTATCATGGAGCATTGCTTGTCGGTTTATTAGACTAATTCTCTTTGAAATATATATTATAGCAATACGGAATTGAGGAGATGAAAGGACGACTTCAAGTCCTAGCTTATACAACTAGGTCTGGGGGTTGTATGGTTCTATGCAAAAATACTGGCAGCCTCGCCTCACTCACCTTATCTCATTCAATAACGGATATGATAACTACCATGTGTTACGGCTACAGATCACTGTCGAAGACATTTGTATGCTGGCACCAAAAGCTTGAGGAACAAAAATTTCATCATCATCTTGAGAACTTTGGGGCATAGTGGTGTCAAGCATGTATCGTTTTCTTAGAAGTATGTACTTCTCACCTCTAGTATCGGATGCAAATAGGAATAGTAAAGTATTCCGCTTAAAGATCGCCCTCAAATATGGAGAGCTTTGTTTCTGAACAAAATACAGCCTCCTTGGTTCAAGTCTAGATCACCTCAAAGTGGAATATGTACCGATTGGGGCTCACTTTGTTGCAGCTAAGGATGCGAGGCTGCTGGGCTCAATTTGCTCTCATATTAATATTCCAGGAATATATGAGTTGGTCGCAATTACATCAAAATAGAGCTCAAGGCTCATAGTAAATGAAAACGGATACGAAGACATGAAATCTAAGTGTTCCAGTTGATTTATGCATTTGAATAATAAAATTCTTATTGGCCAGTTGATTACTCTTTTTTATACTTGTTTGACACACTGCATTGTATCATAGTCGAGAAGGGAGCAAAGTGCTCCGTCCTGATTGGTTAAAGTTGAGGGAATGAGCTCATGTTGTGGTCGCAGCTATGAAGAGTGGGTTCACTTAACATAGACACATGTTCTGTCTTGAAGCAATATCGTCCTCAGAAGACATTAAATTTCAAGCACCTTTAATGCCTTCAGATATTTGTGAGATGTTAGGGGACAGAAGACATTTGAGCACAATTTGAGTGATGTTTGGATACCTCGCCTTCGACAGTTTAGTTGCCTACAATGTAGTGGTTGCAGGAGAAGATTGCCATTATTAACAAGATCATCACAAGGACTTGAAGGTTTAATAAAGAGGAAGCAAATTGGCTTGGTCAATCTCAACTAACAGGCTTCCCCATTATAAACCTGTCGAAACTTATCGAATTGTTGGAGCATTCATTAAGGACCTACCATTGCAACTTGAGGTCGCACATATACATATATATATATATATATAGGGGTGAAGGCACATACAGCCTTAGGTGGGCAATTGCTGAAATTGCATTTTAATAACCAAACTTTTTTGAAATTACATTTTGATCCCTAAAATTTGTTGAAAGTATATTTTGGTCCCTGATCTTTGTTGTAATTGCATTTTAGTTCCTAAAATTTTGTGAAGTGCATTTTTGACCCCTTAAACTTTGTAGATTTTTCAATTAAATCCTTAGAGATTTATATTGGTTCTAATTGAGTTTCTTTTTTGTATTAATCGTCATCGTAGCATTATAACTTTATGGTTTCTTGCATTTTTGCCCTTTTATTTGTTTAAAAACTTTGCGAGTATTTTGGTTTCTAGATTTAGATTTTGTTTCAATTAAGTTCTTTTCCTTTCAATCATTTAGCTTCTTTTTTTTATATTTTGACCTATTTTTTAGTTGTTCTTATTGTTTTTATTATCCTTATTCTTGTTTGAGACATGGTTATTTATCTTTAGTATTCTTAGCATTGGTAGTGTTGGGATAGAAGGGTGGGGGTACTTTTAACCTGTTTGTTCATCTTTAGTTAGGGTTAGAGTCACAAACACTTTTGTACTCCAGAAAGATATGTTTCTAAACTATCTTACGTGCAATATGTGTTTTACTTGCTAATTGTTTATTTTGCTTTTTATAATTTTTATTCATATACCGTGTTTTTAGAGTATTTACATAGGATAACGCCTTATGTAGGTACGCGCAGGCGTTGACCCCAGAGATGGGGCAACTTTTTATAAAGGAGGCATATGCATATTATAATAGATAGGGTACGTGCTATGTGTTAACCGCTATTATTAGGATTTGCATGCTAGAATATTGAATGTTTTATGTTCTTATGTGTTTTTATGTGTGTATATGTTTCTTATTCTATTCTATTATGTATACTTTTGTAAATATTTTTTGTGCACTTTATTGTTGAAAATTTTTCCTCTGTGTTAGTCTAACGCTGATACAGCGAGTTCTCCCATTCCCCGCGCTTCATATATATGTTCACTATTTATTCGCTTTTATTTTTTAATCTTTCAAAACTTAATATAAATTTGGGTTAATTTTTAGAAATATGAATTAAATCTCACAATCGGTTTTGTCGGGAGTGAAAGGGTGCCTAGGTTGCATTCATAGTAGTCTAGCCTTCCTATTTCTCAATAGAACTCCCGAACCTTTTTCTTTTGTTTTTGTAGACTAGGAGTCATCTAGTTTAGGGTTTTTTCAATTTATCTTTATTTACCTATTTTATTTCATTTTTTATGTTTTTAAATCATTTTCCTCAACCTCTAGGAATTTTCTTTTCCCTTAGGTTTGAATTAGTGTCCCGATGCACTTAAGTATAAGAGACACACACCGGGTAGGGACTCCGTTATTCATTTATTTATTTTTCAAAAAATCCTATTCTAGATTATTTTTGGGTCTTCTAACGTCGCTTTTAAAAGTCCCATTTTAGACCCTATTTTTGTACTATTCTTATAACTGTTATTTATTTTTATACTTATCATTTTATTTTTCCTAGCAAAAAATGGGCCGCGACAGACTCTCTAATCAATCCTACATCAACCCTTTTTTTAATATCGTCTAAAAAGTTAACAAAATTTTTTCGTGTATATAACAAATTTAGCAGAATGTACAACAATATTTTTACGTGGAAAAACAGAGATTCCATAAATTTTTTGACGGTGTGAAAAAATGGGCCAAAGTGAGACAAATTTGAGAGTTAGGGGTTTAAAGTATCCAAAATTGAAATTTGGATTGCAAAGTGAGAATCTAATATAAATTAAGAGGTGCAAAATAGAATTAGTCCTCCAAACAAATAAAAACATACACAAGGGAAACCAGTCCACAGCATTACAAAGATATCGAGGAATGCTTATCATCGACAATATCGAGAGTTGCCTAACATTAGCTCAATATGGCATCCCCAGGATTATGTTGAATACTGAGACTTTTTCTATCCTTTTCGCGATTTTCTCTATCCCAGCATGAATTGGATATTCACGATTTTCTATGTTGAATTGGTTATTCATGGTTTTATTTCGCCACCAAAAAATAAAGATCGCCCCATTGCCATAAAAATCACTCCCAGACGAGGTTTATAGAAGATCGCCCCGCAATTTGGGAATGCCTTGAAATAAGCAATCTCACCCATAATTTAAGTTAGTCTCAAGAAGCTACATGCGGAGACTAGGTCTCAAGAAGGGCACGTGTGCAAGGCTTTTTTAAAATGAAAAAGAATGCCCAGTGGGTTCGGGAGAGGCCAGCACAATTGGTGAACGAGGGTTTGCCTCGCCTCTTAAAGGAATGGGACCAGAATAGCTGCCCACGTGGAGTTTGTTGGAACCCCATTTCAGGTAGCTACAGGCGACCGAGAGGTATGGTTTTCCACTCGCTCACCAAGGCGGACGAGTGTAATAGGGGCTATTGTTAATACCTCAAATAACGTAAGCTGTACGTGAAAATTAATTCCCTAGCCACATACGTAATATGTATTCCCTGTACGATTATTAGGGCAACTACCCGGAAGGACCAATGACCTAAAGTTGCAAATAAGTCTCAGGAATGGCCTGACCCTATGAGCTATCATGCTCCAGTAAATGCGACAAGAGAGGTAGCGATATTGGACCCCAGTGACGCCTTCATTGTCTCGAGAGCTGCCGAAACGCAAAGACTGCCTTTAAGGCGTGTGTTGCTATATATCCTTGAATTATGGGGAGCTTGGATGGGTTGGCTAAGATGAGGATATCACCCTGGATGCTAAAAGTTGCCCCCAGATGAAGAGGGCGGTAGCAATGGAATTCACCTGGGTGCCTAGAATAGGATTTGGGCAATATAAGTGCAATTAAGTATTTGGAGTTACTGCGTTGCGCGATGGCAATTGGGCATTAATGGGTCAAAGGTCAATTATCAGCAATTATAGGGGTCCAACTAGCAAATATGAAACTTTGTGTTTAAGGACAACAGGCCATTATAAAAGGTGGACCTTTTCAGAAGTCAAGGATTTATTTTTCTACTCCCATAGGGTACTCATTCATTCTCATATGGAGGAAGACATTTATATGTCGCAAATAGGACATTATTATCCAAAACTACCATTATTCTATCCTTGGGATTACTCCATTTGAGCTTGGTACTACCTTCTTGAAAGGAATCCTATTCTTGTCTTACCTTCAGCTCTTCACAAGCCTAATTTCACCCTTTTACGGTAACGGCTTTTGGTCTCCGTCAATATCTCGAGCCAGCTAGATTCCTTTTAGCTTAAGTAATAAATCTACCCATTAACACAACTTAACTACAAAATTAAAAACAGGCTCGTGTGTTTCTTCTGTTATGTACATAACATAAGAAATTCACCTCTCCTCTGATCATGTGAATTTATCATAAAGATGCTCCAAAGTATATAACTATCATATTTAACTCATTATCCAAAATGCAAATGATTGTTGTATAATTAACAGGGTGTTTGTCAATGCTATTAAGTGTTTAAAGTTAATTTATTAAATTCTTTTTATATTATGTGTGTTTAATAATAAAATTTTCTTTACTCTTAATACATTAAGTGCACTTAATTTTGTATACAAAATGTTAAACGAAAATTTTATCACTTAGTTTGCTAAATTCTTGACTAGTATAGTAAAATTCACTCAATTTTTCTTTATCTCACATTTACACACACTCTTTTACATTTAGACACTTTGAAACCCCGAATTTTTGAGTTTATTTATCTATTTATTTATTTTAAATATAAAATAATTATAAGAGTATAGTCAAGAAAATAGATTACGATTGGTAGTTTAACTTGATCACTATTGATTAGTAGTATATATCCTGTAGGGAGTAATATATATTTTATAGGTAATTAGATTTAATCGGCCCTACTTTATACAAATGTACATAGTAGGTATCTTATGAATTTTTCTCAAGTTACACCGATTTTGGGAAGAGAGCAACTAGTCTGTACAAACAAAAGGTTAGCCTCATTTATTCCAAACTTTATTTATTAAATTTGTTTTATTATTTTGATTTAATTATATAGTTACTTATATTATGTTTTAATTTAATTAATGAGTCCGGGTTAATTGGAATATTAAATCATGATTAGATTTTATGATTTAGGTTCGAGTTATATTGAAAAGAAATTAAGAAATGATTTTTTTTTTTTTTTTGTAATTCTTGGAAGAATTAATTATTTCTGTTAAAAAAATAAAATCTTGTTTTTTGAAAATTATTTATTTTCTAATATAGTAAAAGTAAATAAATTTTTTACAATAATAATAATAAAGAGTTCACTGGAGAAGTTGGTCAAAGATGATGCAGGAGTTCGGGGTAAAGAGAAAGAGGAATTAAAAGAATTTTTCAAAATTACAGGATTAGCCGTTCAGTTTGGCATCACTTAGGATATTTAGAGTAAGGCCTAAAATATTTTAAAGTACAGTTGAATTAAGTCCCTTTTAGCTTCTAAAAATTATAGATTACTCCCAATGATTTTATAAAGACATTGGTAGTCCTTGATGGTTGCTGGAAATTATAGAATGAACTTATAGTTTAGAGATATTTTACTAAGACCCAAAAAACAAAGTTTCAGTAATTGTCAAATTGACCCCAATCACTTGAACAAAGTTAACGAATGACTTTCAAAGGTTTTGTAAGGTACCCAAAGGTTTCCAAATGGCTTTCTAAAGTTACTAAAGTACCCTACAATTTTACTAGCTATCTAAGGGCCCTTAATAGTTTTCCAAAGTTACTAAAGTGCCCATGAATGATTTTCTAAATGTACAGAAAATGCCTTAATATTATCTAAATTATTATTAAAGTTCTAAAAAAAATTAAATGATTTTAATAATGACCCAAAAAGTTTTCGAAAAGTTGTAATAAGGTAGCATAAGTTTTGAAAACAACAGTAATAAATGTATTTTTTACTTGATATAAACTAATAAGCAAACATGATTTTATTATTTTGGATAAACCAACATATGAAAAATATTATTTTTGAATTAGAACTCAAATGTTTTCTAAAAGTTACCAATTCTAATACAATAATTATTTTAAGATATTAATAGTAAAATACTTTGATCTCACATAAATAGTCACAATTATTGAACCTAAGAATGGACTAGAGTATTGTGTCTAGGATATTGAAAATAGGGTTTTATAAGAATTTGTTAGGGGGATAATTACTTGAATTATTAGTAATAAGCTATTGTTATTTTATTTTTAAGGATTATTGACAAGGAACAAAGGCAAGTAAAGGCACAATTAAGGACCATTTGAGGTAGGTAGTGCTTACTTCTGTACTTTTGAAATTGTTTTATAAACTACATGCTTTTGAATCTGTTTTGTGAACTTGCATGGTTTCCAAAAGTCATTTATAAAAATTTGTTTCGCTCAACGAATTAATTTATTGTTAGAAAAATTTGGATCATGTACGGATATGTGATTGCTTGATTTTAAAAGTATAGAAATGTTATATATGTGTAGTTTTATATACGCTTGACATGCATGTGTTGTACGAGTAATAACAAGATATTATGGCTCTAAACGAATATGAAATAGTCGGTAGGGGTTATAATCCTAACTCAGAGTCAAGAAAGACTTGACACCAAAGCCATGAGAGACTTGGCAACACAAAGTCAAGAAAAACTTGACAATAGAGCCAAGAAAGACTTGGCAATGCAAGAAAAGGGTCAAGAGGAACTACAGAATTTCTTGACAGCCTTTTCTAGTGAGATTAATCACTAGACTGAGTATTCAAAAGCCGATGACTATCTATGAGTTTTGAGCCATTTAAATGGATGCATGTTTTATGATATAAATGTATGTAAGTTACTTGAAAGTACAAGTCATGAAGAAATGTTACATGATATATGAAGAATACCACGAGTATGTGACTTTATTTGGTTACATATTCAGATTACAAGAATGATGTTAAATGTTTTACAAGAATTATTTGGATAAAAACATGTGCATGTGATAATATGATATGTATGCATGAGCTCTATATATATGTAACAACATGATCCAGCAGAAGTAAGTACTATCTACTGGGTGACTTGTCGCTCACACCATGTTTCTTATATTTTTGTACAGAAGACAAATACAAGTATGTATTAATTGAAGATAAGGACTAAGTATTTGAGAGCAAGAAGGAACTTAAGGTGGTCACTACCTTAGGGATTTGTTTATAAGTTAAGCCTGCGTGCTCTTAATGATTATCCATGTTTAACGGTTGTACATTTGTTTATGATTTGGTAAAAGCCGCACTCTTTCAAGTTAATATATTTTTAGAGAATTGCTTCCGCTATTACAGTTAGATAGTTAAAGTAAATAGTAATACTATGATGCCTTGTATTCTTGGGATTTGCTCTGAGTATATGGCGAATGACACGTGCCTGGCAAGTGCGAGTGAGGGGCGTGACAAACACATGCATAAGAAAGAGTAGCTTTATGGCATGTTCTTCGTCAAGTTCAGTGTTAAGCTATCCTTTGGTTTGCTGGGAGAGAAGCTAATGTCATTAGCTTCGTAATAGATACGTTGGGTCTTCTCAACAAGGCATATGGGCTATGGAGGATTTTAATTATTGTTTGGATTATTGTGGTCTGTTGCAAATGCCATTTTTGGGTAACAAATACACCTGCATGGGGAATCAATTAGGAACTATAGTTTGGAAAAGATTGGATCGATTTCTCAGTAATCAGGATTTTCAAGTGTAATACTAGATAATTGTGTTGAGCATCTAGCTAAAACATGCTCAGATAACTCTCCTATTCTACCAACTTGTGAAGCTTCCACCTATTCAGGTCCCAGGTAATTTTGTTTCTTGGATATGTGGACAAAACATAAACACTTCCTGCAACTGTTTAAAAACAATTGGGCTCTTAATGTTGATGGTTCTCCCATGCATAAATTTGTGGCGAAACTCAAGAGGCTCAAATTAGAATTAAGAATCTAGAATCATACTGTGTTTGGGAATTGTTTTTGGCAAAGTGCAAAAAACTGACCTTGAGGTGAGGAACAAGGAAAGAGCAGTTTCAACAACAATCTAATCAGTAGCATCAGGGGAACTTAGCTCAAGCTCAAGCTTCATACAATAAGTGTTTAGTAGAAGAAGAATGTTTCTAGAGGTAGAAAGTTGGGTTGCAATGGTTAAAAGAATGATAGCATAACTCAAAAATTTTTCAATCCAAGTTGAGGGCAAAAAGGCAAAGGTTGACAATCAACAAGATCAAAATTAATGCGGTCTGGTGTGAGGATTCTCAGCAAATTGAGCACAAGGAACTATCTTTTTTCACACCCTACTCTCAGAGGACAGTTCTTAATTTCTTATGGAGGATTCCTTTCTGGACACAATCCCTACACTAGTGTCTAGGGTGAATAATGATATGTTATGTTCAAATCTATATTTCAATGAACTTAAAGATGAGGGAGAATAATGAATATGTTATCTTCAAATCTATATTTGAATGAACTTAAAGATGTTGTGTTTTCTTTAAGTCTTGAGAGTGCAGTTAGCATAGATGGATATAATAACACCTTCTACACAAAATGTTGGGATATCATAAAGAAAGATCTGTTGGAAGTAGCTCAGAAGTTTCTCAGTGGGTTCCCCCCTTCGAAGAGCAGTAACCAACACATTGATTGCTTTAATCCCAGAAAAGGAAAATCAATCCCCTTTAAATGACTTTAGGCAAATTTGTTCATGCACATTCCTTAATAAGGTTCGTACCAAAGTATTGGCTAATAGGTTGGCCAATGTTTTACCTAATATCATTGTGGTAGAACAGGCTGCTTTTGTTAAAGGAAGAAGTATCTCGGAGAATATCTTAATTGTGTAGGAGATGGTTGATCACATTGGAAGGAAAAATGGAGGTGACAATTTGATGATTAAACTTGATCTTACTAAGGCATTTGATAGGATCTCATGGCCCTTTCTCTATGAAGTCTTCATGAAGAGCTATAGTTTCTCTCAACATTGGATTTCATTAATAGCTAATGTTTCTTGAGAACTGCTGGTTCTCAATACTTTTGAATAGTTCACCAAGGGGTTTTTTCAAGTCCAAGAGAGGAGTTCGTCATGGGGATCCTTTGTCTTCTCTCTTGTTCATCATCATGTTGGATTCTTTTAGTAGAAATTTCAACCATTTGTTTTTTGAATGAATAGTTTATTACTTTCCCTTGCCAAAAGCTTGTATTACTACCACTCACCTCACCTTTGCAGATGAAGTTATTATTTTCACAAAAGGAGGAGTTAACTCACTAAGATCCTTAATGGTTTTTTCAAAGAAGTTTGACTAGTGTTCAGGCTAGCTTGTTAATGCAGCAAAAAGCTCATTTTATCTTTCTGATAGGAGCTCTCCAAGAAGAGCTAGAATTATTCAGCAAATTATAGGGATTGCTAATAAGTCTTTCCCAATGGTCTATCTAGGATATCCAATTCAGAAGGTCAAAGTCAGAAGGAGCTTATTTCAGCCAATGATTGAGAAAATCACTGTAAGGATTCATTCTTGTCATAACAAATTCCTTTCACCTGGAAGGAGATTAATCCTCATTAAACATGTTATTAGTAGCATTCCAACACATATTTTGGCCGTTATGCAGCCTCCAAAATCAGTGTTTAGAGCATTGGAGAAATAGTTAGCAGACTTCTTTTGGGGTAGAAATGATTTTGGAGCAAGGAGGCATTGGAGCTCTTGACTTCAATATGTCAATCTGCACACAGTAGGGGGCTTGAAGTTGTCTCCTTAAGTGATGGCTACAAGGCATTTGAGCACTGGTAGTCATCCAATCACTTGCCAGATGAAACCTTCAAGCTCATTCACATGGAAAAGAATGATGAAGATTAGAGTGGAAGCTGAGGATCACATATTTATCAGAATCAGAAGTGGTTGTTCTTGTTTCTGGTTTGACAAATGGTTTGAAGAGGGTCCATTGTTCAAGCTAGTTCAGCAAGTTCATGATATTAAAGGTGATTTGCAAATCTCCCAAGTTTAGGTTAGGGATGGCTAGAATTTCTCACTCCTTGATCATAGGTATTCATAGGAGGAGTTGGCTTTACTCATAAGTCACTGGCATGGATTAACTCTTACTCTCTCAATCTAAAGACAAACATGCATGGACGCTTAATTCTAATAGTAACTTCACAGTTGCCTCAACAATACATGCAAGATACTTAACCACTTTCAAAAGGCAAATGATTTGGGATACAAGGCTTCAACTAAAGATTTCAATTTTCATGTGGAAGTTACTCAACTAGAGACGCCAACTGATGATATTTTGACTAAACTTGGTTTCTCGATGTTCTCTAAATGTAGTTTCTATCAACATCAAGAAACTTTAAATTATGTTTTTCTTACTTATTAGGTGGCACAATCTGTCTGGAGTCATTTTGAAGGTTTCTTTTAAGTTCATTACTATCCATCTCAGCTTATAAGAGAAAAATTACTTACCAGGTGTTTTCAAGCAACTACGGCAACTCGACTATTGGCATTCTTCACAACCTAGTTCCTTCACTCTAGACCATTTAGAAAACAAGGAATAGGATGCTATATGAGAATGTTACAAACAACTCGACTCATATTATTTCAGAAATTTATTATCAGCTCATGAATATTTCTTCTGCCTTTCCTTTCACTCGTACAAGCCACGCAGATGATAGTTTGTTTGATTCTGGACTGCTAATGCAATCTCTAACCTCAACTACTGGAGTGAAATAATAATATGCCGAGTTGCAATGCTGTCGTAGGCACACAAAATTTACAACTCTCAATTGTAATGTAGTAGCGGTGAGTACAGGTTGTCCCACAGAGAACGGAGTTTATTCTTGTGCTAAATGGAAAAGGGGAGTTTTTGAATGCTTTTGAACTCAAAATTTAAACAATAAAATACTAAAGATAATTCAGTTAAGAAAGATCTTCGTTTTGGTCATATCGATCATGGCAATTTCACTAGTCAATCCCTCATACACAAGATAATTCAAAGATTTTATATCAAGCACTAATTGAATAATTAACCCGAATGAATACCAATTCAAAGTTGACTCTTATTTCTTTCTAAAGTTGGTTAATTTTCAACACGCGATCCAATTAACCCTAACTATTAATTTAACTCAGACACGAGCCAAAGATTAATTTAATAGAAGCTTTAAAATCAACAAGAACAATTAGGCTAATTAAACATAAACACACGTGGTTATGCCAATTAGATGATTAATTTTCCTAAATTCAGTAACACTAATCGAGCAATTATCAAATTTAGTTGCTTTATAGATTGAATTAATCACACGCGGTTAAAACAATCTAGCAGTAGATTAATTCCAATAACTTAATATTCTGCAGCAATAATAAGTTAAAAAGAACAATCATAAAATTAATCATAGAAAAATAATCAATACTTGAGATAAAATTGAATAATTTCAAGAATAAAAAGTCTCACAACATTGTAGAATTGACCGTGGCTTCAATTCCCTCTACCAAGAAAAGAGAGATTAGGCACAAAGTGCCATAAAATAACAAAGAAGAATTTCTACTGTTAAAAACCCTAGCAAAAGAAAATAAAAGTGTCAATCCCCTTTTCTGTCACCCTAAATAGTGTATTTATAATGAGTATTTAGGGTTACAATTAAGGTCTACGGATAAGAACGTGAAATCGGGTGAAAAAGAGTCCAACCGGGCGAAGAAATCTGTCAAAAACTAGAAAATACGCAATTTTGCTATTTCGGGCGCACATGCGCTGCCTATTTTGGGTGCATGTGCGCTCTAGGTAGTGCTGAAAAGTTCCCAGTGCACATGCGCTGAACAACCCCAGCGCATGTGCGCTGGGCTTCACTTTCGGCTTGGATTTTGACCCTAATGTAAACTGAATTTGGTAAAATGTAAAACATGAAAGTTATATCTCTGTGTCTTACCTTTCCAAAATATATTGAATCAGCTCAATTGGAGCTCAGATAAGAAAGTTATGCTGAATCTACCAACTATGTGATAATCGCTCCTCGCCGATACACATTTTCCAACTTTGCAATTTTGAACAAGATGCCTATAGAATCATGTAGAACTCAAAACATGAAAATTGTATAACTCTTCAATAGTTTTCTAAATCTTCCAAAAGCATCTCAATCTGAGTTTGGACTCGAATGTTATGCTTTAAATATGAAACAACATCCAAAATAGCTTCATATTCGTGCATGTTCCCGCCTTAGCATTTTCTTTCATCTTTTCCATCTTTTTCAGTTCTTTTTCACTTTAACCCTACAAAAACTAAGAATAACCAAATTAAGCTCAATAATAACTCAAATCTTGCTTACAACACATAAAAACGTGGTAAATGACACATAAAATATAGCACAATTATGAAATTATCAACTACTCTAAAACCATTTGCTATTATCTGGTCTCCACATCACCAGGTAAATGCAAACTCAACACAGACAAGGTATGTAGAGGAAATCCAGGAGAATCTGCAAGTGGAGGGGTTATCCGAGACAGTTATGGATCTGTCTGCTAGTTTGAGGTTTCTCAAATCACTATGGTACTTCCACAAAATCGATGGCAGAAGCTCTAGCATTGATAGATGAATTGCAATTATGCATTCAGCTCAATCTTGACTATGTTGAGATTGAGATTGACACAGGTTCTGGTATGATACTAAACGGAGAAGCAACAATTCCCTAACGCATTAATCAGCAAGTCCAGTATATCTTCAGTCTACTCAACAGCTTTGTAGTTTCCATTGTTCATGTTTATAGACAATGTAATCATGCGGCTAATTTTTTTGGCTAATGAGGGTTTTAATCTTGAACATTTAAACTATATAACAAAACCAACATTCTTTTGAAGGCTAGAGGAATGATGTTTTTGGATACATTGGCTGTCCTCACATTTGATTCAAGAAATTGTAACTCTTCTCTAAGAGGTTTTGGTTTGATCCCCTTCTTGTAATATTTTTTCAATATTAATAAAATAGTTTATTGACTCATTACCAAGGAACCAGTAGATTTTAATAAAAAAGAGACATAATAATAAATAAATAAAAAGAAGAAAAAAAATACACACTCATAAACTCATATACTCTCTCAAATATACAAAAATATATTTATTTGAATGGAACATTGAAGCTGTCTAGGCAATAGCTCTGAACCAATTACACGCCAACTAGTACAGTCAATTTTAGAGAGTCCTTGCCCCCATCACATCTGAAATATAACTATAAATCCTGATGCTGCTATCATATCTGAGAGGAATAGAGTTGGTCTGGGAGTGATAGTTAAGAATGTTGAAAGCATCACTGAAGTAGTTTGGGCAGTAGCTCTGAACCAAGAAGAGTGAGGCAGCATAGATGGAAGTTGCAGCAATAAGATTGGCTCTTTGAAAGCAATGGCAGAATAGTGACAGAATGTGCTCATTCAATCTGATGCAAAGGCTATTGTAGATAGAATTACCACCATTGATGTTTGTTTTAGTTCTTTAGGAATTATTTTGGATGACTATAGAAAACTTTGTAAAAACTTTAGAAGTTGCTCCTAGGGTTACTTATTTGTTTAGAAAGAAGGCAACCTAGTTAGTCATGAGGTTGCAAAATTTGCAAACAACCTTACACATGATGTGGAATGAAAGTCTAGTTCTCACTATGAATTATTTCGTAAATTTGATTTTAGACCCCATCTGTATATCTTTTAGTCATGATTAAATTTTAAAAAATCTTACTTACATCAACTTATATAATTTATTCCATATAGTTTAATCCATACCAAAAGATCTATAAATGGGATGAAACTGAATCTACCTAAGGATTTTTCTTGTGGATTAACCATGTGATAGGCCTGTCAACAGGTCGGGGTCTAGACCCAAATTCGACCCAATACGAACTTGTTTATCCGGATTTGGATTTATAAGAAATTCTAATTACTTAGATCCGATCTGAACCCGTGTAACTATTATAA
Source organism: Cinchona pubescens (assembly GCA_025175665.1). NCBI lineage: Eukaryota > Viridiplantae > Streptophyta > Magnoliopsida > Gentianales > Rubiaceae > Cinchona > Cinchona pubescens. The sequence continues at coordinate 794,859 of JANKKI010000235.1, forward strand.
TAAACAGATCAGGTATTGATCTTGTTGTTCCAATATGATTAGTATCCGATTAAAATATTTAATATATAATAAACTTTATATAATTAGTATTATTCTTAGTATATATACATATACATATATATTGTGTTAATTGTCAATGTAAATTATATTCTATTGTAGTACTCATGCATAAATACAAATTTTGAAATAATATTTTTTATAATTATAAAAAAAATTGAATTTATTTAAATTATAAAATTTCTATATAAAAATTTTATAAAAAAAGTAAAAAGATATTATAAGACTCAATTTGGATCAAATGAATTCGAATATGAATTTACTTTTATAAACCCGACGAATATCTGAATTTAGATATACTAATCGAATTTGGATATGGACGAACTTGTTTTGACCCAAATCTGACCTATTTGCGTGCCTACCATCCAGCATGGAGAAATATGAGGATAGTTACCCAGTAATTGTATATTTTGTTCTTATTAATGTTGTGAAAGTGATGACGTTTTTTATTAAAAGGAAATACAACACTTACTATTGTACTTAATCTGGGGTTGTTTAAAATTTGAATAAAGAAGTCTATTCGTGGATGTGTTCTCAGTAAATTTTTTTAGTTTTAAAAAATACTGAACATTTTATCAAGAATTGTAGAGATAACCCTCCTATCATCAAAGCCTAAAAACATTAGAATGAGATTCCTCCTTGGGCAAGCATTGATCTTTACTTCCAAAACAATGGTCAAATTTGGTCATATGTTAATTGCAAAATGTACAACATTTTCATCTCAGCAACTTGTTTAGTTAAAGTGGGGATGCGTCAACATCACGACATTTGTACACTTGCACCAAATTATACAAGGCTAGTCAGGATGGAGGGGATTTGGGTCAAATTCAAATCAATTCTAAATTATCCAAACAAATTAAGGGATTTAGTTAAGAAATTATAATCCACTAACAAATTTGAGTAGAATTTTAATGATTAAATTACCGAATTTCAAATTCACTTATATTGTGTTTGGATGGAGTGATTTGGATAGATTTAATTTGAAATCTTATTCTATATTAAATTATCTAAACAAGTTACTTGATTCAGTTGTGGATTTGAAATCCACCAATGCGATTGGGAGTGTAATTTTAATGATTAAATGAATAGATTTGAAATTCACTCAAATTTCATGTCATTTTATATCCACCCAATTCAAATCTATTCATTTTAAATACTTTCTTCAATTCAAATTCACCCATCCAAATATAATCTTAGATTGTGTTTGGATCGATAGATTTGGAGAATGATTTGAAATCTACCCAATTTTTCAAGGGATTTGCAAGGTTGAAATAATATTGTGTTTGGATAGAGGGATTTGGGTAGATTTGATTTGGAATCCTAATCTATAATCAATATCTAAATAAGTTAATTGATTTAGTTGTATATTTGAAATCTACTAATAAATGGGAGTGTAATTTTAATAGTTAAATGAGTATATTTGAAATTCACTTAAATTTCATATCATTTCAAATCCACACATCAAAACACAATCTAAATGAATTTCAAATTCATCCAAATTAAAAAGTATAAAATGAAGGATTTCAAATAATTTTCTAATTTAGGTGAATTTGAACATTCATCCATTTTGGCTTTACAAATCTCTCTAACAAATGGGAAGATTTCAAATCCTTTTCCAAATCCATAAATCCAAACACAATCATAAATTTTATGTTATTTTAAATCTACCCAATTCATATTCATTTATTTCAAATCCTTTCTATAATTCAAATCCACCCATCTAAATGCAACCTAAGAAATTCTAGAATCACCTTACATTGGGATCGAAGGATTTGAGGAAAATTTTAAAATCCACATATTTGTTGGAGTAATTTTTAAAAATAACAACAATGCATTTTAAATTTTCCAAAACTACAAAAGTATGAAAGGAAGGATTTTAAATAATTTCTAATTTGGGTAGATTTCAAATTCATTAAATTTATATTTACAAATATTTCCAACAAATAGGTGAATTTCAATTTTTTTTTCTCAAATTCATCGATCCAAACACTCGTTATACTTTAAAGATTATACAGTACAATACTTTATATTTTAACCACAAAAATTCCCAATGATATAATATGTTTCTATATTTTCAAGTCCCAAGTACAGACAAAAATCGATCAATTCACAAATTGGACCAAAATTAGTAATCTAGTTTTCTTTTACAGGGGCCAAAAAAAAATTTCTATCATTGATTGCATAAATTCATGAGCTGCAAATTTCTGAATTTGATATGCAATACAAATTTTTAAAATATATAGTAGTATACTATATAAATTTTTAAAGTATAAAGTCCATTAAGGAGATTATAGAATTTTCCTATATTTAGTGACAAAAAAAAAGGTACTAACGAAAAGAAGTTTGACTTGTTTTCTTATCACATTCATTCTTTCTCTACAAGTTCGTAGTAATTCTAGTGTTCTTTGAAAAGTATATCAAGACAAAGACTGTTTCAAATTTCTAACAAACGGAACTATTGGGTCATTTCCTTTTAGCAATTGGCCAAATTGTTAAGCGAAAAATGAATAAATATACTATCTAAGGTGAAAAGGATACCACAGATTTTGTATAAAATTTATTTCTACTGTGAACCAAAATATTTTTTAAAGAATGTCACCAATTGGCAAGGAAAAAAAAGCTTTTTTAATTATTGAAGAATGAATAAATATCCACAGTGAAAAGGATACCAGAAGTTTTGTAAGAAATACGTAACTGTCTGTAACCAAAATAATTTTAAAGAATGTCACCATTTGGCAAGATTAAAAAAAAAAATCAAAATGTTTAGTACTTGTGCATACTTTCAATTTTCCCATATTTGGTATGTGGGAATGGCTTAAAATGGAAAACTTTTCCAACTTATTTTTTTCATTTTTTAATTGATATTGCACTTCTAAGTTGAAAAATGCATTTCACTAGGAAATGCTATTCCAATTAAATCATGGAAACCTAATTCCTCAAAAAAATTTGAGCAAAACACTTTCCAACCCCAATTTGGAAAGAGAAAATTATGGGATGTCAACTTTATCCTCTCATTTTGAAATTTGAATCCAAATATTGTATCTACTAGAAAATATAATTACACATAAAATAAATAGATAAAACAAAACACAATTTAGATATCTTATGTGGTCAATTATTAATTGTTTGCGTAGCTATCTCATTGCAATAAATATAAACCTTTTTAAAATAAATATAGTATTAAAATTAGTTAAATTTTACTATTTATTATGTATTTAAATGCAATAGTAATTTTTTAAATTTTTTATTACTAACATAAAATGTTTAAAGTTTTTCACATCTATAAAAATGTTAATAGCATGAATTAAAAATAAATAAAAATTTGTTATATTTCTTAAATTTTAGGGTTATGTAAGTCAAGTTAATGTAATATTATTTCTATTTCAAGTTAATGTAATATTATTTCTATTTTGACATCTAAAAATCATTATCCCAAACATTAACAAAAAATACTCATTCTATTTTGTCTTTAGTCACCAGAAGTAAAATGAGAATAAGCATTCTTATTTATTTCGAGGTGCAATACATTTTGTTTAGAATAATTATTCCATTTTAAGTCATTCTCAAGTACCAAATGTGGAATTAGTTGGAATGTTATCTAGATATGTGGTTCCAACTTCCAACATCAACACTAAACAAAATTTTAGCTTCTCTTTATTGAATATGAGTTTTAGTAAACTCCCTATCTTCTTGCAACGCATAGTTAAATTTGGTGTTAATTACAGTAATATCCTTAACTTATATCACTTTTTAATTTTATCCCTTAAGTTTTATTTTGTTTTCCTTACCACCGTGTTGCACAACGTAACTATACTCTTTTTAGACTTTCTATTTTTCTTTTTGTCCTTTTTTTTTTTTTTTCCTTCTCTCCTTTCCTTTTCTCTTTTTCTTTCACTATTAACCTTCCTTCCTTTCTTAGATCAACAGTCCTCCGATGAACACTCCTAATTTCGGGGACTATTAAAGAAAAGAAAAGTCGAAAGAAAATTGAGAAAATAAATAGAAAATAAAAAGGAGAGTTAAAAGAAAAATAATAAGTTTCACAAATAGAAGGGTGTTTTGGTCCACATAAAGGGTGTTATTATAATTAGCCTCAAGTCTATTTAAATTTACACAAGAATCTTATAGAATATAGACCATACTTGCTTAGACGAATGAAAGTTAGAGGTCACATAATTTTACTATCCTACTAAAAGTGACAAATATAATTCAGTGACATTAATAAAAAATAAAATGATACGTTGATTATAACAATACAACATAATTTTATCTTCAACTCTTCTAACGATCATAACTTATTTCATTTTGGTCCAAGTGAAAGATCTAGTAAAAGTTTACATAGTTTAACTAGAGTTGAATTAATCGAACAATGAAATATAAACTTATATATCAGTCACGATTTACTGTAACTTGAAAAAATAATTTTAATATCTAATAATATAAAATATTATTTAATAACAATGCATAATAATATTTAGAAGTGGAATCACAAATCCCAAGATTTATTATGAGTTTCTTTTTAATAATAATGCTCATATAACTAAATGCGATTATTAATACTTCATATAGTGGAAAAGTAATTTTAGTCTAATTTATATTTTGGGTAGCTAAAAATTTTCTTTAAAAATTTACCATAATTTCGACAAGTTCTCTTTAATTTAATAATTTCTCATAATCTTCTATTTAATTTAAATCTAATTTTTATTCTTTTCTTATAATTGTGCACACACATAAATGTACTAGTAGGATTAGTCATAATACTCGTGGGGCTAATATTTTCACAAGAACAGAATCACTACCCTTTTTTCATTTTAATAAACATCATTAACTTTATTAAGTCTTACCTAATTGATTAATCACAAACTTAATCATGTGACTAGAAATTTTTATTTTGGTCAAAAACAACTACTGAATATGTCTAATATTTGCTCCTTAACTAATAAGAACCTGTCATTTGGAATACAGGGCCCATTTTTTTTATTAGAATGTCTCTCTTATTTTTCAGAAATATGAATCTCAATTTTAAATGAAAGGCTCCCATTAATTGAAAAATAACTGAACATGCTTAATGATTTCTCATCATATAAAATTTCTCGTCATATAACAAATGTCAGTTACAGCTTTGAACCCCAATTATTTCAAGACCATAATGACCTCTAAAGTGACAATGTTATAGTTGTCATCTCACCCGTCCCTCCACCCACCGAACTGATTTGTCATTACTCATTATTCATTACTCACTAGGCTAAGGAATATGGAAACGACAGCTTAAGAGCATGTAGAAACTCCTAAAGTAATCAAAGCCAGAGTAAAAAAATCCCATGGAACCTTTTTTGTTTTTTTTTGTTTTTAAGTGTATACAGCGGTATGAGCAAGAAAATATTAGCTTACACTTTTGCCCAGACATAAATCCAAATCTATGTATAGAGTGATTCTAAAAATTTTTATTTTGATTTAGAACAATTATTTCACATTTTTAATAATTGTCTTGAACTCACGACATCTCTTCGTGTGAAGCTCACGGCCCACTTAGTTAAAAATTACGATACTATTTCTAAAAGAATGGACCTCCCGACTCAAACTCCATATGCAAGCGTTTCTTTAATTCAAAAGTAACTATTAGTCAATATGTTAAATAAATTTTTTTGAACCAAAATTGAATTGCTACAGTGATTCATATTAGGATTATAATTGAAACTTAACACATCAGACAAGGGTATATTCAAATTTGACTTGTTAAAAATAAGATTTTTTGCATTCAATTCAAACTCGAAACCAATTTCAAACAATAAAATTAAATTTGGCTTAAATGTTTGATAATTTGTTTGAGAAAAGTATGGTGTGACTCAAAATTTTCAAGCCGAGTTCAAACAGATCCATATTTTATTTGTTTGTAACTTTCATCATAATTTGCTATTTTCTTGCACTAAAATTTGTTCTATAATAGTATAGAATTCATTTACGATGGTTAAAAGATGTGATGTAGATAATCTATTATGATTGTTTAAGGAAGTGATTTTCAACTTGTGATTCAAAATATATATAAAAAATAAGGAAAGAAAAAATAAAGGAAATAACTAAAAAGTAGGAAAAATAAAAGATACTCTGTGTAATTAAATTGCTTACTTTCAATGCTTTTATTTTATGTTTACAAACTTATCAGGAAGGACAACATGATGATTGTGTTTAATTCGTTAAAAAAGTTGAACCTCAAAAGTTGTATAGATTTGAATTGATAATTCAATAAACAAGTTTGAACGATTTTGTCTCGAGTCAAGGTCAAATCGAATACTAAGTTACTTAAATTCATTTATAGTCATAATCCATATTGACCTGTTGTTCATATATTTAGATTCACATATTGGTATTATTTTTTAAACTTTGAGATTTTTATGTAAAATTTTCACATTAATCTAATCATGGTTTGAATCAGGATTGTAATAATAAAATTCATATCTCATTCACATATTATAGTAAGGGTTAATACATTTATCCTTTTAAATTTTAGCGTTAATATCGTTTTAGTTGCTAACATTATTTTTTTAAGTATTTAACTGTTTCTGCTATGCTAATTTAATGTTTTGACCATTCTACTCCTCATTTTTTTTTTAGTTTCACTTTATCCTCTTACAGATTAAATATCCACTAAGACTTTAGTAAATGACTTTTTTTCAAGCATTGAAGTCTTCCATTATGTCAGGTCAATATTTTAATTTTATTTATTATGATCTCTTTATTTTATTTATTTTGCTCTTATAAATATATTATTCATCAAAAGAATATTGATTCAGATAGAATTTAATATGAAGGTATACTTAGAAGTTGAAAGCAGAGTTTTATTTCCTCTCACCATCCCCATAGTGTATGAGAAAAATATCAGAATTAGTTTAAAAGATGGTAGAACATGACTAACATAATTTTTTAACACTAGTCCCTAGATTGATGGTCTATTATAACAGTGCCAAGTTTCTTGACTAAAATGGCTCTTTAATTACGAAATTTTGGCTAAATATACAAATACCCATGAATTAGAATTTTGAAACATATATTATTTTCTAAAGTGATTTGAACCCATTGCAATAAGCAAATTATATTTTCTTAAAGAAGAAGGAAAAAGATAGTGCTCTAATTTGCCAGTGTGATGATAGTAAAAATAGATGTAGCGATTAGTTGGGAGATTCTTATATATAACCATGACTCAAATTTGTAACCGTTGCGGTTTAAAATAAAAGGCGAATTGTGTTAAATGATGTATGCCATTATAAGAGATAGTGCGACTCTTATTTTAATTACGAAATTCACATTTATAACCGTGGATTAAATCCATATGAGAATTTTTTATGGTTAGTAGAGGAATAAAGACCAATGGAGGCAAAAGAATATAAAAGAATGGAATAAAATGGAGATAGAATGATTAAAATGCTAAGTTGACATAAGAGAAGAGGTCAAGTGTTAAAAAATAATATTAGCGACTTAAGTGTTTGTAACTATAATGCTTAAAGGCTAAAGTGTAATTAACCCATTAATATATTTGTTCATTTAGTCGAATTTTCTAATGTTATTACACTTGGTAATTAGTCTAAAGACTTTAGTGGTTAAAAAATAAAGTATCATTGACTAAATAAGAATATTTTTACTTGAACCAAGTCTACATCCAAAAGGATCATATCCATCACCACCAAGTCTACAAACACAAACACACAAAACTTAAAGGGCATTTATGTCATTCTAAACGCTGGGTGGTGGGATTTCTGACATGTGGACTCACCGACTCAGTCTGTAAATTTGACTATAGAAAAGGGCTTCAAAGGAAATTTGAGCCCACAGAACTACAAATCCAAGTTAGATATCTACAACAGCAACTCTGAAGTCTGGATCCACCCAACAAACAAAGACGCTTTCAGAAATAATAATAATAATAAAAAAATAAAAGAGAATTTCATTACTCTGAAAAAAAATAAAAACAGAAAAGATAACTCACTATCCTGCAAAAATAAAAACAGCCCATTGCCCTCCAAAAAAAAAAAAAAGAAAGAAAGTTTTCTTTTTCCCCTCTTTAGGACTAGGTATGCGAATCTCACTATCCATCTTTGCTTTATTTATTTTGATTTTGTCTATTTATATATATATATATATATATATATATCTATATATATATAATGAACTCTGTTCTGTATCTCCATATTCTTCTTTTTCTTCATGAATTTCTTTTATTTTTCTGGGTTCTTTTTATTTAGATTAAGGATCTATAGTTAAACAGATTGAAAGAAGAGAATTTGATTGTTTTCTTGTAGTGGAGTTCTGCATTGAAGTATTAACTGAGGCAACATGTCTCAGAACAACTGGGAAGCTGACAAAATGTAAGGTTTTTAATTTTAAATTTTTATTATTTCAACTTTTGATGTGGGTTTTTGTTATTTTTCCCCTGTTTATGGGCTTTTTTTTTCTGTTGTCTGCAAGATTTGTGTTCTGGGTATTTTTTTTAATTACTGGATTTTTGTAAGTGGTTGAGAAATTTATGGGTAAAGTTTTGGTCTTTATGAAGAAGTCTATGGTGGGTTGTTTTCTAGGGTTTTCGATGGTTTTGGAAAAATCTATTTTAGGTTTCAGAATCTTATGTAAAACTTTGTTGCGTATTGGTTCTTTTCGGGTTTTTTTTTTTTTTTCTGGGTTAACAGAATCTTGGTTTGGGGGTTGTTTTATTTTTGTGTTGCATTCCAATGGGATATTTGGTTTTTGGTCTTTCGTTTTGAGGGTTTCTTACTAGATTTTCTGTTTCTCTGTTATTGATCCAATGGATTAGTAGTTCTTTGTCATAAGAGTGTTTAAATATTTTATGTCAAGTCTCCTTGTTAGACTAATCTGCCACGAAGTAGTTTTTGATTGTCGGGTGTTGTTCCTAGTTCTGTTTGATCACTTAATTAAGTAAACCCCTTGAAATTTGATATTCTTTGTATGCTCCCATGCGTTTACTTTTTTTGGTAATTCTATTATTTGCTTTAAAGCATTTTACTATTTTGTTCTTTTTCAAGGAAGATGTGTTTTATTATAGTTGCTTTTGTGAAACAACTTGAGATGTTTATTCTTTGTGTATACCAAAGATCTGAGGTTGCACATTGTACTGTGTTCTTGGTGTCTTGTATAACAGGCTGGATGTGTATATTCATAAGTAGATTATTTAGTCAAGAGAGATCTGAAGGCAACTGCCCAGGCATTTCAAGCAGAAGGAAAAGTATCATCCGACCCAGTTGGTAAGATAGTATTTGCTGAAGAGGTTTCATGAATGACGGGTGTTACCCTTCTTTCGAATCAGGAGTTTTGTTTTCTATCAAATCTAATGTTTGAGTTGGTTGTTCAGCTATTGATGCTCCTGGTGGCTTCCTGTTTGAATGGTGGTCAGTTTTCTGGGATATTTTTATCGCCAGGACTAATGAGAAGCATTCAGAGGTTGCTGCATCATATATTGAGGTTTGTCAAATAGTTTTCTATGATACGTAATTTTGTAACCCTTTCGTTGTCTTTTGTAAGTAGAAAGAGTGGGGCAGTTGAAAGTAACTTCTATGATCATAGATCAACTCAATGATGAAGGTACCACGACCTCTTGCAATTTTATTATTTCCAAAAGAGTTTCTTTGTTTATTTCATGATGACCTTGTGCCATCATGAATCATGTAAAAAAGTAACCGTTTTGGATATAAATTTTGTCTGAACCATGGAAAGATGCTATATTTTTTCCTGACCTAGGAAAAGTAATTTTGTCTTCTTACATGGAAAGTGATAGCTCTAATCTTATCCATGCTGACGAATGCTATTAAATTAATAAGGTTTGATTTGTTCAGCTTAGAATGGTATTTATTTTTGCTATTTCCTCCAAGTCTATAAGTAGGAATTTACCACATATATTTCTCCATTTCTGGCTTGGTTTTACAATGGTTTTTCATTATTTAAAGGGTTTTCTTAGTATATCTTAGAGATTTTACCATTTTTTCCTTGAGCATAAATGTAACATTTGCCGCTAGTGGATTATGGTGGTTTGAGTTCTCGGGAACTCAGTTTCTTGCCTTTCTAATTCTATACTACTCTGTCAACCAAAATAGGTGTGTTTGCAACTTTGGGCATGATACAGTTTTCCTGCTTTAAATGTGATATCTACTAGAGAATGTAATTCTAAGCTTGATATACTGTCTATTTTACTGAATGAATCAGTTGCTTGTGATGCATCTTCTTTTTTCTGGGTTAAATTTTGTGAACACGAAAATTGGGTTTCTTGGGAAACTAATTAATGCCCCAACTGTTGAAAAGGGGTAAAAATTTTTTGTTTCTCCAGTAAGTAAAAAAAGGGAGGATGTTAAGTTTTTTTGCCATTCTGGAAATTCTAATAAGTAATGTCATCTCTAAGTGATTAAGCCAAGTTGCGCACTTAATTGCTCTAGGTTCAAACTGCAATTTAGATGTCGTCAAGCCTCATGTTGAGGGGGTCTGCAATTGTCACCCTTGTAAACCAAGAAGTATGATACCTTTGCCTTCAGGCACTTAATTACTAGAATGTAATAGAAGTGATGTGGTTCTTGAAAGAGAATACTGAAAATATGAAGCATGAAACAAGGTATGGGAGGATATGATAGAGTCCTTGTCATAGGTATGACAGGAGAAATGGCTTGAACCATATAGGTATTCATTCACATGTTTAGAGGAATTTATTTAAGTTGATCATGTATGGCATGGGAGACTCCTTAAAAGATCTTAATGAAATTTGAGGAATTCTAGATGAGAACTAAAGAATTATGTGTGTACTACTTCTCAAAGGTTTTTTATTGGTTGCACAAGATATCCAAATATTGTCACAAATTCTCTGATCCTTTCACTTGTTTTCTCCATATTTCTAAAATATTTTCCTGACTTTCAGAAGAACTTACATCCTATTTCCAAAACCATACCTTGTGTTGGGAGTCCAGGCAAGTACTTCATGCCTCTGATAACTATTGCTTTGGCGAATAAAAGACTCTTAGAATTTGCCACGACCCTCTCCATGGTGGTGTTTGAGAGATGTTCCTAGTTTTTCAAGGATTCTCAATTCATTCTGGAAAATGGTTCCAGATTAGCTTATCCCTGATTTCATGCAATTGAAACGGCCGACTTTTGTAGGAAATGTTGTTTGCTTTGACCTCCTTAACTGAGAATGCCAGTGTTTATGGGATGTTTTTTCCTTTATTTACTTATGTTGCTCGGTCGCTTTTGTTTTACTTGTTGGATTTTTATAACCAGAAATTTTTGATTTTGATGGGAAGATTGTGATCAGATCTTTGCTTAGTGCAGACTCAGTTAATTAAGGCAAGGGAGCAGCAGCAGCCGGCACAATCCCAACAGCCACAGCATCCGCAACAACAGCAACTGCAGATTCAGCAACTCTTATTACAGAGACAGGCTCAGCAGCAACAACAGCAGCAACAACAGCAGCAGCAGCAGCAGCAGCAGCAGCAACAGCAGCAGCAGCAGCAGCAGCAGCAGCAGCAGCAGCAGCAGCAGCAGCAGCAGCAGCAGCAGCAGCAGCAACAGCAGCAGCAGCAGCAGCATCAACAGCAGCAGCAGCAGAGAAGAGATGGCACTCACCTTTTGAATGGTACAGCTAATGGAATTGTCGGAAACGATCTTCTTATGAGACAGAATCCTGGAACAGCTAACGCAAAAAAGATAGCATGGCTACAAAGATGTACGAGGAAAGATTAAAACCGCCTGCACAGAGGGATTCTTTGGATGATGCAGCCTTGAAGGTATAGTTGCATGCAAGGGTAGATGAAAATATGTATAGAGTACATATATATGTGCGAGTATGGGCCTCTTCTCATTTGCTGTTGGGTACCTCCTTTTAGATTTTAACTATAGGAAGAGCTACAATTTTATGTTCTTTATTGCTTCTCTCTAGCTTTTATCTCAAGCTAAAAATGCTGAAATATGAGAGGTCTGCAACTGGCTTTTGAGAATCAGTTTGTCCACAGCAGCTTTTACAAAAGCTACAGTTAACTCCAACAGGGTCTTTTCTATACATCTGATTTCCAGCTTCTAAGTGTGGAATTTCTTTTACTACAGCAAAGGTTTGGAGAGAACGTAAGCCAACTGTATGATCCAAATCATGCTTCGGTACTAAAATCAGCTGCAGCTGCCGGCCAGGCCTCAGGGTAATTTTATATTTAATTTCTCATCCTTGAGCTTGATTTTTTTCCACAAGCTGAAATAATTTTAATTGTATTTTATCCTGCAATCCTAAGAACCCTATACTTTTTGTGTTGTGGATTCTTTTCTATTTTGATCAAAGGTTTAGGTATTGACCTGAGCTTCTCATCAGTTTTGAAAAATTCCTTTTGTTTAGGCTAGCATTACATGGTACAGCTGGTGGCATGTCTCCGCAAGTTCAAGGTCGGAGCCAGCAAATTCCAGGGTCTACACCAGTAAGTATTTCTTGTATTCTTTGTCTGTTTTCTGATGAAGATATCTCCCCCAACATCTTCCTGTTTCATCCTGTGCAAATAAGAAGGAAACTCTAACTCAAAAATGCTCACCAAGTGCATTTCTAGTATCATTTTATATATTGATGAAATACATTGGTGAAACAGGACATCAAGACAGAGATGAATCCAATACTGAACCCTAGAGCTGCAGGTCCTGAAGGTTCACTGATTGGGATTCCAGGTATAGTTGGTTTTCTTTGCTCCTTTGCTCTTAGGCCTCGTTTGGTTGGCTAGGATTCTAGATGGGGAAAGTAATCTTTTTCCCGAAATTTAAATTCCAGTGTTTGGTACATTTTTGACTTATTGGGAAAGTAAAAACTTTCCTCAAAACAAGGAAAGTGGATGCAGAATATTGGGATTCTAATTCCTCAAATTTCATTGGTATTATGATTACTTTCCATAGCAATTTAATCTCAAATTATGTTGCAGACTCTTTAACCCTCTTCCCTCTCTCCTCCAACTTTTTTGTGATTCCAGTGGGATATGATCAATCTACATTCAAAATCTTATCTTCTCAACATTGAACACTCTCTCTTATCCAACCCAATTATGACTTCTCAAATTAGATTATGTCCTTTTAATTCTAGAATTTAATTTTTTATATTTTCATATTTAGTCATTTTCTTTTTGATTCTGATGCTCCTTTTTATTTTTTTCGTATTAATTATTTGATTGTTTAATCTTTATTTTTAATTTATTGGCTGCACTAAATCAGTATTGTAAAAATAGGTTAGAATGATATTTACGAGTTTTTCTTTAATTTGTTGAATAAGATTAATTTATGGTTCGATACATATATTAAAAAAAGGGCTTTGGTTAGTGATATATTTCAAACTTCTCATTTATTGTATTACTACTAAGCTATTTTTTGCAAAGAGAAAAAGAAAAAGAATCTGGAACTTTAAATCTTGATATACTATTAGTTTCAATTAAGTTATTGAATCATTATTTAAGCATTTTTATTCACATTTGTCATTTATTCTTGCACATTAATTGAAACTTTTTGTGTTTCTGAATTATTTATAAGCAAAAACAAACCAAAAAAAAAAAAAGAATATTTATTTTTTATTTGACATTTACTTCTATTATAATGAACATAATGAAATAAAATTTTTACCCACATATTATACTTGTAAGGATATTTTTGGCAATCTTATGAAAATCTTGAATAGAATCCGTATACTTTATTTTGAACCAAACATTAGAATAGGTTAAATCATTACCATTTTTCTGTCAACATTCTTGAAGATATCCAAACATAATAAAATAATCTTTTTCTACAGAATCACAATCTGAGTAATTAGATTCCTGGTTAACTTTACTTTCCTGCCAACCAAACGAGGCCTTAATGGCTTCCCGCATATCCTGTTTTATTGGAACAACTTCGATATTTCAGTCTGAGTTGTTGAATATAATTCTCATGTATGAATTGAAGGGCATTATAAAGTCTTTACTACTGCGTGTTAATTTTGTTGAAGTATTAAACAATGCTGTCATTGACAACTTTCTTGGTTTTCCAGGATCAAACCAAGGTGGAAACAATTTGACATTGAAAGGATGGCCTCTTACTGTAAGTATTTTGTTGTTCATTGGCTTTTTGCTCTTATTTAGCCTTGATTCTAAGCCAAGGAAAGCACTTTTCCACCCTCTAGTGTGTACAGGGATTTCACTAGGATAGGGAAAAGAAAATGTCTAATTCGGGTCCACAAGCATGGAGTTATTACATTTTATAGTTCTATTGCATTTAGGATTTCATATTTCTAAGTTGTGACAAATTAATATCTATTTTTTTTGGCTTTTTTGGAAATGCATGGAGCGTTTTTTTTTTCCCTAGTCTTTGTCACCTGAACCTCTATTTAGTTGTCTGATAAGTTCTGGGTCCAATGTTCATAATATTGAAACTAATTGAGATTTGATGGAAAAAAAGAAGAGACTACTAGAGATTTAACATGGGAACGGTTTGCTATTTTCCTATGCCATCTTTTGTTCCCATTATTCGAACCTGTCATTGAAGCATACACAAGTACTTGTATCTGCATCAATGCTAGACACGTGTCTGTATTTGCTTATTCTCGCTAGTTCATTGCTGTTAGTATTCGATTAAAAGGTCATCTGCTGTTGTGTCTGAATTAGTATTGTACTGCTTCATGCCTGTGAAGTTAAGATGTATATGTGGCCATTCCGTTGACTACTTTTTGCCTAGCATTTCTGTAATTTAAGCTGTTTACTTCTCATAATATTCTGTATTCCCTAGGGTTTTGATCAGCTTCGCTCTGGTCTGCTCCAGCAGCAAAAACCATTTATGCAAGGTCCACAGCCATTTCATCAACTACAGATGTTAACACCACAACACCAACAACAGCTTATGTTGGCACAGCAAAACTTAACGTCCCCATCTGCTAGTGATGTGGAAAGCAGAAGGCTGAGAATGCTCCTTAATAATCGAAGTATGACCATGAGTAAGGATGGCCTCCCAAATTCAGTTGGTGATGTTGTGCCAAGTATTGGATCACCCTTGCAAGCTGGTTGTCCTGTTTTGCATCGTGCGGATCCGGAGATGTTGCTGAAGGTCTGTTTCCCTCATATAACCTTAGCCATAATTTTCTTGTAGGAGATGTTGCAACAATTTTCCTTTCAAACATTATCCATAGACCATTTCCCTATTCATGTAAATCTTATCATGTGTGACATTTTGAACTTAAAAATTTATATTGGAGTATATTTATTTGTTCAATTTGTTTATTTGAAACAAGAAGCAAACTTAAAAAAAAAAAAAAAAAAAAAGGAAAGAAAAGGAAAAAGAAAAGAAATTGGAGAAAGAAGTTGAAAGTAGATTTTTCTCCAGAATTATATATGTGAAGTTGGGTTTATTTTGCTGAAAGAATTATACGACCCGAGTTTCCATGAAGTTCCAAAATAGGAATTACAGTTTTGGTCTTTTTTTTTTTTTTTGTGGATTGTGCATGTCTTCCCTTGGATAGCCCATTCACTTTCTAGATGTTTTATTTTATGTTTAGCTGAAAATGGCCCAGTTACAGCAGCAGCAGCAACAAAACAATAATGCACAACAGCAGCAGCAGTTACAGCAGCATGCACTTTCTGGCCAGCAACCTCAGAGTTCTAATCACAGTGTTCAGCCAGATAAAATTATGGGAAGTGGCAGTGTCACTGGAGATGGTAGCATGTCGAATTCCTTTCGTGCAAATGATCAGGTCTCTCTATGTCTGTGTATCAGATTTATCAGATTTTTGTCTCCTTCATGTGGTTTAAATCCCTATTTGTGTGAGCTTGTTCAAAATTAAGTTTCTAAACCTTGTCTTGTTCACTAGTTTCTATATATTCACGAGGGTGCTCTACCTACTAATATGGTGAAGAAATCTTAATTTGCATACAACACACCCTACTAATACGGTGAACAAATCTTAATTTGCATACAGCTTACCTTCTTCCTCCCTCTAACAGTGAGTTTGGGAACTTAGGATGGAAAAAAAAGGAAGAGAAAGTTTAAGTTAGGAAAGAAGAGAAGAGAAGAGAAGAGAAGAGAAGGGATTGCAATTTTCCATGTTGTTTGGGAGTTTGGGGAAGAAAATGAATGAACTTACAAGTTTATCCTTTTAGTTAAATATTTGTTATATATTTAGTGGGTAAAATTGGCGTTACAAAAAGTTTTAAAGAACAAGTAACATTTTCCTTCCATTTCCTTCCACATTTGGAATGAAAACTTATTAAATTTTTTATGAAAAGCTTTCATTCCCCTCCAAATCCCTTCTTTTCTTCCCACTTAAAACTCCCAAACAAAGGAAAATATCATGCTTCCTTTCCGTTCTCTTCTTCTCTCCAAATCTCAACTCCCAAACCAAGCCTAAGGACTGACAAACAGGAACAATTATCTTTCTTCCAGTTGGATAAAAGAATTGCTACATGCTTAAAATTGGGGTAAAGAACTGTAAATTTCTTCACTTTCACTAATGGACTGAATTTGGGGTAATTTTGGGGTGGGACGTTGAAGTCGGTTGATTAGTTCGAAATGTATCTTCATGACTTGTTTTCTTGTGCTTGGAAAGTGAATAGATTAGGCAGTAGATGTAGCTGACTTCATTAATCTTCTTGCTAAGTTAATTTATTACCTCTGTAGATACTCTTGACTTTTTCTTACTGTTATTGTTATAGCCTAGCCATTATGTCTACACGCTTGTATGCCCCCTATGGTCAAAGAATCTAATCGCAACATTGGCCATTTAGTACTAATATCGTTTGATGCTGGTAAAGAATGAATAAGTTAAAAATGTTCAGGAAAATCTGTGATTACGTTATTCTTTCTCCTTGTAGTTGTCTCAGTTACTCTTCTACCTAAGGGGTAAAATTTGTCAACAGAGTATATTGCATCTCTTTGCACATTTGATTGATATGCATCAAGTTCATTTTTCAAAAGTATGCAATTCTGAAAAGGTTTCTAACATGGTGTTTCATGCATGACAAGGCCTCAAAAAGCCAGACCGGAAGAAAGAGAAAACAGCCGGTGTCATCCTCAGGCCCTGCAAATAGCTCAGGAACTGCAAATACAGCAGGACCTTCCCCAAGTTCAGCTCCCTCTACACCATCAACTCACACACCTGGAGATGTAATTTCAATGCCTGCCTTGCCACACAGTAATAGTTCCTCAAAGCCTTTGATGATGTTTGGAACTGATAACACTGGCACCCTTACATCACCCTCGAATCAATTGGTAATCGAAGCCTTTATCTTGTCTCCACCAATGTAACTAAAGATGTATGCAAAATTCTCATCATAATTTAATTCTGGCAGTGGGACGATAAAGATCTTGTGCAGGCTGACATGGATCGTTTTGTGGACGATGGATCTCTTGATGATAATGTTGAGTCTTTTTTATCTCATGATGATGCAGATCACCGAGACGCCGTTGGTCGTGGCATGGACCTTAGCAAAGGTAGGTCCATTGCCTGTTGTTTGAGGCAGTTTAGTTTGGGGATGTTTTCCACAACTTGACGTACTGTGTCACCTTTTTCCTTTTAAGCATGCAATGTTTTGCATGATTTGCAAGTTCCTTAAGGTTATCACAATTTACTCCCTCTTGTACTTATTTGCGGATCTTTTTTGGGTGGATGTGAGGGCCATAAATGGGGGTCACCTCTGCTATTCACTGCTTTCTTTTCAACCTTTTGGTCTGATGCCACTAAAACTAAGGAGGTTTTATTGAAAATACCATGTCATAAATGCAATGGCCATGTTTCTATCTCATGAAATCATGTTGTAGATGGCATTTTCAATGTTTATATATGCTTCATCTTGTAGATTTACATTTATAGATTTATTTATGCACTCGTATGTCAAACTACTGAAAAACATGATATTGCTTGAGCTTTAGATAAGACTAGCAAATACTTTATTCATCAAGTGTTGTTCAACAATCTCTTTTGGAATGTGCGATCACAGTGACCATATTGTACTTTTAGGGCTCACATTTACGGAAGTTAATTCTGTTCGTGCAAGTTCTAGTAAAGTGGTCTGTTGCCACTTCTCATCAGATGGAAAACTACTTGCTAGTGGTGGCCATGATAAAAAGGTGAGAACTTTCAAATGTTGATGGACAAGTGGCAAATTAAACAATTTAACATTTTGGATATATGTAGTTGGAGATTTTAATGTTGCTTAATACTGTCTAGTGAGTTAATAAATCACGATTGATTTTTTTTTTTTTATATGCAACACAGGCTTTTCTCTGGTTTACAGATAGTTTAAAGTCGTCTAAATCAATACTTGAAGAACATTCAATGCTTATTACCGATGTTCGTTTTAGTCCCAGCATGGCACGCCTCGCAACATCTTCTTTTGATAAAACTGTTCGGGTTTGGGATGCAGACAATGTTAGTTGAACTCTTCCTTGAATTATTGTATATTAGAATTTTTGTTCTCCCAAAACATAGTTTTCCTTGCTTTCTTCTACTCCTGCTTTTCTTCATGAAAATGTGTTTTTAATCTATTGTGCGCATTGTTTGATCCTTCATAATGGTGTCTGCATCATTTAGAGTTCAGTGAAAACCACATTATCCTTTTTCTTTTTCCCCCCTCATGGCGTTCTCTGTCATTGCCGAAATTTGTTTGTGGACCTGCTTTAGCTTTCTGTACCATTTTCTTTAAGTTAATAATATTCTTAAAAAGCTGTTTAAAACATTGATATTGTACTTTCTCCATGTTTTGAAAGGCAAAATCTGTAATTCTCCACAGTTGATTTTAAAAACAGATATTTAGTCTACAAATATACAGAAAACAGAGGCAATAGCAAGTAAAGACGCATAAAAACAGCTTTTATCTTGATAAAAGTTATAATCACTATTCTTGAGCAGGAGAGAACAGGTTATGTTTAGTCTTCTTGTCTTAATAGCAGAAAATTTTAAGAACTTCCCTCCTTTCTACATTTTTAGGTTGAATGTGATATTTGTGCATAAAGCTCAAGATTGATAGGCAGGGCACCTTTTCCAGGAGCTTTGTTCTTTTAATTCTCAGCAACAGGAATAACAGTGAAAGTACCATGAAGCTCAAAATCTATTCATTGTGGATGTATGAAAGCAAAATCCAATCATTACGATGAAATCATGCAGTCTTACTGTTTTTATCTCCTTTGTTACTCTGGCACAGTAAAATTTATTGCATTTCTCCCATATTATTTAAAGAGTGCATCTATACAAAGTGACAAATAAAAGCCACTGATGTGTCACTAGATTCGGAAAAGAAGAAAAGGAATCCGGTCAAGAGAATCTAAAATCAAGGGGTCGTGATTTGATAAAATCTTGCCACGTGGAGTGGCTTTGGCAAATGACTGTGAATTTATGGCTTTGTAAATGATTTTCCTTATTTAAATGCAAGATTTTGGAAAACCTTTTATATCTTTGCAATTTCTGTTAACCTTGTTTATCAAGATGTTATGGATCTTTCTGGATAGTCTTTTAACCCTCTATGGCCATTGTTTGCAGCCTGGCTATTCACTTCGTACCTTCACTGGACATTCTGCTGGTGTAATGTCATTGGACTTCCACCCAAATAAAGATGACCTTATTTGCTCTTGTGATGGGGACGGTGAGATAAGATATTGGAGCATTAATAATGGTAGCTGCTCTAGAGTTTTCAAGGTAATAAACCACTATGTGGATTTGCTGCCAGGTTTTGCTGACCTACTGTTTCTCTTTGCTGCTTTTTTTTCTTATTTTGTTTTTAATTTCAGTGGGATTTAGTTGGTAAGGTAAAAGGGGTGACACTGATTTACATTCTTTATTTTAGGGGGGCACGGCTCAGGTGAGGTTTCAACCACGTCTTGGAAAATATCTTGCTGCAGCTGCTGAGAATGTTGTATCAATTCTGGATGTGGAGACACAGGCTTGTCGACATTCATTAAAGGTTATTTAGTTTATATGTTGAGAAAGTATAAATGATGAATATTCAGATGTTCATTGGCTGTATCCTGAGACTGAGATAGGGTGGTTGACCTGGCTGGACAAGGATAAACAGATCCAATCTTGCATGCCACACTTGTTTATTATTAAAGTTAAAAAGGAGATGCTAATATGTATATGTTGAAGAACTATGTGTACCGTGAACAAAATGTTTGAGGCCCCAAATCCACTTATGCCTGCTATAACTTGAGTATCACTGACACTGCTAGGCTGTCTACAAATCAGTTGTATATCTCTAAGATTCAATTGGGGTGTGGTGAAACTTGATCTTTTGTGGAATTAAATCTGATAAAATGTTTACTTTGCATACTTTAAATGAATAGTTTGACTGTTTTAATTCGTGGCTTAATTTTATAATTGATCTTGTAAACTGCATGCTACCAGAATCATCATTATTGCCTGTTATATTTGCTGCTAGTGTGCTGTGGCTGACCTTTGTTCCGAGTATTTTCTTTTTGTAGGGTCATACAAAACCAATACATTCTGTTTGCTGGGATCCTTCTGGTGAGCTCCTGGCATCAGTTAGCGAGGACTCTGTCAGAGTCTGGACATTGGCATCAGGACGTGAAGGAGAATGTGTGCACGAGCTCAGTTGTAATGGGAACAAATTTCATTCCTGTGTTTTCCATCCTACATATTCTTCAGTGCTTGTTATCGGATGTTACCAGGCAAGTTTCCTCTCTGCTTTGTATTTGTCTATTTCCTTGATTGGTTTTTAAATTTTGTTTGAATTTGTAAGTGAAGTATTTAAGGAATTTATATTGTCGGGCAACTTCTGAATTCTTTAATTGTTAGCAATCTAGAGGTAGTAGTTAGGATATGATCCTAGCTCAGTGCCAGCGGTTTTCAGGTAAAGACAAAATATTCGGTTGTGCGCAATCAAGCATGCCCCAGTTGGTGGGGGTGTTCTTTAGATTTTCCATGCAAACTTGATTGATTTTTCACAACTATGGTTAAAAACAACAATCATATGGTTTTTCTTTTAGAGTATTTATTTATTTTTTGGGGGGCTGATAATGGGGCGCTCTGTGATATATAGTTTAATGACTTATTTCTTACAGTCTCTGGAGCTTTGGAACATGATGGAGAACAAGACAATGACCTTGTCAGCACATGAAGGATTGATCGCTTCGTTGGCTGTTTCAACTGTTGCAGGCCTGGTTGCTTCAGCCAGCCATGACAAGATTGTTAAGCTCTGGAAATAATCCTCTCATCTGTTGTGCCCTCTAAAGCTATCCTTGTATGTGTGAGATGGTTTAAATGCTGCAGGTTGTCAGCAAATATAGTTGATGTTTTGCTTTTGTTACCTTCTAACGAATGGTGCACTTCTGTTGCTCTGTGATAATTTCTGTTGAGCACCATGTGACCTTAGTATAACTAAGAATTGACCCTTTAGTGTTGTTTCTTCAGTGTTAAGAGAATTTTTCTCAGATTCCTAAAATGTCAGTTAAGGTTCCTCGGTGCACATGGTTAGTTAATTTTTAAATCTCAGTTAAATTTCATCCATGTGTCCACCATTCAAAGAAATAATATGCTCTAAAAAAAGTTGTGGCAAAATGCATTTTTGGTCCACATTGTTTAGTAGGGGACCCTGAATTTTTACTAAAAATCATATTTGGTCCCTAATATTCTTTGGTTAAAAAAAAGGGGTAAATTGCATGGATGCTCCCCTGTGGTTTGGCTAACATACAGGTTACTTCCTTGTGGTTTCAAAATATATATTTAACCTTCTTTGGATTGTACTAGTTTGCAATCTAAACGGAAGTAGACGGTCGTAATGGATTTATGCTGAAAGTTATATATGTCTGTATATATATGTCTGAAAAAAGTGCACATCAATTTTTAACTAAATTTAACATTGAACCAAAACTGGTCAAATTTGAGGGACAAATTCGAAATTGTTGAAAAATATTGGAGTTAAAATAAAATTGTATTTTTTAAACCGAATAAATTAGTCTCCGTCTTCATCAGCAAAAACACAAGTGTAGATGTGAAGGAAGATATTGGCAGCATTCTGGGTGAAGTTAAACTAGTAACTCAAGATAAATATCTTGGCCTTTCTATGATAATTTCTAGGTCAAAGAACCAAGTTTTTGGGTCTGTAAGAGATAGACTTCATTAAAGGATTCTAGATTTGGAAGGGTAGATTTATGAGCTCTACAGGAAAAGGAAAAGAAACCTTATTGAAGTCTAGCTATGTCGGTTTATGTCATGTCTATTCTTTTGCAAAGATATTAATAGGATTATGGCTAGATTCTAGGGAGATTGAGAGAGATCGGATGAGATTGGCAGGAAAGCGTGAACATTGGCAGTAAATGAGATAGGTGGAAGGGGTGAATCTTTTCATACATTGGCAGTAAATGAGATAGGTGAAAGGGGTGGTGGTTAGTGGAGGGAGAGGGAGTGGCGGTAGCTTGAGTTGGTTGGTGGGAGGAATGGCTGTTGATGGAAGGAGAAGAGGGGAAGAAGGTGGTGGCGGCGGCGGCTTGGATTGTATGGGATGGCTACCGATGGAGGAAGATGTAGAGTGAAGGATTGGCGGTGGCTTGGGTTGGGTTGGTGGAGAGAATGGCCACTGGTAGAGGGAAGGGAATTGTGGTGGCTTGAATTGGCTGCTAGTGTAGGGAGAGGGGAGGGTGCTAGTCGTATGGTGCGATGAGGGGGTATAGGGCAAATATATAATTTTAATTAATTTCTACTATAAACTCGCAATAATTGCTGCATATATGACACGTGTGTCACAAACCACGTGATAGAAACCTCCTTCTGTTAATTTTGCAAACTAACACGAAGCACAGAAGATTAAATGTATATTTTGAAACTGCAAAAGGATAATTTGTAGATTATTCGACTATATATTTTACTCAAAAAAGGACAATTAACATATATTCAGTATGACTAACCGTCAAAATCATGACGTTAGTCAAACATTGACTTTGCATTTTTGTACCCCATTGTTTGAAGATTGGATTAATACGATCTCCTAATTGTCAAATAATTATAGTTAGTATTTTATGATGAAATAAATTACGAATTGAATTAAATAAATGCTAGATGTGTATTAAAAATCCTAATAAACCAAAAGCATGGAAACTAATTAAATGATCATTTTCTTATTTTTCTTTTCTTTTTTATATTTTCATTCCACCATCTATTTTACATGTTTTTTCATCTTTATATACTTGGAATTAACACTTTTATTTATTTAACCTTATTCTCTCAATTTTGGTATACCATTTATATTTGTTATTTTTGCACTATGTGCAATCAATTAAATACGTATGTAACATGTTTTTTACTTTTTATAGTAATTAAATAATCGATTGAATATTCTATTAGACTGTAAGCGAGATATATCATCATGTAAATTAAGTTGATCATCTAAAAAAATTAGTATCATACTAGATTATAAATTAATTCCCAAATAAAACAATTTTGTTAAAGTGTTTGATTTTTTTATTAGAATTATCAATGTAACGTATACATTAAAAGAAATACTCTAAATTTTTATTAGGATAAATTACAGTAAACCCCTTATAATTTGGCAAATGTTCAAATTATGTCTTTATGGTTTACAAACATACTCAACTCCTTATGGTTTGGGTTAAAGTGAAACTATTTAATTTTCTTCTAAGTTACAGTTAAGATGCTGAAAAAATTTAATTTAAACGGTTATTTTAGTAATTGAAAACCTCTAATCAAAATTAGTTATGTATTTTGGTGATCCCGACTTTGATTTGTTGGCATCTTTGGCTGGCCAAGAACACACAAGTTTTTCGCAATCAAATACAACAGCCAGCTTATATAATCAATCAAATTCTTTCCTTCTTTGAGACTCTGGGTCTAGGAAGTCCATTTGTCAATAAAGGAGCTTGGATAGCCAGCTTTCCGGGGTTCCAGTGAGAACAATCTCAGTTCCCGCTCATCGTCCTTTTGTTGTTGAGTGGCACAAGCTTACGCATGAAATGAAGATGAACGTGGATGGCTCTCACAGAAGTAATTCGGCATAGAAGGTGTGATTCGCAACAAATTTGGCAAAGTGGTTTACGATTTCTACAAGTCGGTAGATTCTCAAAATAATTTCATAGAAGAAGTGACGGCATTGCTTGAGGGATTGAAAATTTGTGCAGCAGTTACAAGTCAAGGGCAATCACCTTGGATAATAAATTTAATGATCAGGCAAATCAAAATATTGCTCCATCAAAGTGATAGTTCAGTCACTCACATATATCGCGATGCTAATACAGTTGCAGACATTTTAGCTAAATATGGTAGTACTAATCCTTCAATCGATCTAAATTTTGATTCTTCCTCTATTTCCAAATTTATTGATGGCAGTTTACTATTGGATATGCTAGGAATGCCGATCAATATATCGTCAACTCTTAGTATTTCCTCATTATTGAAATAAAATTTCTTTTCTTGAAAAAAAAAAAAAAAAAAAAAAAAAGTTAGTTATGTATTTTAACATAAAACACAACACCTTCCTTCTAGTGGAGGGGTTTTTAGGTTGTGGAAGGATATTAGGTTTAGGGGTATTTTTAACTTTTTTCACAAATTCGTTTGGTTTTTAACATTCCATCCATTTTATAAATAATAATAAAAAAAAACTCAAATTATAAGGAGCGGAATGTAGGTTTACAAACTATAAATTAGTAATTTGAATATTAGCCAAACAATAAGGTGTTCTTTGTAGTTTACCAATTTTATTATTAGAATGTTCTATGTTTAATAAGTAGGAAAGAAAATAAAATATAAAAGAATTTTTATTTTCATAAATTCCTAATCCACTTCATGGTTTAATTATTTAAAATTTACCTTGACTAATTATTGCAATTACGAATCCTAATTATTTAAAATTTACCTTTACTAATTATTATTGCAATAACAAATCCTAATATAACAAGTTGAAATTTGTGTTCACTAGTCATGTAAGAATTTGTGCGAGTTACTACAATAAAGTTACACTATTACAACTAGAATTCTCTTCTATTTTACTAATTTTTTTAGTATATTTATTATTATCTAATTGGAACTAATTATAAATAAGAAATATTTTAGGTAAAAAATAGATATCTCGATGAAAAGTGCTTTAAGAGATTTTTGTAGGGAATTTAAAAATAAAAAAAAAAACTCTTAAGTTTCACTTTAATAATAAGAATTGATCACTAAAGGCATTCATTATCTTAGATTTTTATCTATTAAGTGGTATATATGATCAAAATAAAATTTAGTTAATTTTTGTATATTACCATTATTTTGGAATCCTAGTACACTCGCATATATTTTGTTCAAATTTCAACTCATGTCATCCTAAAGTTCTAACTATAATTATTTAAAAATTAAGGGATCATATTAATTTAAAATCCAAACATTGGGAACCGTGCAAAAATACCAAGTCAAAATATTTGACTAACATCAATTTGATTTTGACTATTAGTCACTATTGAACTTCTATTGATTGTCAACTTTTGACCAAAATTGAAAATATTAAGGATCACATTTATTTTTAGTTAAAATTCGGAGACTACTTTGATTCCCCTCCTAAATATTGAGGACCAAAACTACATTTTTGCCAAAGAAGTTATGCAGGTTGTTGATCCATGTTATTAGCAACATCACAATTAGTTTGCCTGCATCTTTTTTTCTCCCTTCCTTTATAACAAACGACAGAATAATAATGGATCTGTGTGGCTAGTTCTTTTTTTTTTTTTTTTCCCATTATTCTCCGAATAATATTCTCTAGTCATTTTGTTGTCTAACCACAGTTTTATTTTATATATATCTCATTAAAAAAATTACTACATTACTGTTCTAAATAATATTCTTAAAATAATAATTGTCTAAACAGATATTAACTAAAGAGGTTTAGTCAAATAACTTATATCATCTTGCAATTTTAATGTGCTTCATAAAGAAACCGGGAAGGAGTCCTTCCATTCATACTTCATTACAAAGTTTTAACACAAAAATAACCAATCTATGGCTTACTACATGGGCAGATCATCGAAGGGATGGGGAGGGGCAGCCGACCCCTCAAGATTTTTAAAATTATATTTTTTATCCCTTAAATTTTTTTAAAGTATTATTATATTATTATAAAAGTTAGATTTTATCCTCCCAAAAATTTTAGAGAATATAAAATATTATTCCCTATGTATATATTTATATAGTATTATTCACTTAGAGTTTCAAAATATAATATTATTTTTCTTGATATTTTTTTAAAACTCAATAATACCCTTAAAAAATTAGACTTTACCTTCCAAAATTTTGTAAAATCACAAAATTATCTCCCCAAAGATATGCATATATATTTTTGCTTCCCTAAACTTCAACTCCTGAGTCTACCCCTAGCTTACTCTATATATTTTCAGATCTTTAATAAAACTAAAAGAACAATATTCAACGAAGCTAAGGCTTGGCAAGATGCAATATATTTTCCAAAAGTACACCCAAGTCTTTATCATCAAATCTTCCTTGATTCAGCAAATCAATGAGGAGGCATCAAATTGAATCTCAATAGCAGTAAGCCAATCCTTTTGAGTTTGAAGCATAGCAAACCGAATAACCTCTGCTCCCAAAATCTGAACATTAGAAACACAAATTCTCCTAGTAGCCCAAGTCTTTTAAGCAGTCAAAGACAAATTTCTAGCCACCGCACTAATGCCAGCCTTATTGCTCTTATGATGGACTGAAACATTTGTATTATATTTAATAACATCATCAAGTGGATAGCTCTCTGACCTTTCATAATAAAGCGATGGACGAAACTGGCGTGAAATGAATTATCAGTCGATTAATAGATTATTTTATAATAGCATATACATCACTCATCCTGGATCAAGTAAAAACTTATGCGAATCCCATGCACAATTTAGACACGATGTCACGAAACCCGACGATCAAGTAAGACTAACCAAAACCCCAAAGATCGGAATTCAAAGTTGGTCACACAAATTGGACAGTAAGACACAAAGAGGACACGAATAGAACAACAAGAATAAGTAAGAATTGACCCATTGTTTATATTGATAAAGCAGGAACTAATATCTTAAGTTGATTAATACAATCATCGTTGCTCAAGCGATGATCAAAATAAAGTCTTAATCTAAAAACTAAAAGAAAGAATTTTTTTCTCACGAAAAAGACAAATTTTATTGATAATAACTTACTTAAAATTTATGTTCACATAGAGGCATATTTATAGGCTTAAAAAGTCCAAAAAACTAACTAAAAATTCCTAAAAACTAGGGCTACAAAACTCGGCCAGGGCAACCCCTTTAATTGGCCTTATGAACCTTATTAAAGGTTACTAATTATGTCCAAAAACTAATAATTAAACTAACACTTAAATCAAGTCCAATCTACACAATACTTCAACTATTAGTGGGTTTCACATAATAATGGATTTAAAAACAGAATAAAAAGTCAAGTAATAATATAACATAATATTCGACCGTTGGATTTAAAGAATCTCTACTTGTACTTCTCTTTGAAAAATTAGATTTCATGTATTAATGAATTGAGAATAATCCAATCCAACTTTATCAAAACATCACAAATGTGCTTCAATCTTGGCATGCTCGAGTCCGCGCTTGCTCTAGCCTCCATCTCCTCAACTTGATACATTTTTAGCCTACCCAAATTTGTATAAAAAATTCTAAATTTTCAACAAGCTACCACTACATATATTTCATCAGGAATTGATGATCTTTTACCAATGCCTTAGAAGGGGTGGCTAGTTCAAGATACTGAATAACAAAGTTTGATTTTGAATACGTATATTTTAATTGATTTAATTTGGTGTCTTAAAATGAAATTTTAGACATTAAAACTAATTCAATGATTTAATGCATTAAAAGGCTATTTGGGTATAAAAACAAAATGATTTAATTTGATGACTTAAAAGGCAATTTGGTGCACTAAGATGAATTTTAGGGCATTAAAGTTAATTAAATTTATTTATTACCTTAAAAAGTAATTTTAGATACTAAATCTTAACTAGTTTGATTTGATGCCTTGAAAGACATTAATTACTAATGCGGACCAGTTTCATGCCTTGAAAGATATTTTTGGGCATTGAAGCTAATTTAATTAATTTAATTCCTTAAAAGGAAAATTTAACAAAACAAAGCACTAGGGTCAATTTTAGGTACTAAGATCAATTAATATAGTTTAGTACTTTGAAAGGTAATTTTAAGCACTAAAACTAATTTGTTTGATTTAATGCCTTAAGAGGTAATTTTAGGCAATAAGACCAAACGATTTAATTTGATATCTTAAAAGACAGTTTGGTGCACTAAAATCAATTTTAGGACAATAAGGCCAATAGATTTGATTTAATACCTCAAAAATTCGAGAAAATCAAGTCCAATTGGTTTAATTTGGCAGGAACAAAGGCCATTTTAACCGAATTGGGGCTCTATAATCTAAGGCCAGTTTTAGGTTGCAATGCCATGTTTGATTTGAATTTCTTTAGTGTAGTGAGAGGCAAGAATGAAACCAAACCTTGATTTGTTTTCTTGGTGCTGAAGAAGACAAGGCTGGTACAAAATCCAAGCCTAATTTAATTACATATGGATTCAAAAAAGTCTAGTCTTTAATTTACGTTTGAAAAATGTAGAAATTGGACTTGCAAGCATAATCCAAGTCTTGAGACATACCATCAACCAAGCCAAGAAAAAGGGTTGATTTTATAATTTTATTTGTTTTTTACTTGGCTTTCGCTAATTTAAAGCCTTTAGGAAAACAAAATAACCATTAAAAGGATTCATAGAAGAATATGAGTGAGTAAGAAGGAGATGAGATCTTGAACAAAATAAATTAGTATTTACCTTTGTATCAGTAAAGCTGCCTTTTCATGAACTCTCTCTATCTTATTTTATTCTCCCTTCTATTATCCTATTTCCCCCTTTTCTCTTCAATAGGCTGATCATTACCCGGCCTTGATTTTGTGAGAATTATAGGAGTTATACAGCCAAAACAAAGGGGAAAATACAATTTTATCTCTCAAAGTTTGGGTTGTGGTCTATCTTAGTCCCTAAAGTTTCAGGCAAAACACATTTAGTACTCAACTTTCCAATTTCTACCAATTTAGGACAAATTTAAAAATTTTGTCAATTAGAAACTGAAAAATGCAAATTTGACCCTCAAAGTTTGGGTCATGGTCTATTTTGATCCCTAAAGTTCTAAATAAAATGCATTTAAAACTTTTTAATATATTCTAATTTAGGACAAATTTGAAAATTCTGTCAATTACAAATGGAAAAAGTCACTGGCATTGCACGTAACTGTTAAATCTATCCTAAGATATAATATTTCTCAACCGATTTAAAATCCATTTAACCATACTTCCATTTTTTCCTTGGACTATCAACATCTAACCATGCACCATTTTTATCTACATTATAACACTTCCTATGCACGTGACTGTTAAATCTAATATTTTGAGCTATAACACCTCTCAACTGATTTCAATCCATTTAATATGGTGTTTGAAAAGTTATATACAAAAAAAGGATAATAATAACACAATAATAATTCACTAATCAATTGAAACAATAGTTTAATTCAAAATTAACCTTTGAGTTATAATCACACAATAATAATTCACTTTTTACAGTATAATGAGACTCATTTATTAAGGTTAAGTCTTTGGAATGTTGCTGAAATTGGTATAGTAAATGAAAACTCAATATTTAGTTGCAAATGTTGAACAAGATTAAATGATTAATATATTAGTTTAAATTTATATTTCATTTGCTCATAAGCAACCTCTTTTATAATATTTTTAAATTAGTGGCGTATTTTTCCGTCGTTAATATTTTTTTAAATATTTTAAAATATCAATCACTGACGGATTTTTTCGTCACAACTGTTATTCTTAACAATGGATTTTGGTTGCTAAATTTAGACAAATCTAAAAAAGGATTTTAATATGTCACTAATTTAAGGTTTCTGATCACAATGTCTCAAAATCAAATTTAGTAACCGATTTATTGACGAAAAAATGCGTATGAATATTGTTGGTAAAACCGTTACTATATTTTACTGACGAGACATTTTTTGACTGATGAATTTTGTTGTCAAATGCGTCGGGTAAATTGTTTAGCGACGGATTTTATCAAAAATTCATTGCTAAATCCGTTGCTAAATGGGCTGAAATAGGTAAGAAAATATTATAATATAGATCAAGAACGATGAATGGTTAGGTGTTGATAGTTAGAGAAAAAAACAGAAATATCATTAAATCAGTTGGGAAATATTATATCCTAGGATAGATTTGACTTTTTCCGTTTGTAATTGACAGAATTTTTAAATTTGTCCTAAATTGGAAGATATTAAAAAGTTTGAAGATTAAATACATTTTGTTTGAAATATTGGAGACTAACATAGACCATGACCCAAACTTTGAGGGCCAAAATTACATTTTTTTCATGTTTGAAACTTGAGATTTACACGTGACTTTTTCCGTAAATTTATAATTGACGAAATTTTCAAATTTGTCTTAAATTGGTTGAAATTGAAAAGTTTGAGGACTAAATGTATTTTACCTGAAACTTTAGGAACCAAGATAAACCACGACCCAAATTTTGGGGGTTAAAAATGTATTTTTCCGTCAAAACAAATTACAGAACCTATTAAATGTTCTAGCAAAAATTAAAAAAAGTACTTTTTACATAAAAAATCACATTAGTACTATGAGACTATCCACATTTATTCCAAATAATTTTTGGTCACCAAATAAATATTAAAATAATTTTGTAGAATATTAAAGCATGTACTATGCATACATAAATTTGTATCAAAAGTCTAATTTTATAAGCATATCAAACAAAAATGTAATTTCTTTAATTAAATTGTTACATTAATATGAAATTTAATCCCAAAATAAATAAATAAATAATAAAAAATCTAAGAACATTCTTCGATTATGAAAATAATTACAACAATAGCACAATTCAAGATAAGAGAAAGTATTATGCGAGAAATTCATATAGTATAATATGAAAAAGGCAAAGGTATGTTGTACTGAGAAATAAATGAAATACTATTAGATCTCCAAACAAAAGTATTATTGTATAGTTAAATTTACTATTTGGTTCATTTGTCAGGTAAATAAGTGAATCAATGAAAAATCAGACATAGAAAATATTTAAAACATAATAAATGAAAAAATTGAATCATACGTTATAATTGTGACATTAATACAATAGTACAATACAAGGCAAAGAAACATACATATAGAATGAAGATATAGTACTACCTAAATAACTATAGTATACTATTTCTTCATGTAAACATTATTTCAAAATTTTGTTCTTCTACTACATATCACTCTCCAATTTGGAGACATAACACACTGCACCCAAGGTTTCACATTATATAAGTACTATAGGATTATTCATATCTGTTCAAAATAATTTTTGGTCATCAAATAAATATTAAGATAATTCTGTATAATATTGAAGGATGTACTATGCATACACAAATTTGTATCAAAATCTAATTTTATTAGCATATGAAACAAAAATGTAATTTTTTAAAATTAAATTGTAACATTAATATGAAATTTAATCCTAAAATAAAAAAAGAAATCAAAAAGGAAAAACTAAGAGTATTCTTCAATTATAAAAACAATAACAACAATAGCACTAATCAAGATAAGGGAAAGTATTACGAGAGATCAATTCATATAGTATAATATGAGAAAGGTGAATGTATGTAGTAATAAGCATGAAATGAAATACTATTAAAGATCTAACCAAAAGTAGTATCATATAGTAAAATGTACAATTTGATTAATTATATCAAGTAAATAAGTGAATTAACGAAAAATCAAACATAGAAAATATATAAAACATAATAAATTAAAAAAATTGAATCATACGTTATAATCGTAACATTAACAAAATAGTACAATGCAAGCAAAGAAACATACTTACAGAATGAAAATATAGTACTACCTAAATAACTATAGCGTACTATTTCCTTGTCATGTAAAGTGTATTTACAAATTTTATTATACTAAATATCACTCTACAATTCGAGGACATAACACACTGTACTCAAGGTTTCACATTATATAATAATCATATTAGTATTACGGAATTATCCATACCTATACAAAATAATTTTTAGTGAAATATCAATATATCCATAGAATATTAAAGGATGTAATATGCGCATATCAAACAAAAAAAATGTAATTTCTTTTAGTAATTAAATTGTTAACTTAATATGAAATTTAATCCCAAAATAAAAAAAAATAACATACATTTTTTATAATTCAAAATTATTATTGATAACAAAATAATACTGATATAGAATAAAAGATAGTTACTATCTAAATATCAATATCCCAATATAGTACGATCTTAAGTATCAATATAGTATTGTCTTTTTCTTTGTGTTGTATTTGGAATTTTTTTCATCCATTGAATGGCTTGTCCTAATCCCACTTCTTGACAATTTTATAAAACTTTTTGGGCATCCTAATTGGATTTTGGCTAAAAATATGGGGCATATGTGCAATAATTTAAATTTACAATTTTGAAAAGTGTAAAAATATCTAAGTGTTACCCATACATTGACACGATAGGAATTAAGGGGTGGACGAATGAGGAAGAGTGAAAGAGGTAGGGATAAGATAGTGAGAAGGGATGGCTTTCAGGGTTTCCTGTAGGTTTAAGTTTATGGGGGAAGAGTTTGTATGTGGGTAGACCATATTTTAAGTTAGTATGATCTGAGGGTCACGATTTATTTTTCATGATGAATGGTTAATGTTAAAATGAGGGTATTGTAAGGAGACTGTAGAATTCCCAATAAAATGACATAGTTTTAGAGTCTGTTTGGTTGGCTGTAAATTTTTTTTTTGTATGAAAAAACAATTTTTTTTGTATAATTTTCTGGGTTTGGATGACAATGTGAAATTTTTTTGAAATATAACTTTATGATGTGTTTCATGTTTGGTGTTGGTCCCAAAGCAACCTAAGAGGGGGGTGAATTCAGGTTTCAAAAATTACTTTTATAAAGATTGAACTTATTGAGATTTTTTCACTAACAAATAATATAATGAAAATAGAATCAATGAAGCTTAGGGAATGTAAAGAAAGTAAGAAAGGAGATTAAACAAACAATACTTCCAAGCCAACAAGCTTGAAGTATTAATCTACTATAATGCTTCACAAACTTGGTGAGCCAATAATCTTTACAAAGTAGGACAATTCTTGCTCACACTAAAACTCTTTTAGTTGAGCCAAGAATTTTACTCACAACCTCACTTTTGTACAAGATTATCACTCCACTCAAAATGTTGTATTGCACTCTAAGCTACACACTAATACAATATAGCACTATAGCCAATTTGCACTCAAATTGCTCTTTTCTAAGGCTTGTATTCAATGTATTAGACGCCCCTTACAGAACAATAGAGCAGGTATTTATAAGAACAATAAATTGTGGTTGTAACTACTTCCAAACAACTCAATAATAAATGCACAAAAACTAGCCGTTACACATAGTAAGGTTTCGGACGTCCAAGATAAAGAAGGTGCGTCCGACACAACGTCCGATCTTAGTATAGTTGGTGAAGGATGTCATTCGGATGGTCGTACATGCATCCGTTTCATCGTCCGGACTAGGTTTCGGACTATCCTGTTCGTCTGAAACAAGCTTTGTTCGGACAGTTGTATGCGTCCATTGAGGAGCTTGAAGAAGTTTGCTTTCAACCTGTCCGTTTAGACGGTGAAATGCGTCCGAGTGAATCTGTAACGGACACTCCTGTTCGTCCGAGAAAAGTGGCATAGTTCGGACGATGTATTGCGTCCGAACGACCTGTTTCCAGCAGAAAAGATAGCAAACTTGCACAACTTGTTTTCAGAGTTTGGTGCTTATGTCATGATTAAAATAAGGTTTGGGAAACATCATTTGGTATTATTGATATGAGTTACAAAGACAGACTTATAGCAATTGTAATATATATATACTTGACAAGTAATTGTAGTTAGCAAAATATTGATTTTGTTTACATTAAATTCTGATGTTGTAAGATAATTGAATAATAAAGTATGCATATATCATTGTGGGATTTACAATGAAGTGAAAGTTAATAAAAATGAATTGAAAGTAAAAATAAGTTTAATAATTGAATCATACAGGTTGGTATTTGAGGTTTAATATGTAAGTTATTTTATCTAAGGATTTCTCGATTCGGGCGAAGAAGCAATGTCACTTTATCATTATCAAATTGGCTGCAATCACATTATGATAATATATATATATATATATATTACTTGTGTTTGGGCCAAAGAAAAATTTTAAAAATGTTGAAAATACTTTTAGTTCAACCAATTAGACCCTTAAAGGAGTTTCAAGTTTGTACAGATATCTCTGAATTGCAAAACCTAGAAAGGGATTTCTACAGCAGTGCTTGTGAGGTAGTGAAGGAGGAATAGGCTCCCACGACGACTGTTTTTCTTACTTATATATGATATTCGCACTTTCGCCATATTGGAAACATATGTTTTATATGGTGTTTCTAACGAAGTTGAGTCTAGACCGGTTTTTTATTTGCAATATGAGATAGAGTGTAATACCTCGGGTACTAGGCTGGCCCAATAATTTTTGAGTGAAATTAATGGGTTCAAAATGCTTAAGTCAAGCTGTAAGTATCCCAGAACCCAAAGTGTTATAAACGATATAATATCCCTTGCCACTTTCGATGTGGAACGGGGCATCACATTCACCCCTCCTTTAGGCTTTGCAAGCCCAAGTTAGGGCCCAATAACATATCACATACACTACGTAGTATAGTCCAATACCACTGGCCCAGTCTCATCCCACGCAGAGACTACACGAGATTCGCTCTGATACTAACTGTAACACTCCGGGTCCTGAGCTGGCCCAATAATTTTTAAGCGAAATCAATGAGTTCAAAATGTTTAAACCAAATTGTAAGTAGTCTAAAATTCAAATTGTTATAAATGACACAATATTTCTTGCCACTGCCGATGTGGGACGGGGAATCACATTGAGTTAGTTGTTGCATTGCCCCAGAGGATATGGAATATTATGTGCTCATGTGAATTATGAAGAGAATTTCAACCATAGAAAGTTCAACTACAACATGGATGTTGGAGATTCGTGAAAATGCTTGTCCTTATATCATTTTTTTTTTATTGGCTGATAGTGGTGGAAAAAAAAATATGCGGCTCTACTATTGCTGATAAGCTTGGTAATTAGCTGAATGACATTAGAAGAAAATTTTGTTTCTTTCATATTTTCTTGCCATTTAGGACGGACATTGAAATTTTAGCCCTCCAGGAATGTCCAGAGAGTGTTCGTCTTGCCCTATCAAATGTAATTT
Organism: Cinchona pubescens; assembly: GCA_025175665.1. Lineage (NCBI taxonomy): Eukaryota > Viridiplantae > Streptophyta > Magnoliopsida > Gentianales > Rubiaceae > Cinchona > Cinchona pubescens. The sequence goes on from JANKKI010000235.1 coordinate 830,261, forward strand.
TTAGTGTTCAGATAAAATTCAAGGAGGCAATAATTCATTGATTAAACCCATTAATTTTTGTGTCTATTATTAAACGGTGATGTTATTTCAAATGTGATAGCACACGTGATTTGTTTATGGTTACATTTGGTATTCCACTTTTGATTTGGGAATGTTGTATTGCTAATATATATATACATATATATATATATATGCACACACACATACAAAGTGTTAGTAATAGCATCACAGACTTTGTCAACATACACTACTTATAATTTTGACGGAAGAGATTTTATTTTAATGGGGTCAAGATAAAATTTAGAAATGAAAGAAAAACCTTTAAAGCAATTTGTAATTGGTTGCAAGATTACCATCCATAATCTTCCTATTTTCCTATATATAGAAGAGTCAATCGTATTGCTAGGCATGAATATTGGTTTGTCAAAAGCTATTGATGATAGGAAAATATTTAAATAATCTGATTTTGAACCTCACATTTAGACCTAGTTATCAGGATTATCGAATCCTGTTTATACTAACTGATGTCATTTATTCTATATAGTGTGGTTTAATCAACATCACAAGATCTAATTTATTGGGGACTACAACTTCACCAAGCCGACAACATCCTTTTTCACTGCGCATTTTTTGAACAATAAAAAGGAGTATAGGATCAAATTCACTCTCAATGGTGAATTAGTCATTCCATACCTTTTGTTTGTCTGATATTTGTCCCTAGATGTGAAACCAAATTAGGGTTTTTTTTTTCGGTTCCATCCCTCCCCTTGAATACATTGGGCAAGTAAGGGTTGGTAAGAAAGGGTTCTTTGTTGCCAATAAACTTTCCTCGACCTTTGATTACCTTACATATAAAGGGTTTGATGGTCAGGAGAACTACTTAACTAAAAAAAGTAGTGCTCTTTCTAAGAATAGGCGTAGAGAGCTTTTCGCTAGGAAACTTACAACTATAGTTTGGGGAGAGGCGATCATTGATCCAGCTTTTTGAGGATTTAGACTATAACACTTCTAATGAATAGTAACTCACTTTTGAAGGTTATATGATTCCAAAAGATGATCCAAATTGAGTCAATCATGTTTATTAGAAATGGATAATAGAGTGGTTGTACTAGTCAAAACCCATTTTAAGTATTATTGTAACACCAGCTGATGTACCTCATAGTTGGGATGTACCTTCTTTATGTGTCAAATGTGATGTTGTACTTGGTCATTTAAATCAGACCTCTATTAAAGTTATGCAGTACAACGATAAGGAGTTTACTATGACCAATGCAGTGATCATGCATTTATGCCTATCGTCAGAAGTTGTTGATAGGAAAGATTTGTTCAGGTAGACAATAAATTCATCCTACAAACGGGGAGTTCTTGGGTTGGGATATTTATCAGAATTACTTCTTACAAGAGGAGAAATGCTTTATCGCCACCACCTAGTCCAGCGAATCCATCCCTCAATCTGCGCCACGGCCTATTGTCATCCCTCAATTGTCAAAGTCTTTGATCTCGAATCATAAGCCCAAAAATCTCTTTTGTACTCGGTTCCTCTTACTAAATTTAGACGATAATGAGGACCTCCAACGTATGGTAGCCACTATAGACATTCAAATCATAGTGGAACACTATGTGGAAGCCACATTAATTGATGATGTGTTTAGTCCTGATTCGATTATTACACGATATCGAGAAATTCGTGGGCTCTCCATTTCAGCAAGGAGAGCTTTTGAGTGAATAGACATATAGGGCCTACATCGCTCAGATAAGAGAATGCTCACAAGAAAGTGTTCCCTACAATCGGATTATGAGAGCAATCCAAAACTATGACGTTCTACAAGAACGACGAATAAAATAATCATACATTTGGTTAGTTTGAGGACCCGTTTGTCAAAAGCAAGGTGAAAACGGGGGAAGTGGCTAATAAAGATGGACTATAAGGATTGCGTAAATATAAATTATTTGTCGTCTCGTCGAAAGTGGCTTCCAATTTCTCAAAAATTATAAGCAATATGAGCCCTGTTCATTTTGAGCAAAACAGCTGATCAAGAAGTTGGTAAACTTTCGCATAAAAGAAGGCCAAAAAAAAAAAACAAGAATTCGTGCTATTGTTTGTCAAACTTTTCATTGCCTAGCTCAAATTGAACGCGATGTAATCAAACTTGTGGTTAATGCCCTGAAGAATATAAAGCCCATATGTGAAGTGAAAAGTAGGAATAGCATATATTCTTTACGATGTCCCTGGGTTTGTAGCTAGGGAGCTTGTCAACAAACCTTAACTATTCGTTGGATCCTTGAAGTAGATTTCAAACAATGTATAAGCTACAAAATTAGAAAATGCTTCATTTGTTTAGATACTGGATGCTTACTGATAGACGGGAATTGCACGTAAGAAAAGGGTGTAATACCCATGATTTTTTTAATAATTTAATTTAAAATACCTAAGTCTAGTGAAAGATAAGAGCCTGTAAGAGTCATAAGGAAGGAAATAATTAGAATAGTACTATTTTACTTTCAGTACAATCGACTCGGTAGTACATATCTGCAAGTGACGATATACAGATCTATAGGTAACGATTTGGCTATATATATACATATTATAGGATAGAGTAGTTGATTTCTTTCTTTCGTAACATAAACTTTGACATAGAAAGAGCAAAATTTTCAGATTTAATACAGAGTAGTACCCTTTTTATTTTAAGTCATCAATTATCGTATTTTCATTTTTTATTATTAACAAATATTATTAACAAAAATTTTATAACTCTAAATTATGTCGAGTCTTATGAGTACAATTCATTGAATTCTTTGCTTAAGGGTTAGATCAAGTTTGTTACGTTAATTATTTATAGAATAACTGAAAATTATTTTCTAGAAATTAAAAAATGATTTTTGATGCTTTTTGGAAATTGATATAAAGAAAGGAATTATTTTGGGAAAACCACTATATTAGTCCCTCACATTATGCATTTGTATTTATGTAGTCCTTCATTTTTAAAATAATAATTTTTAGTCCCTTACATTACACATTTGTATTTATTTAGTCCTTCATTTTTAAAATGATGATTTTTAGTCCCTGACAAATGTAAAATGTTGAATTTTGGTCCTTGAATCAAATCTCAAGCATTTTGGCCTAAATTTGTCATATCCCTCACATTTATAAAACATTGAATTTTGGTCCCTGATTCAAATCTCGTGTATTTTTTACCTAAATTTGTCATGTATTGTTCACGTGACATAATTTTTAGGACAAATTTATAAATTCATCTGCCACAGTAGAATGTTTTATGAGTGCGAAGGATATGAAGTAAGTAATTGATTAGTAATTTGTTTGTATTTAAGATTATTTTAATATCTGACTTGTGGTATTTTTTTTCCAAAATTTATAATCTAATCTGATGCTCGAGTTTTGTGTTGGAAAGAAAAAACCAGTTCCTAAATTTTACTTAAAAATTATGTCATGTAAACAACACACGATTAATTCAGACCAAAAAGTGTTCGGGATTTAGTCTAGGTACCGAAATTCGACATTTTACATTTGTGAGGGACAAAATGTCATCATTATAACCTAGATTTAAATAAATAAATACAAATGGGTATGTGTAGGGACATTATCATCATTGTAAAAGTTACAGACTAAATAAATACAAATGGATAATGTGAAGGACTAATAGAATAGTTTCTAGATTATTATTTACCTAAAAATAATATTTTTAGAATTATTTAAATTTTCTAATTAATGAAAAAAAAGAAAAAAAATTGAGAATAAGATATGCTCACTGGGAGAGAAATAGCCGGACAACACATTAGTCCTTTTGAGTTTTTGAAATTATAGATTAAGTCCTTTTTTGGTGACAGATTAAGTCCTTTTGAGTTTTTGAAATTATAGATAAGATCGGATTATTTTTCCAATGACAGTTCGTAGAAGTCTTCTAGAATTATAGAAAGGCCTTTACAATTTGTCAATATATGACATAAGCCCATGAAAGTTTCTATTGTTGACCTACAATCTTGGTTTTGATGATGATAAATGCAATCTAACAATCTGAACTAAACTTGTGCAGGAAGGATTTTTGGACGCTGCACATCATCTGAACAGAACAAAGTTGGTCGGATGCAAAACTTCGTTCGAATAGAATTGTCTCGGACGCAACACACCGTCCTAAAGGTCAGACACAGAGGAAGGTTCTGAGGCACTTACAATGGACACTCAATATCGACCGAAGGAAATTTTATCGGACGCGCCTGACTGTCTGGAGGCAGAGCAACCCTAGACAAGCACTAAACCTTTCGGACATTACACACTACTCTATCCGAGAATTGGACTCATCAATCTACTTGTTTCAGATGTAGGAACGGGCACAACCTCAGCCGTCTGAATGAAGATTTCAAGTCCATGATATCGCTGATCGGACGCTTAAAAAAGATCTCGGACGTCTGAAACCTATAACGGCTAGTTTTTCAACATTTATTACTTAGCCGTTAGGCAGTAGTTGGGAGCTGATTTATTGCATCTATAAATGCCAACCCATCTGTATTTTGAAGAATGAACCTACACATTGAATAGAAGCAAGTGCAAAAGCAATTTGAGTGCAAATTAGCTCTTTAGTAATATTGTATTAGTGTGTACTTAAGAGTCCTATTCAAAATTACAAAATGCAGTGATAATCTTGTACAAAAGTGAGGTTGAGTATAAAATCCTTGGCTCAACTAAAGAGAATTAGTGTGAGCAAGGATTATCCTACCTTTTGTACATTTGGGATTATTGACTCACCAAATTTGAAGGTGCATATTAGTGGATTATTCTACTCCAAGCTTGCTACCTTGGGAGTGTTGTTTGTTTAATCGATCTCTCTTTTTACTCATTCTATACATTTTGTGTGATTATATTGCTATCAAGTTACTTGTTAGTGTAAAAGATTTTATTTGTGCATCATTTGCAAATTATTTTTAAAAAACCTAATTCACCCCTTCTCTTAGGTTGCTTTAGGCCAACAATTGATATCAGAGCAAGGTCTCTTTATTTTCCTTAAATTGCATTTGACTTAAGATCTTTATGGCAACCAATAATGTTTTATTTCTTGAAGGTCAATCTATCACTAGACCACCTATGTTTAATGAGGTGAATTTCACAAGTTGGAAAGATAGAATGAAAATCTTTTTGCAATCTGTTAATATTGATTTGTGGTATGTTGTCAATGAAGGTCCTTTTGAAGCTATCATTGTGGATGATCACACAAATAGAAGAAGAGAAAAAACAAGGGATGAGCTCACTCCACAAGATAAAGCAAATTTAACTGTACAATGCCTCAATGGATGCTAACGTGTCTACTCGTGTCAAAGGATGTGTTTCAGCAAAAGAAATTCATGAAGGAAGTGATGACATTAGAGAACAAAAGAAATCCTTACTTGTTGCCAAGTATGAGTCTTTCAAGATGGAACCACATGAAAATATCAAAAGACATTGAAGCCTTGGGTAAGGAATAATCCTTGGGTGAGAAAATTAGAAAAATCTTGAATGATCTATCAAAAGAATGGGAAGCCAAATCTATTGCTATAGAGGAAGCAAAGAAAGCCAAATCTATTGCTATAGAGGAAGCAAAGAACTTAAATCCCTTGCCCATTGAGTCATTGATTAACTCTCTCACTTCATATGAATTGAAGCTCAAAGTTAAAGTGGTGGATAATGAAGAAACAAGACCAAAGAGAAGCATTGCATTGAAGACTTCTCAAGAAGAAGATGAAAATGGCTCCATCAATTTAGAAGATGAAGATCTTGATGAAGGTGATTTTGCATTCATCACCAAAGGATTACCTCAAACACTACATCAATAAAAGGAGAATGAGAAAAGGAGGAGCAATCAACTCAAATAACTTCAAAGGGAAGACCAAGCTTGAAATTAAGAAGCAAATGAAAAATACTTTGAATGTGGTCAACTCGGACACTTTGCAAATGACTATCCTTCCGAGAAGAGGAAGGAAAGAAGCAAGCCCCGCTTCAACAATTTTCAAATCACATGGGATGATTGCAACTCCGAAGGAGAAGTTAAAGAAGAAATGGAATCGGTACAAATGGCCTTTATGCCCATTGGTGATGATGAGGAAACAATTACTTATGATTCTAATGATGAAAATGATGATAATGGTGATCTTGAAGCTTTCATTTTAAAATTGCATGATAGCTTAAAGGAATCATATGCTAGAAATAAGTAGTTAGTCAAAAAATCAAGTGCCTTATTGAATGCTAACTCCAAACTTGTGAATGAAAATAATAGGTTATCACAAAAAAATTCTGATTTGAAGAAAAGAATGCATGTAATGTGAAAACAAAGATTAAGGAAGAACAAGCCTTCTTAAAGAAAAGATTGAATGATCTTGATGTACTCTTGCATAAAACATCTTATGGGAAAAAGTTGTTGATATGAAAAAGAATAGAAATATGTTGATCAACAAGAATTTTGTCACTTTTAGAAGGAATGATTTATGTTTTGTAAAATCGAAATCTTCTTTATATGGAAATAAAAATATTATTTGCAATTATTGCCAACAATATAGACATATGAAAAATAATTGTTATGTGAAGAGAAATGAAAAACATGGAATAAATTTTGTATGGATTTGTAGTCAATTTACTAACTCTTATGGACCCAAGAAAATATGGGTACCAAAAGTTATCTCTTAATTCTTTATGCAGGAAGAGAACACCACTAAAAATGCTAAGTGTTTTATTGATAGTGGATGTTCAAGACACATGACCGGTGATGCATCTCTCTTCACCAATCTCAAATCTAAAAATAGTGAAAAAGTGACATTTGGAGATAATATGAATATGCAAAATCTATTGGCATCGGTGATGTAGGTAAAAATGGTGAGACATTGATTAAAAATGTGCTTTTAGTTGACAATTTAAATTATAATCTTTTTAAGTGTGAGTCAACTATGTGATTGAGATTTATATGTGTTCTTTACTAAACATGAATGTCTAATTCTTGATAAGAATTTTGTTATTTTGCTCAAAGGTAGAAGGCTTAATGATGTTTATGTGATTTATCTTAATAATACTAATAATGGTAATGTAAAGTGTTTAACAGCTTCTGTAGATGATCCTTGGCTTTGGCATAGAAAGCTTTGTCATTTCAACATGGACTTGATTGATAATCTAGTTTTCAAAAACAAAATTTGTGATGCATGCCAATTTGGTAAACAAGTTAAAGTTTCCTTTAAACCAAAAAATTGTGTGTCTACCTCTAAACCTTTGGAATTATTTCATATGGACTTATTTGGTCCAACTCAACATGCTAGTCTCGGTGGTAGTAAATATGCCTTTGTGATTGTTGAGATGACTATTCTAGGTATACTTGGGTACTATTTCTTGCTCACAAAAGAAGCCTTTGAAAATTTCGTAAAACTGTTTTCTAAAATACAAAATTTGTTAAATTTGAAAATGGTCCGTTTGAGAAGCGATAACGGAGCCGAATTTAAATTTGGAGGTTTTCCCGAATTTTGTGATCACAACAGCATTTCACATGAATTTTCGGCTGCTGGAGTGCCTCAACAAAATGGTTTTGTTGAAAACAAAAATAGAATACTTCAAGAGGCCGCTAGAACCATGATAAATGAATGTGATTTTCCAAAATATTTTTGGACCGAAGCAGTTAACACGGCTTGTTATGTCATGAATCGAGTTCTTTTAAGGCCTATTTTGAACAAAACTTCTTATAAACTTTTATTTTGTAAAAATCCCGTTGTGAGCTATTTCAAAGTTTTTGGTTGCAAATATTTTATTTTGAAAATTAAAGAGCATCTTGGGAAATTTGACAAAAAATCAAATGAAGGGATTTTCTTAGAATGGGTATTCTAGTGATAAGAAAGCTTACCGTGTATACAATAGAAGAATTCTTATGATTGAAGAAGTTGTACATGTTACTTTTGATGAGGCTAATGATATTATTTTAAGAAATGTTTGTGAAGATGAAGATGTAGGTGTGCAAGAGAAACTTGAGAAGCTCACTAATCGAGAAGAACATCAAGAGACCAAGGAAATCAATGAAGACAATGCTCATCACTTGGATGAAGAAGGAGAAAGAAAAGAAGATTTAGCAAAAGACCTTCCAAAGGCATGGAGATTTGTCTCAAGTCACCCTCAAGAATTAATCATAAGTGATTCATCCGATGGGGTAAAAACTCGTTCTCATAAACCTTTAAATAATAATTGCGCCTTACTTTCTCATATAGAACCTAAACATGTGGATGATGCTTTGAATGACGAATCTTGGATTCTTGCCATGCAAGAAGAACTTAGTCAATTCGAGAAAAATAATATGTGGATTTTAGTTGAAAGACCCTCAACTCATCCCATAATAGGAAAAAAATGGGTTTTTAGAAACAAACAAAATGATGAAGGTGAGATAATAAGAAATAAAGCTAGACTTGTTGCGAATGGTTATGTTCAAGAAGAAGGAATTGAGTTTGATAAGACCTTTGCACCGTTGCTCGATTAGAATTTATTCGTATGTTTCTTGTATATGCATGCTTTAACAATTTCAAATTATTTCAAATGAAAATCAAAAGTGCCTTTTTAAATGGTTTCATTGATCAAGAAGTTTTTGTTCAACAACCCCCTGATTTTGAAAATAAAGATTTTCCAAATCATGTTTTCAAACTATCAAAGGCTTTGTATGGGTTGAAATAAGCTCCGAGAGCTTGGTATGAAAGATTAAGTGGTTTTTTAATTGAAAATTAGTCTTAATAATTTGTTGATCGTTCAATTTTATGTTGATGATATTATTGGAGCAACTAATGAAAATTTGTGCAAAGAGTTTTCCTGCTTGATGCAAAAGGAATTTGAGATGAGTCACTTGATGTTGGGAGAACTACAATTCTTCCTTGGACTTCAAGTTCACCAAACAAAGAAAGGAACCTTCATCACACAAATCAAGTACATAAAGGAGCTGATGTTTCCCAAACCTTATTTTGATGATTACATATGCACTAAACTCTGAATTCAAACTATGCATGTCTACTATCTTGTCTGCTAGAAACAGGGTTTTCGGACGTAGAACACCGTCCGAACTTTACTACATCTTTTAGACGAACAGGAACGTCCGATACAAACTCCCACGGACGCAGTTCATTTTCTGAACGGACAGGCAGAAAGGAAACTTTTTCAAGTACCTGCAACGGACGCACAGGAGTGTCCGGGGAAATATCCCTCGGACACATATTTCTGTCCAATAGATGAGGTAGAATCAAATCTTCTAAGCTTCACAATGGACGCATACAACTGTCCGAACAAAGTCTGCTTCGGATGATCAAGACTGTTGGAAACCTACGGACGCATGCTCGGCCGTCCGAACGGCATTCATCACACACTCTATTGTACTGAGATCGGACGCTTGGTCGGAAACACAACTAATACATCAGACGTCTGAAACCCTTAACGGCTAGTTTTTGTGCATTTATTATTGAGCCATTGGAAAGTAGTTATTAGCATAATTCATTGCTCCTATAAATACCTACTCTATTGTGTTTGTAAATACATCTTACACATTGAATACAAGCTAGTAAAAAAGCAATTTGAGTGCAAATTAACTATTGAGCAATATTGTATTAGTGTGTACATTGAAGTGCAATTCAAAAATATGGAGTGGAATGATAATCTTGTACTAAAGTGAGGTTAAGAGTAAAATCCTTGGCTCAAAAAAAAAGTGAATTAGTGTGAGTAAGGATTGTCCTACTTTGTGTACATTAGAAGATTATTGACTCACCAATTTTGTGAAGCATTCTAGTGGATTAGCACTTCAAGCTTGATAGCTTGGAAGTGTTTCTTGTTTAATTTCTCTCCTTACCTTTTTTATATTCCATAAGCTTTATTGTCTTTAAATATCTATTTATCCATTTGATAGCTTAAAAGATTTTATTGATGATTATTTTACAAAGTAATTTTTAAAAAACCTAATTCACCCCCCCTCTTAGGTTGCTTTGGGGCCAACAATTGGTATCAGAGCATTGGTCTCATTCTATTGCTTAAACTGCTTTTGAGAAAAGATCTATTATGGCAACCAACAATGTTCGTCCTAAGTTCTCTGTTCTCTCGGACAAAAATATCCATCCGAACTCCCTATTTTTCATACTTTTTGTCTCGGATGTTTCCCTTTGTCTGAATTGTTTTCCTATTTTCACCAAACTCATTGGAAAATCGAATGAACGATCACAACTGTCTGACATTCTTTTGGACGCATGATTAAGATTTTTGGTCGTCCGTTCATCTGAGATCGAACCCATGATCGGACGTGTATCAATCATTTGGACGTCTGAACGACTGTTCTATTCCCTTAAAACCTTTCATTTTCCCCTTTACGGACACACGTTCACAACTGAACCCTAGCTCTGAGCTTAGAGAAATTAGAGAAAAACACCAAATTCCTTCAATTTGTCCTTTCTTCTCTGAAATTCGTCCAGAAATTCATATTTCTATCTCTTCACCTGCCCCATTTGAACTCTTTTTCACCTTATTACCATCCCCCTTCCTTCAATTTCCTAAAAACCTCTTCACTCTTATTTTCGCACTCTCCAACTCTTCGATTCAAGATGATTCGCTCATATAGGGGGTCTTCAATAGGCACCAGAGGCAAGAAATCGAAGGGAAAGGCTCCAGTACAAGGCCAAATATCAACAAATCCTCAACCCACTTCAAATCCCACTTTGTCTAAATTCATTGATACCAAGGCATCTGATAGGTGCACATCTTTGCTTAGTAAATCCATTATAGTGCAACATCCTGTTTCTCAAGGCTTGTTTGACGAATTAAACTTATCTTTTATCAAGGAATGTTTTGAAAAACGAAAATGGGAAAATTTGATTCATCTTGATTTGCTTGTGTATCATGATATGGTATTACAAGGTTTTTATTGCTAATCTTCGCAAAGGTTCAACTGTTTGAACCTTAGTTTCTCGTATAAATCACATCAATCTTGAATTTACTTCCAATGTCATTAATTAGATTTTTGAATGTGAAGTTCTTCTTTCTGATGAAATCTCATATTTATTTTCTTTAGATAAATGGCCTACTGTTGAAACTCGATTTGATATCGAGGAAGTCAAGCAAATTTTTCATGTTGATTTTAAATAGGTTTCGGAAGCCAAAACTACTTTGCTTAGTCCTGAGTTGCAATATTTTGTACACCTTGGTTACCAATTTGCTACTGCCCACTAATGGACATCGTACTGAGCCAGGAAAAATGCAATTGTATATGTTCTATTTCATTTTTAAGGGAATCTGACTTGATTTTGGATATTTATTTTGTTCATTGTGGGAATTATTCTTGACTGATACCCTACAGAACATTCCATTTTGGAAATTTTTAACTAAAATTTTTTATCATTTCAACATTCCCTTTACTGAAAAAATAATAATCCCCCATATTTTAATAAAGCTTACATTGAATGAAAAGGTTCGCATTTTTTCAATGAAAAATGGTTCACTAAAGTCGATTATGAAATTGAAAAATCAAAGGATCATGCCGCAAGTTCAGGACATGCACTTCCTCATTCCATTCCTGTTCATCCCTCTTCTTCCATACCTCCACTACCCCATTCCTCACACATTCCCTCTTCCTAACCCTGTCTTTCCCAACTGTGCATACTTGTCACAAATCTGAGCAATCAAATGAGCTCTTTTCAATGCCGCATAGTTCAAAAATTAAAAAAGACTGGAGACCAAGCAAACTATTCTTCAGGAAGCCTTAAGTCTCGGTATGTTTGCATCAGCTTAGGTCCAATTTGCCAATATTCAGTCACAGTAAATTCTTGAGTTCTCTTCCGATTGGGACGATGAAGACAACGACGATCTCGACCACCCTAATCCTGAGCCAGAAGCTCATACAGATCTGATTAGTACCTCTAATCCTAAGAAATCTACTTCATGTTCCTAGTGTCGAGGCTGATGATGATGAAGATGTTGATGACATATTCAACTACATCATGCAACGCCATGATCCTCAAGACCTAAGTGAATATGATAGTAAGGCTACGGATGATGATTTGCCTGCAAAAAAATGCAAACGCGAGAAGCACTCCAAGAAGAAAAATGATTTAGATTCTTCCTCCTAGTTTACTTCTTTTAGAATACCTTTGCTTCTTTTTTCCTTGGATTCATGTCTTTGAACTTATATTACATTTGCTGAGCTTGGATGTATCTTCTTAAATATTTCTTTTATTTAATGATGCTCTTTTTACCTATGTTTATCCTTCTTGTGGTTTGAGAAAGAGGGTGCATCCTCTCAGGGGGATTTTGTTTTGTTTTGATGATGCCAAAAGAGGGAGAAGTATATTATTGCTTATGATTGTGTGTTTGATTGATCATGGTTGTTTATGGCTGTTGGATTATGATTGTTGGATTAATTGTTTAAGCTATGATTGGGTATAATTATAGCTTAGCTTGCTTTGCCCTACGATTTTTCATCATAAAAAAAGGGGAGATTGTTGACCTACAATCTTGATTTTGATGATGACAAATTCAATCTAACAATCTGAATTTAAGCTGTGCAGGAATTTTGTTTTATCTACTCACAGCAGGGTTTTCGGACACTGCACATCGTCTAAATAGAACAAAGTTGCTCGAACACAGAATTTCGTCTGAACAGAATTATCTCGGACATAACACACCATCCAAAAGGTCAAGCAGAGAGAAAGGATCTGAGGCACTTACAACGGATGCTCAATATTGTCCGAAGGAAATTTCATTGACACGCCTGACTATCCGAAGGCAGAGTAACCCTGGACAAAGCATTAAACCTTTCGGACGCATTACTCTGTCTGAGGATCGAACTCATCAATCTACTTGTTTCGGATGTAGGAACAGACACAACCTCGGCTGTTCGAACAAAGATTTCAACTCATGATATCGCTGATCGGACGCTTGTTCGGACTCTTAAAAAAGATCTTTAGCTTATCAGATGTCTGAAACCTATAACGGCCAATTTCTCAGTATTTATTACTTGGCCGCTAGGAAGTGGTTGGGAGATGATTTATTGCATCTATAAATGCCAACCCATCTGTATTTTGAAGAATTAACCTACACATTGAATACAAGCAATGCAAAAGCAATTTTAGTGCAAATTAGCTCTTTAGTAATATTGTATTAGTGTGTAGTTAAAATTGCTATCCAAAATTGTAGAGTGGAGTGATAATCTTGTACAAAAGTGAGATTGAGTATAAAATCCTTGTCTCAACTAAAGAGAATTAGTGTGAGTAAGGATTATCCTACTTTTTGTAAATTTGAGATTATTGACTCACCAAACTTGAAGGAGCATCTTAGTGGATTACTACTCCGAGCTTGCTAGCTTGGGAGTGATGTTTGTTTAATCTCTCTCTCTTTTTTCTCATTCTATACATTTTGTGCTTAATTGATTATATTTCTATCAACTTACTTGTTAGTGTAAAAGATTTTATTTGGTTGATTAGGTGTATCATTTGCAAATTATTTTAAAAAACCTAATTCACCCTCCTCTTAGGTTGCTTTGGGTCAACATCTATAAATTATGAAAATATCCTTGAAAATTCAATAAAGTTAATGATTGACCCCTAGTGGTTTTGTAGAATACATAGAGACCGAATGAATTTATGAAATGACCAAAATACCCTTAATGTTTTATAAATTACATAAAAGAAAAGTTACGAAAAGACCTCAAATGAATTTCTAAGTTTGTAAAATGTTCCGAAGTATTTTATTTGACTTGAGTCGAGTTCGAGAGGTTTTCCAAGTATTATAAATGAGTTTCTTAATGATATAAAAGTCTATTAATATTATAATGGTGACTTCAATGTTGCTACAAGAAAATTATATGATACTATAGTAAATATTATTTTATGAATATTAGGACACTTATAGACTATTGAAAAAGTTGAGTATTTAAGATATTATAGGATAATTTAAATAAATGAAGAGCATATGTTAAGTGATAGAATAATTCTAGGATGTGAACCTTTTATACGAAATATTGAAAAGGAGCAAGTACAAGAGTAACGTGATTCTTCAGCATACTGAGGTAAGTGGTGCTCACCCTTTGATTTGTAAATTATTTTACGAACTCGTATATTTTATTAAATGAATTTATGAACTTGCATGTTTTCAAAATTATTTTATGAAATGATTATTTGAGTATGAAAATCTGGATCATGTATGGCTATTTGACTTTGATGCCTCTTTTAACACCCTAGTTTTAAATCAATAAAAACACCTAAATCCTATCACTAACTAGGTGGCATCCTGCAAGTATACGGTTGTCAACTAGTAGCAAGGGAAGTAGGGATTGTGTTCCCACGAGGATTGTCGATTGCAATTACCAAGGTTTTAACGGTAAATGTGTAGCTAAGCTAAATCAATTAGTAGATGGAAGAATTATTCTAATGAAAGCTATAACTTCAATTCTAACTTAATTTCATCTAATTAAGTCTAAGATTTAGAACAAGTGCATAAATCAACTTAAAAGACCATAAAGCAATAAAAATTGATTACTAAAGCATTCATTTCTAAAGTAGAAATTAGGAAAATATCAACTATGAAATTAAATATTTTTGGATTTTTCAATTGGAATTAAGGAAACCCACTAAGAATTAACTAGAAACTAAAGCTAGAAATTGAAAATTCTTAAATAGAAAGCAAGAAATTGATAAGAACCCCAATTTTACTAAAAACCCTAAATTGAAAGCAAAGAAATTTTTACTAAAATAAAGAAAGCAATTAAAAATTATATCTACTTGAAGTTTACGAAAAACCCACTACGATGATCTAATAAAGACGTAAACTTGACAAGAAATTTAAAGAAGATCCAAGATGAGGATTAAGAGAAAATTCTATTAGAAAAAGTAACTTGTAGTCTAAGCTATCCTAATTTATCTAGAATTATCTAAAACTCTCTATTCTAAACTATCTACTCTCTTTATTTTCTAGCTTAAATAGTGCAGATTATACAAGGACAAAATCAGGGTTTTTGGACTGGAATTTACAAAATTGCCCTTACAACTTAACATTTAGCGAGTCGAGATTGCGGTCTGGAAGTTTTGAAACCGCGATCTCAACTCTAAAATTTTAGCACTAATTCCCGAATCGAGATCGCGGTTTGGAATAATCGAGACCACGATCTCGACTCTCCTTCCAGCAACCCTCATTTCCTCCATTTTGCAATTTAGTCCCTTGGGCTTTGGTCCTTCCAGCTTTTAACCTTTAATTTTTAACCTGCATAATATTAACACCATTAAGCACTTAATTAAACTAAAAATTTAACACAAAAATTATCATAATTAATTCAAAAATGAAAATACAAATACATATGAAAGAAATTAACTAAAATCTTCAATTACTTATCTAATTTTGAAATTTAAACTATCAAAATGCTATAATTAGAGGAAAATAACACTAGTTTACTAGAGTTATCACACCCCCAAACTTAGCGTTTTGCTAGTTCCGAGCAAAACAAAGATCAGAATACAATAAATGAAACCTACTAACATTCAAATATTTAAACACCCCCAAAGTTGACGTGACACTTGATGAATCATGGATGTACTTAGAACAATTAAGCGATCTCTCATGAAATGTTCAACACTACGTTATATGAAATATATGAGTAAATCAATCCAAAATTGAAATTTCATTTCACAAAGAAGCACAAATTCATTCACTACACAAGATTCACATCACCAAGCATTACCATTCTCTAAAAGAATTACCAAAAGTTTTAGTTCTTTTCATTTGAAACATCATTACTTCTCAACTCACAAATATTATAAAGTTAATCAACTTTCTCGACTAAGCATTATGAAAGTAGAAGTTCAATTAGGAATCAACTGAAATGCAATTTTCACACATTTCGGGAACAAACCTCTAACAAGGAATAAGTAATATGAGATTAATGATAAGTATTACAAACATTTACTCCTTAACTTATTGGTATACGAAAAAAGCAATTCCTAATGGCTTAATTCGGAGAAACAACATGGGTACATGTCGGAATCCCGTACTCGCCTTATTACTACTCTAATAGCTTAATTCGGAGAAACAACATGGGTTCATGTCGGAATCCCGCACTCGCCTTATCCCTAAATTTTTTTTTTGACGGCCCTAAGCCAAGGAAAAGGTGTAAAATGTACCAAAAATTAATCTTGAATATCAATTATTCACAAGTTAGAAGAACATTCCCTATGCAAACACACGAAATGTCCCAAAATTCTTTCTATTTCAATTAACTCATTTCTTTCCAAAAGATAGTTCATCAACCACATAATATAAATGATTTGTTAAGAAACAGCATTTCAAATAAATTTTCCTAACATTTCAGTACTTCTTTTTGAAAAATAGAAATGCTAAGTTTATGAATTCTTTATATTGTAAATGAACTACTCACTCACACAAAAATTCTTGAAAAGAATCAATCATATACTTCACTCACAAGGTATTGAACATCAAATTTATCATCATTGAGTACCTAATATACTGATCAACTTTCCATCCATTAATCATCAAGTGGCAAAAAAAGAATATATAAAATGACCATTTCCGACACAAAAAGATAAACACCCCCAAACTTGTCTCTTTTATTCAAGTTCATGAATAAATCATCCTTCCACTCACCCAAAATTAAACATCAAGACAAACCCAAAATTAACGAAAACTACTTAAACTATTCCCTACTTTTAAGCCTGGAATTAAAATTGAGTAACAATGCCAAGAGCAACCATGCCATGCATCTCGCCAAGTAAGCTTCAAACAAAATCAATTTTCCATTCAACTCATCAACTAATGCAAAGATGGCATCAGCTTATGGCCCTTAGCCATATTACTCTTATTTGGCAGTAATCATGACCAAAGCTACACCAAGTATCTAGCAAGAAATTTCACAAAAATTCAATCCATGAAGCATTAAATTAATTAGCTACTTGGCGTCAGCTTAAGGCCATTAGCCAGATTACTAAAAAGGAAAATCAAATTACTTCCAATCATACTAAAAATAACATAAATTCATGGTTGAAGTGCTTTTGAAAGGAAGAAAATGTGAATTTTTTTTTTTTAGGTTATCCTTGCAAATGGAGAAAAACGGTCAAGAGTGAAGCAAATTCGGCTAAGTGTAAAAAAAAAATACACTTTGCAGAAGTTTGGCTCGAGACCGCGGTCTCAACTCTGAACTTCTATAAAGGCAAATTCTGGGCCGAGTCCAGACCGTGATCTCAAAAATTTGAGATCGTGGTCTCAAATGTGAACTTCTGTAAAGGCAATTCTTGGGCCGAGTTGATACCGCGATCTCAAATCAAAAGGAATAGACCAATTTGGTGCTACAATAATCGGGGCAATCACTAGAGCATGTTTTAATTCATTGAATGCTTCCAAACAAGAATCATCAAAATGAAATGGACAATCTTTTTGAAGTAGAAAGCACAAGGGTCCAGCAATATGAGAAAAGTTCCTAATGAATCTTCTATAAAAACCCGCGTGACCTAAAAAACTTCTTACCCTTAGAATTTTTAACATTGATTGGAGGAGGTAACTTTTCAATTACCTCCACTTTTTCCCTATCAACCTCTGTTCCCTTTGATGAGACCTTGTGACCCAAAACAATTGCTTCTCTTACCATGAAATGACATTTTTCCCAATTGAGAACTAAATTATTTTCCACACATCTCTTCAATAGCTTGGACAAATTTTCAAGACAATTATCAAATGAGCTACCAAAAACACTAAAATCATCCATGAAAATCTCAATGCTCTTTTCAACCATGTCATGAAAAATGGCAAACATACAACGTTGAAATGTACTTGGGGCATTGCAAAGTCCAAAGGGCATTCTCCTATATGCAAAAGTACCAAATGGGCATGTGAAAGTTGTTTTATCTTGATCTTCCGGGGAAATAACAATTTGAAGGTATCCGGAATAACCATCAAGAAAATAGTAATATGAAAACCGGCCAACCTCTCAAGCATTTGATCAATAAAAGGTAAAGGAAAATGATCCTTTCGGGTGGCTTCAGCTTCAACCTTCAAAAATCAATGCACATACGCCAACCCGCAACCAATCTAGAGGGGAGAAGCTCATTGGTTTCACTTATGATTACCGTAATACCACCCTTTTTAGGAACAACTTGAGTGGGACTAACCCACTCACTATCGCTAATAGGGTAAATAATACCGGCTTTCAAATGTGATGAATGTCAAAGGGTGGGTAATATTTCAAGGAAACATAAAATGCCCCTTCATGGCATTATTGAATTGGAAGTGTTTGATGCTTGGGAGATTGATTTCATGGGACCTTTTCCGGTCTCATATTCCAATAAGTACATTTTGGTTGCGGTGGATTATGTGTCAAAATAGGTTGAAGCAATTGCTACCCCAACCAATGAAGCCAAAGTGGTTACTAAATTCCTTCGCAGGAATATCTTTGCACGATTTGGGGTACCTCGAGCTATCATTAGTGATGGGGGATCACATTTCAAGAATTCCCAATTTGAGGCATTAATGACAAAATATGGGGTGAAAATCACAAGGTCGCTTTAGCTTATCACCCACAAACATCGGGTCAAGTGGAGGTTTCCAATCGAGAATTGAAAAGAATCTTAGAGAAAATAGTGAATAATGGTAGGAAGGATTGGACATTAAAGTTAGATGACACTTTGGGGGCTTATCGTACGGCATTCAAGACTCCAATAGGCATGTCTCCGTACCGTATCGTGTATGGAAAGGCATGTCACTTGCCGGTTGAACTTGAACAGAGGGCATATTGGGCTATAAAGAACTTGAATTTTGTGTTAAAAGAGGCATCAAGTTCTCGACTCTCCTTCCAGCAATCCTCATTTCCTCCATTTTGCAATTTAGTCCCTTGAGCTTTGTTCCTTCCAGCTTTTAACCTTTAATTTTTAACCTGCATAATATTAACACCATTAAGCACTTAATTAAACTAAAAATTTAACACAAAAATTATCATAATTAATTCAAAAATGAAAATACAAATACATATGAAAGAAATTAACTAAAATCTTTTTCAATTACTTATCTAATTTCAAAATTTAAACTATCAAAATGCTATAATTTAGAAGAAAATGACTCTAGTTTACTAGAGTTATCAGACTTGCTTGGTTTTCAAGTTATAGAAACGAGATATATGCATGACTTTTAGTATGTATGAAATGCATGTGACGAATGGGAAAACATTAATGAATAAAGGCTCTAAATGAACATGAAATAGTTGGTAGGGATTATAGTCCTGATTTATATTGATATACTGGTACACTAATATCCAGATAAACGATATACAATAGGTCAAGTAATCCCATAGAAACCTCTTGACAACTTTTTCTAGTGAGGTCCATCACTAGGTTAAGTACTAGAACCGATAAAAGCATGTACTGTTTTGATCCTCTATAAATTGTACATGATTTGTAAATGAATTTGTGATATATCATAGATTATTTAAAAAGTAAATGTTACATAATTTGATATCGATAAATGATACATGAATTTTGAAATACAAGTTGAATTACATCCATGATTGATTACATGTAATGAAAATGACCTATGATTTGAAAAAAAAGATGATTTTGGTAAGCATAAGCATGTGATAGTAGGACTTATCTCTTTGAAATGTATATGTATGTAACGTATGACTTGTCTCTTTAAAATGTATATGTATGTAACAGCATGATCCAATGCGTGTAAGTGCTACCTACTGGGTGACTTATCGCTCACCCCATTCCCTATATTTTTGTAGAAAAGATGAGTACGAGTACGAGTATGTCATCATAAAGGACGAACCTTGGACATACTCGAACAAAGAAGACACAATTGTTATTTAGTAGTAGGATTTTATTAAAGTTAATTGATATTAAATAGTCCATCTTTTGAAATAAGTAGAGTCTGTGTACTCGTTGCACTATGTCTTATTCATTAATTTTGTTATTTTAGGATTTATTATTTGAATAAGTATCACATTATCTTGGACTTAAATTATAAATAGATGTTTTTTCTATTATACTTAGTATTTGAGGTTTCGATAAGATATATGATTGATGCCTTGTAATCATGGGAGTACAGTTTTACGGATACAGAGAATGACACGTGTCTGGCAAGTGCGGGTAAGGGGCGTGACATAGAGAATCTTCATGGACTAGCTTCCAGCAATTGAAGTTTTGCGCATTTTAGATGGTGGTAAAGTGAGACCACATAAAGAGCTCTTCTTCATTCAATCAGTAAGGTATGATTCCTCTTTCCTTTTTGTTTGAATCTCCATATAGAATTTACAATTTCTCACAACTTCTCCCTTCATTTATTGAGTTGGAGGAATCCATAGGAGGCCCACCCATTATGCATGGAATGAAATAATCTTTCTATCTATGACTTTTCTTTTGATTCTAGTCGAATGAATATGAAAAGGAGATCAATCAAAAAATAGTCCATGAATAAATAAGTAACGGCCTTTCATCCCCTTTCTAGTGACTCGAGGTGTTGTTCTAATAAATGCACTTCAAAGGAAAAGAAGTTAGGTTTCTCATGTTGGTATCGCCAAGGCATGAAATATTTTGAAGTTAGGTAAAGAAAACATGCTTTTTGGGGAGAGATACTATTTCACCAATCAAGTCACAGGTATCTAATATATTCATACTTAATAATTTTTCACAAAGTGGTGATGAAACATATAACTTGTACAAATCTTTCTACTTTCTAAGTTGATCCAATTCATTCATTCGTAGAGTTATTTACCTAATCATAGACATTTTTGGAACACCTCTAATAGAGGGATATAAAATCAATTTTGAAAGAATATATTATCAACCTCTTTTAGATATGAATATATATGATTCGGAAGGAAAGAACTTGCATCAGTATTGCAATTTCAATTCAAACATAGAGATTCACACTCCATGTTCAAAGAAATATTTACCATCCAATAAGAGGAAAAGTGCTTTTTCAACGAGATAGTGCTTTTTATACTCTCTCTCAAAATAGGAACCTAATTCAGATACATATGCTATATTTCCTTACTTTGATAAGGTACAAATATCTAAGTTTCACTAGTGATATTTTAGATACTTTGTAAGACCTATTACTGATATCAAGTTGCAGTCAAAAGTGGGTATTCATTTTTCACGATATTATGCATAGATTAGGTCTATCATGGAGAATTCTTCAGTAAAATTTGTGTCTTCCACAATGGAATCTAATAAGTGAGATTTTGAGTAGTATTTACATAATCTTCTTCTGTATGGAGAAATTATTCATCGAAGTAATAAGTCATTATTGATATCAACACATCTGAGACTGCTAAATGTTTAGGAGTTCCTTTAATCAACCCTTTTCCTTCTTCTTGTTGCTAGATATCTCGTTTTTACACACATCTTCACTTTGTTTCTCAAGTCTTTAGTGAGTTACAGATAGAGTTCGAAAAGGTCAAATCTTTGATGATTCTATCATTTATGATTGAGTTGCGGAAACTTTTGGATAGGTATCCTACATCTAAACTGAATTATTTTTGGTTAAAGAATCTTTTTCTAGTTGCTCTTGAACAATTAGGATATTTTCTAGTAATCTTATACAGCAAAAAAGAATACGAGATTCTCTTTCTGTTGAGAACATGCTTGGTCCTGCTTATGGGGTCAATCAACACGTTCTAAGAAGAGATTTTGAATATCAATCTCATACCAAATCCTATCAATCAAATCACTGTTTAAGAAATACGAGACTTATAAGTTGTACAAGTAAAGAGTCTATTAATTGATAAGAAAATAAAATATGAGACTAGGGATTGGATTGATAATAAAATAGAATCTTGGATCACTAATAGTGATTCGATTGATGATGAAGAAAATAGAATTCTTGGTTCAATCCTCCACATTGTGTTGGATTTCACCATTTTATATGTGTTTGGTATTTTGTCATTAAGCAATACTAGTTGAGAGCCTAGACTATGTTGTCATTGATCAATACTAGTTGAGAGCCCAAACTATACATGTTGGTGGTTTGGGGAACTATCCTATGTCACACGCGCATGCTTACCCGGCACGGTGTGGTGTGGTAAGCGTGTATGATCCGTTAGAGTCCAATTTTACTCCTTGTACAAGTTTTTTCCTATATATTTGGTGTGTTAGAGTTGGGTTTCTATCCGACTTTGTTACCAATTTTGTGTGAGATTTACTTATTAATCTCTATCCAATTAATGTTCACACTGGAAGTTGGTTATTCATTTGTGTTCAGAGACTAATTTTGCTCCTCTCTTTTCTCTCAAGTTAGACCGATTGCTCTCAACCTCTGGTCGAACTACGCACTTTAAATAGAGGCCTTGAGGTTCTCTTTAAAGCACACCAAAAAGCTCTATTCTTTTACTTTTTTTTTTCTTTTCCTTGGTACTGAGTAGTCTTATGTTGAGCACGAAGTCTTACTTGCAAGTGCACGCGACCGAGACTGCCGTTGAATTATAGAGAGTGACCACCAAGTGATCCCATTTGCATCACTGGATTACAATCCCGTGGGGGGATGAAATCACTTTCAAGGACATTGATTACATGCCTTGGCAATTCTATTCCAGTTTTAATTGTTGTTCTATCCAATTTAAATTCCAACAATCTTGAAAGCAACAATTTCTTTGTGTTGTTGCAATGACCAACGGGGTGTTCTTGATATGTCAAAATTGCAACTATTTAATAACAAGAACTAAAAAATCTGGTCCAAGAAAGTTCTATTTTATATACAAACCCTCAAAATAAATTACATCCTATTTGGAGATGATGCACCTTCTGAATCCACTATGCTGATGATAACCGCTGGTGGTCACGTGTAGAACTTCATGACTGACGCCCTATTTGATCTGTACTGCCTACATATATATCTACCAAAGAAATATGGGTTGCCCTGGATAAGAAGTACAACTCTAAAGATGTTGGAAAGAAGAAGTACGTGGTTGGCAAGTTCCTAAATTTCAAGATGGTGAATGACAAACTTGTCGCTAACCAAATTCATGCATACCAAAATATTATTCTAGACATCACTCAGGAGGATATGAAAATTGATGATGTCTTCTGTGTTGCTGGATTGATCGAGAAACTGCCATCATTTTAGAAGAAATATGAGTATAGGAATACGCTGAAACATGAGAAAATTAGCATGACACTTGATGAGATGATATCTCACTCTAGATCGAGAAAAGCAATCATCTCAAGAATAAGTCTGATCTGGCTTATGAGTTTGCAAGCAAGTTAAACTTGGTGGATAGAAGGCCTAAGGGAGCTTCCCAAAGATTCAAAGGCAAAAATCATGGATCCAGGAAGAGCAGGAACCACAACAACCATCAAAACCAAGACAACTAACACAAGCAATTTGATAAGTTCAAAAAGTTTGTTAAGATTAAAAAGTTTGAAGGACCTTGCTATGTCTGTGAAGTTGAAGGTTACAAGGCAAAAAAATGCATGTTTCGCAAGGGACAAGAGTAGCAATCAGCCAATCAAGTGAACCTTGTTGAAGGCAATGAGGCAATTGTTTATGTTGTCTCCGAGCAAACTTGGCTCAAATGTGACTGAATGGATTGTGGCTATTGGAGCTACGAAACATATCCCTGTTGACAACTGTCACTTCCCCAACTGAGTATGAAAGAGTAAGCAACAGGGAGCAAGTCTTCCTTGGATATGCTCGTGCTACTCTAGTGTTAGGAAAGGGAAAGGTCCTTTTGATGCTTACCTTTGGAAAATGCATTACTTTGACCAATGTGCTGCATGTTTCATCCATAAGAAGAAACTTAATTTCTAGTTCTTT
This sequence comes from Cinchona pubescens, assembly GCA_025175665.1. Taxonomy (NCBI): domain Eukaryota; kingdom Viridiplantae; phylum Streptophyta; class Magnoliopsida; order Gentianales; family Rubiaceae; genus Cinchona; species Cinchona pubescens. The sequence goes on from JANKKI010000235.1 coordinate 854,037, forward strand.
GCTTATTAAGGCTATTATTGAACTTGTTTTTTAGGGTGATAAGTTAATTTTGACAAGGAATGGAGAATTTGTGAGAAAGAGTTTTTTATTGTGGGTAGGGGTGGTCAAACCCAACCCAACCCAAATGAATTTGGGGTTAAATGGGATGGGTTATCAAGATTTGGGCTATTTGAGTTGGGTTATCCGAGTTTGGTTGGGTTGGATTGGGTTTTATTTTTAAAAACCCAACCCAATAACCCAATAACCAAAAAAAGTTTAATTATATTTTTTAATTTTCGTTTTTGTCCTAATTATGTCATCTGATTTATACTTTTTTCCTTTTCATTCTTGAATAATACAGTATAATTTATCATATTATATGATTTTTTTTCTTTTAAATTTTAACCTAATCATTTTATATTTAGCTAAAAATATATTTTTTATGGAAAATATTATAATTATATATTTTTTAAATTTTTAATTAATTTGCATTTTTAACCCAAATGACCCAAAAATCTGAGTAACCCACCCGATTGATACTTGGGCTAGGTTTAATTGGTTGCTATATTAGTTAGGTTGGGTTGGGTTGGGTTTTAATTTTTTGACCCAAAAATCTAAAAATCCTAACCTAAACACCCAACTCATGAACACTCCTAATTGTGGGGACTTATTTAATGCTACTTGCAATGGAATGAAAAAGAATGCTACTTTTGCTTATATTGTTGATTCTATTGATATGTGGCATGCTAGATTAGGACACGTAAATGTTGACTCTATAAAGAGAATGGACAAAACAAACTTGATTCGTAATCTGACTGATTGTAGGCTCACAAAATGTTAAATTTGTATGGAAGCTAAACATTATAAACAAATTCTTTGAATTTGATGAAAGGTCTAGTAGTGTTTTAATTCACAGTGATCTTGGGAACTTTAAAAGTAATATGAGCAAAGATGGAAAGAAATATTATATCACCTTCATTGATAATTACTCAAGATAGACTAAATTATATCTCCTAAGTCAAAAAGATGAAGTTGAAGAAATGCATTAAATTCAAAAATGAAGTGAAAAATCAACTAGAGAAAAAGATTAAAAGACTTAGGTCTGATAGAGAAGGTGAATATGATTCCAAATTGCTCAAGAAGTTTTGTGAACAAAATGGATTAATTCATGAGACTACTTAACCTTACTCGCCTCAATCTAATGGGATTCCAGAAAGGAAAAATAGAACTTTTAAAAACATGATGATTGTAATGTTAATAAGTTCTGGGTTACCTACTAACATGTGGAGGAAGGCTATTTTGTATGCTTGTCATATTCTTAATAGAATACTTCACAAGAAAATTTCAAAGACACCTTATAAACTGCGGAAAGTAGTTTCAGCAGAGTTTTGCTCATAACATTGGGTATCTCAAAGTGTGGGTAGTTTCTAGCTAAAATAGGAATATCAGACTTTAAAAGAAATAAAATTAGCCTTAAAACTGTTGACAGTGTCTTCAATGGGTATGCACATCATACTACTGCCTATACGTTCTTGACTGTGGAGTCTATTCATGTCATGGAAACTAAAAAAGTTGAGTTTTTTGTGAATGTTTTCCCAATTAAAAATTCCATAAAAATATTGTCTCAAGAAATTCAATATTTAAAAGAACATGAGAATGAAAAAACTCAAGAACTAAGAAGAAGTAAAAAGGCAAGAGTACAAACTAACTTTGAGGTAATTTTATAACTTATTTCATAACTGAGGAAGATCCAAAAACATATAAAGAGACAATGAATTCAATTGATACCAGTTTTTAGAACGATGTAGTTAAAAATGAACTTGAGTCCATAATGAGTAATAACACTTGGGAATTGGTAGATTTTCCTAGGGAGTGTAAACCCATTGGGTGTCAAGTGGGTATTTAGAAATAAATTAATGCTTGATGGTTCTATTGATAAATTTATGACACGTTTAGTGGCTATGGGATTTACACACAAAAGAAGGTATCGATTACTTTGACACTTATTCACCTATCACCAGAATCACTACCATTAGGGTACTTGTTGCTATTGCTTCCACATATAATTTGATTGTGCACCAAATGGATGTGAAAACAACTTTTTGAATAGTGAATTGGATGAGGAAATATACATGCATCAACCTAGGGACTTTGTTGTTGAAGGACAAGAATATAAAGTGTTTAGATTTGGTCTTAAACAAGCTCCTAAATAATGGCATGAAAAATTTGACAAGATCCTTGTTTCTAATGGCTTTAAAGTAAATGAATCTGATAGATGTGTCTATAGCAGATTTCATGAAAATGTTGGGGTTTTGATATGCTTGTATGTTGATGACATGCTTATTTTTGGAATTAATGAAACTATTGTTAAACAAACCAAGTCTTTTCTTGTTTAGCTGTCTCTTAAAGGTCCAATTTTCACACGAAAGACATCGGTAAAGCTCATATTATTTTGGGTCTTAAATTGACTAAAATTGACAATGGTTTCATGTTTTCTTAGTTACACTATGTGGAAAAAATCCTAAAGAAGTTTAACTACTTTGATTTGGATTCTGTTAGTACACCTAGGATCCTAGTGTGCACTCTCAGGAAATATATCACACATAATCCTGATAGGAGCCATTGAAATGCATTATCTGAATTGCTTAGATATTTAGAAGGCACCATGCATCTAGGACTTCCTAGTAGTCCTTCTATGCTAGAAGTTTATTGTGATGCTAATTGTGTGTCTAATAATGATGAAATTAACTCCGCAAGTGGTTAGGTTTTTACACTTGCTGGAGGTGATATTTCTTGGAAATCATCCAAGCAAATACATAATGCTAAATCTACCATAGAATTTGAGTTTATTGCTTTAGAATTGGCGTGTTCAGAAGCAGAGCAACTTCGATATTTATTGACTAACATTCTTTTATGTAACAATATAACCAAAGCCTGTGTCTTTTGTTTCTTTGCATTGTGATTCATAGACAATGATCACTAGGGCCAAAAGCAAAATATACAATGGGAAGAGTCGACGTATCCATTTGAGACACAATATTGTGAGACAGCTCATGAGCAATGGAGTCATAACCATGGACTCTGTGATGTCTGAAAAGAATTTGGCTGATCTTTTGACTGAAGGACTAAACCAAAATTTAGTCCCAAATACATCACCAGGAATGTGACTTAGAACCATTAATGGAAATTGAATATGATGGCAACCCAACCTACATTAGTGGAGATCCCGTGAAGTAGGTTCAATGGGTAATAATAAGTCACAAAGATATTCCTTTTGCACTATCATATGCGGTTCCTCTATAGTATAGATAGTGCTTACGTCTATAAATTATGAGGGTTGAGTTGATAACTCTTAATGAGTTTATATCCTTTATAGGTAGTGTGCAGCAGTACACATTTGATAAGCTCACCTATATAAGTGTGAAAATCTTAGGGGCCGCTTCCTATGAGACTAACGAGTATGTCCCCAGAGCACTCATAAACATCCAAGTAGGGTGCATGACCCAAAAGTCACCAAACTGAGAGCTTATAATGGATTGAAGTCTAGCATGTACTTAGCTGTAGGAGTGTGTGTTAAGGAGGAAGGTTCAAGACCTTAGTAACCTATCTTCTGATACTTTTCTGTTGAATGCACTAAGTGCGATTCAAGTCCAAAAGATATCATCATTTATGTGTTAGATTTCTTTACTCAGTGCCACTTCTTTATTTTTGAGTCATGTAGGGGATTGTTGGATTTTGCCTCCTAAATAAAATTTCAATAAAATTTGATTTCTTTGCATTTTTTATCCTCTCCTTTTGTGAAACCATTTGTCCAACATTAGAACTTTGTGTTAGATTTCTTCATCTTATATGTGTTTGGTATTTTGCAAATTGAGCAACACTAGTTGGAAGCCTATATTATGCGTAGTTTCTAGTTTGGGGAATAATCCTATGTCACATCTAATGGCATGTGCCCGACGCAGCGCAGTGCGGTGCGGTGTGTGCATGTGATCCATTAAAGATTTACTCCTTATAGAAGTTTTTTACTATATCTTTGGTCTGTTAGAGTTGAGTTTCTATCCGACTTTGTTATCAATTTTATGTGAGACTTTACTTGTTAATCTCTGTCTGATTAGTGTTGACACTGGAATTAGTTATTCACTTGCATTCGGAGACTAATTTTGCTTCTATATTTTCTCCCAAGTTAGATCGATTGCTCACAACTTTTGGCACAACTACTCACTATAAATAGAGGCCTTGAGGTCCTCTTCAAAGCACACCAAAAAGCTCTCTTCTACTGCTTTTTCTTCTTTTTCACTTCTTTGGTACTGAGTAGTCTTGTGTTAAGCTCAAAACTTTGCCTGCAAGTGTACGCAACCAAGGCTACTGTTGAATCCTAGAGAGTGACCGCCCAGTGATTCCATTTGCATCAGTGAATTACAATCCCATAGGGAGCAAAATCACTTTCAAGGCTATACAAACACTGATTACACACCTTGGCAATTCTATTCCACTTGCAACTGTTGTTCTATCCAATTTTTCCAACAAATGATAGAAAAATGGATTGGTCAAATTCTATTAAGTCTAATTCATAATGACAATTCATCCACGAATGACTCTGCTTATCAAATGATTGAACAACTAGAAGCAGTTACTTATGATACTTAGTTGACATTCATAAAAAAGTATATAATGAATTATGAGTTCAATATATCCTGTTTTGCTAAAAGACGGATCCTCCTTACTCATTATCAGGCAATCATTTAGTCACAAATTTTGTATAGGCCGACAATGTGTGACAGTATTTATAACATGCCTTACTAAACTTCCATAAGTTAGAATTTTTTAGTGGTACTTTGTAATGCATTTAAATTGTATAGATTTAGGCTAATTTTCTTGCTAAATTTGTTACGGGCTTTGGGACATGAGAAAAAGCAAGACTATTGTGTTAGCACATGAATAAATGATAGCTTCCTTGGCTGCTACTTGCTTAACTGTTGAAGGCCAAGTTACTTCCTTCAGCCATTCATGACAAGATTGTTAAGCTTTGGAAATAATAATGGCTTTTGTGTAAACTTTTAGGTAATCCTTGAATGTTTGAGGTGGTCAAGCAAATAGAATCGGTGTTTACTTTGTTATCTTCCAACTTTTGTTGTTATGTTATCTCTTGTATTGAAGCTTCAGGTAACCTAAGAAGAACCAAAAAAAAAACTAGCTGTTATTTATGTTGTATATTGAGTGTGTTATCATAGGAAAAATTATTTAGAATCCCTTAAAGCCTCTAGGTTGTAAGAATTTGTAACCTACTATTTGGCAATCCCTTGCCATGTGCTTTTCACTAACTAAATAATCACAAAAACTTTTACAAAGTAGGTCAGAAGGTGAATCATAAAAAAGAGCAAAATTTTGAGTATTTTACTCTAAAAGCCTTGTGCGTATTCAATATGATGTATACTGTTAAGTGTACACAAGAAAGCAATCTGAAACTCAAGGCATTATCAATAACGAGAACAAGCAGCCACATTCCCAGAGAAAAACCCTAACCCTAATGGCGATAATCTTCTTTCCACATACGTGCATGGACCTAAATCGTTAATCACTTGAGACCAGTAGGCTAAGAGGACACAATGGGTCCCCAAAACTATGGAAGCTCAACCCCATGTAATGGATAAATTGCCAGAATCACAGCCAATTACAGAAAATCCGAGCCTTAGCGAGTCTTCTAATACATCAAACCCTAGCTCATCTGGATTGTAGAATATGAAGAAAGCTTCATTCGAGCCCATACAGGTCTTGTTACCCCATCACTTTTGATGAAAACATTCTAGTAGAGGATGATGGCCACATAGATGTTGCTCCAATATAAGTCAATGAAGAATCGATCACAAAGAATGTCCAACCAATTTTGCTTGATACAACTGCATGTTTGGAGAATTATGAAACTTCTCAATCACCAACCCATGCAATATCAGTAACAGATAAGAGAGCAGTGTGCCACAAGCTATAAAGATTCCTCATTGATGATTGATGATACTCAGAAATAGTACTTGGCATGTTCATAGATATTTGTTCTAGTGGTGCTTATGTGGCAACTTCATTAAGGGCAATCATGTAATTTAGGCTTGTTCTAATTGGCAATGTAATGGCCTTGAAGCCCTTCACATTTGTCTATAAATAGGGATTTTATGAGCTTGATTGGAATCTAATCCTCATAATTCAATTCTTCCATTCTCTCTACTTTTTTGCTCTCTCTATCTTTCTCCAAATCCCATTCTTATCATTTGGCGCAGTCTACGAGAATCAACAATTCTCAGCTTTTCTCACTTAATTACAACAATTTAAGCTTTAGTTTCATTTTTGGAGGAGATGAAAAATAGAGGTGCAGCAAAACGTGTAGCTAGCAAGGAGGCTGAGACAAGCAATTAGCATCTTCTACTTCAAAATGATGAAATAGAGGACTTCAAAGAATCCAACGATGTACAATAGAGACAAAATGATGTCTTGAAAGTATGTCTCTGATCATTTTGAATCTTTCTGAGCCTTTATAAAACAACGTGAAAATAACATACCATCTGATCAGTATATCTAAGCAGATCCACAAAGAGCCGAGCAGCAGCCTCCTGGTCGGCGTCCTGGCAAGCTGCCTGAAAATGCCGTAAGTCCCAGAGACCTAAGATACAAAATTATAAGGTCTTGCTTGGCTAACCGATTCGAGGAGTTGCAAACTGCTACAGTAAACCAATAAGGACACCTATTCATGAGAGAATTGGTTTACATTCCTCCAAAATTACCAACCATCAAGGCTCCAACCCAGCTATTTTAAAATAGCTCGAGGAGCAGAGCCTTGAAAACAAAATTCAAGAAATTTTGAAGAGGAAAATTTGATGATTAATATTTCCACCCCAACAAAAATTGATAGACATCCATTCACAATTTCAATAAAAATGGAGCCGCTACCACAGCAATTCAAGCTACCCTATCTAGATAAGTACAAAGGTGATTCCAACCCTTCGGCTAAGATCATCTTTCACATGTAGTGGCTGTGACTAGCCTCTATGGCTACAGTGACGCCATCCAATGTAAGCTGTTAGCCATGACATTCCGAGGCCTAGCACAAAAATAGTTCCAAGAGCTATCTCTGAACTCAATTGTCACTTTTCATGACTTGGCGAAGTCCTTCCATGGGCATTTCTAAAGTAAATCTGTGATACAGAAGGACACCTCGAACCTCATGAATATAAGACAAAAATTTGATGAACCTCTGAACAAGTTCATGGATTGCTTCAATGACGAAGTGATTAAAATAAAAAATGTTGATAAGAAAATCTTGATAGCTGCCTTCTGTAGTGGCATCCAACCTGGAAGTTTTAATGTTGAATTGGCCAAACGGATGCCCGCTACTTATTTATTCTGAGCTTCTAGAAAGAGCCTTTGAATTCATACGGGGTAAGGAGTACAATAGAACCAAAAGAGAATTGTATAAATCTCAAACGGATAAGAATTCAATGGCTTCAGACCTCTCCTCTGGTCTAAGAAATCTAAATTTGCAGATAGATTGAATTACTCCAATAGGCGACCATTGGTGAACAGAGTAGTTTATCCCAATAACAATGTTTCTAACCAACCTTCAAGAACAAAAGTCCTACCATATTCAGATTTTACACCTCTCAATACTTCAAGAGGAGAAATATTGTTTCAAGTGCAGCATCTTGGAATCCTCGAACCTCTTTCCCCAATGGGAACTGGACCTAATCAGAGGAACAAATCAAAGTATTATGCATTCCATGGACAGCACGGTCATGATACCGAGGTGTGCAACCACTTAAAGATCAGAATAGAAAGAGCTATTCAGGAGGGTCACTTACAGTAATTCATGAGTCAAACTGCTGTCGAGTTTCAAAGAAATGCCAATAATAGGGCTAATCATATGCAATCTCGGCAATATCCTCCTTACCAGCCGAATCAAAATAATCAAAATAGAAATAATAATCAGCTCGGGAGAAGCAGATTCATGTTGTTGGAGTGATCAACATTGTCTACCTATAACGGGAGGACTAATGACTGTGGATTCCAACAATGCAAGAAAAAAGTATGCGAGGTATGTGCCTATGGGAGAGGATCAAGAAAAAAGGCTAAAACCTTTCATGAGTCTCGGATACACCTCTGATGATCCTGTCTCAATCTGAATGCCACACAATGATCCTATGGTAATTCATGTACAAGTGGCAGGATATGAAATGCATAGTCTTTGTTGACACTGGAAGTTCAGCAGATATTATTTTCTGGGATGCTTGGAAAAAAATGCACATTGACCCATCCTGGATCAAGCCTTTTCAGCCTTCTCAGTCATGCCAGAGGAACAAATTATTTTTACCTCTGACTCTTGGAACTCTCCTGAAATGTAACTAGTACTACATCTTTTAATTAAAGCCATACAAAATGACTAATTTTGTCATTGTGAAAAGGGATAGCTCCTACAATATGATCCTAGGCCAACCCACGCAATAAATATACAGGATCCTCCACTCTATTTTCTATATTGGAATAAATTATTTATTTATGCTGAGGGATGGGTCAGAAGGCACCGTGATTGGGAACTAGCAAGAGGTTCGAGCATGTTATATGATGTCTCTGCGATCCCAATCTCAAACCATGTCTATTGCGAATAAAGTTTATCTTCAAACATTTGATGCCCCATCCACTTTGGGCATGCAAAAGTTGTTATTGCCTAACCTGAATGGAAAAGGAAATGATACCGACCCTTCAACATCAAGTGCACAAAAAGATCCCATAATTGCCCACGCTGAAGGGAAAAGGCAAGGCAAAAGTCAAACTAGAAGATGATGTGCCCATCAAAGAGATCCCTCTGAAATCAAGCTTCCCAGACAAGAATTTTACCAGTTGAGTTCAATGGTCTTCTTTTCAGACTTCTCTAGGAATACGAGGATGTATTTGCCTAAATAGTAGAAGATGTGACTTGTATCTCCGAGAGGTCATTGAACATAAGATTGGAGTAGACTCAGTACATAAGCCAATTAAGTAGAAGAAGCACCTTTTTGGGCATACAGAACAAAGTCTGGTTATTGAAGCCGAGGTGGATATGCTTTTAGTTGCAAAAATTATTAGAGAAGTGTTATATCCGACCTGGCTTTGTAATTCAGTTCTTGTAACAAAACAAGACTCGTCGTGGAAAATGTGCCAAGATTTTACTAATCTTAATAAAGCCTGTCCAAAGAACAGTTACCCTTTGCCTCGAATTGATACAGTAGTTAATCCTCTATAGGGTTTCATATTTTACATTTTTTAGAAGTATTCAAAGGATATCATCAGATATTCACGACAAAAGAAGATGAGGAGAAAACTTCTTTTATCACAGACCGAGGCACATATTGTTACGTCACGATACCTTTTGGACTTAAAATTGTAGGAGCAACATATCAAAGGCTCATTAATGAAGTCTTCAAATCACAGATAAGTCAGAACATGGAAGCTATGTAGATGACATGGTGGTTAAAAGTATAACCTTTGAAGAAATGCTAGGCAATCTGAGAGAAACCTTTGAAACATTAAGAATTCTCAATCTAAATGAGGCTGAACCCCAAGAAGCACACATTTGGAGTCCCCTCTGGAAACTTTCTAGGGTTCATAGTCTCTCATCGAGGAATTGAAGCCAACCCAAAAAAGGTTCAAGGTATACTTGACATGAAAACTCCTGCCTCGGTAAAAGAGGTTCAAAGATTAACCGATACAATGGCGGTTCTAAATCGATTCTTATCAAAATCTATGAAAAAGGGGTTATCATTTTATCAACTTGTGAAAAAGGTGAAAATTTTTCATTGGATAGATGAAGCTCAGAAGGCCTTCGAAGAGCTTAAAGAGTATTTGAGTAACCTTCTGAGGCTCGTTTCACCACAAAAAGGAAAGCATCTGTATCTATACACTTCAATTGCAGATTTGACAGTTCATTCAGTTCTCATTAGAAAGGATGAACATAACAATCAGTACCCAATATATTTCGTAAGTAAGATGCTTCAAGGGCCAGAAAGGAATTATTCTCTTATAGAGAAAGCAAATTTCTCCTTGGTACTCTTAATGGTCTTGGCTTAGAAGTTAAGGCCATATTTGTAGGGTCATAAAATAATTGTCTTAAAAAACTTTCCATTGAAAAATACATTAAGTAAACTTGATACCTCGGGTAGAATGATGAAATTGTCTATCAAGCTGTTTGAGTTAGATGTTGAGTTCAAACCCCATACAACTGTCAAAGCTTAGGTTTTGGCAGACTTCATTGCTGAAAATTGTGGATCTGAAAGGTTATAATTAATAATGTCATTGGATCAATCCAAGGAGCACCAGTCGAGACAAGACCTTATTAGGGAACTGCATGTTAATGGAGCTTCGTGTGAATATGAAGCTAGTGCGGGTATCATAATCCAATCTTCTGAAGGAGATTATCTCACCTATGTATTGAGATTCGAATTTCTAGCAACAAAATAATGAGACTGGACATTCATACAAACCTCAGATGAATGAAACTTATAGTAAATTACCTAAATAGGAACGTATTTCCCGAAGACCAGGCTAAAGCCAGAAAACTTAAATACAAGGCCGTAAAGTATACATTGATTGATGGTGTTCTTTACAAGAAAGCATACTTATGCCCCCTACTTAGGTGTCTTGGCCCCATTGAGGCTAATTACGTATTGAGGAAAGTCTATCAAGGCATATGTGGAAGTCACATAGGGTCCAGGAGCTTGGCTCGTAAAGTATTACTTGCAGGATATTATTGGCCCATTTTACATTCAGATGCTGATGATCTCGTGTGTAGGAGCCATCAATGCCAAATTCACGGGTTTATACCCCAAAGGCTAGGTTCGGATACAGTCCCAATTCAGAGCCCTTGGCCATTCGTCCAATGGAGAACTGATCTGCTAGGACCTTTACCAAAGGGGATAAGTAAAGTGGAATTTTTGGTGGCTGTAATCGATTACTTCACCAAATGGATTAAAGCCGAACCTCTAGCTTCTGTCTCTGGAAAATCAATAGAGAAGTTCTTCTGGAAAAATATAATTTGTTGGTTCAGAATTCCTTCTATTCTTGTTTCCGATAAAATGAATTACTTTTGGGAAACAGCTTGAGGGAGAACCTTTTAAAAGCTTTTGTTTTAACCTCGGCATAAAATAGTATTTCATTTCGGTGGCACATCCTCGAGTAAATGGGCAAACAGAGGTTTGTAACAGAACCCTCGTTATAGGACTCAAAACTTGATTAGAGCGAGCCAAAGGTGCCTGGGTTGATGAACTGCCTAGTGTCTTTTGGACATACAAAACTACTCCACAAACAGCTAATGGGCACACACCTTTTAGTCAGGTTTATAGTTCTGAAACTATTATTCCTTCTGAGATTGGGTTGCCTTCAGCTCGAGTAGCTCTGTGTGATTTAGAGTATAATAAGAAAGCTTTAAGAACTAATTTGGATTTGTTGGAAGAAAAAAGGTTGGATGCATCCATTAGGAAAACAAAATACAAATTGGTCATGGGTTGACATGATATTCCAAGATAAAACATAGATATTTGAGACCTGGGAATTTGGTACTTCGACAAAATGAAGCAAGTCAAGTTAAAGGAACAAAAAAGTTAGATCCAAATTGGGAATGTTTTTACCGTGTGGTAGAGGCTCGTAGATCGGACTATTATAAGCTCGTGGATATGAAAGGAATGTGGAACATTGTAAATTTGAAAAAGTATTATCAAGAGATGTAATGGACTTCATTTCTATGGAATGAAACACTTCTTGAAAAAGTATATCGAATGATAGGAAGGCTAAGACCTAGTGGTCCCTCCTCAAAAAGATTAATCACTCTGAACCGCCGATGTGTTAAAGAGGTTTGGATTAGGTACAAAATGAAAAGAAAAAATTAGAGCTAAGAACTAGTGGTCCCCCCTCAAAAAGATAAACTGCTCCGACCCGCTGATGTGCTAAAAAGGTTCCGATCAGGTACAAAATTAAAAAAAAAAAAAAAAGTAGGAGGACTGAGATCTAGTGGTCCCCTTCAAAAAGATAAACCGTTCTGACCCGTCAATGTGCTAAAGAGGTTCGAATCAGGTACAAAATAAAAAGAAAAAACACTATGAGAGCTGAGACATAAGAGTGGTCCCCCCAAAAAGATAAACCATTCCGACCCGCTGATGTGTTAAAAAGGTTCGGATTAGATACAAAATAAAAAAAAAAGTAATAGGAAGGCTGAGACCTAGTGGCTTTCCCTCAAAAAGATAAACCGCTCTGACCTGCCGATGTGCTAAAGAGGTTCAGATCAGGTACAAAATAAAAAAAAATGCAGTAAGATAGCTGAGACCTAGTGATCCTCCTCAAATACACAACTCGCTCTGACCCGCCGATGTGCTAAAGAAGTTCGAATCAGGTACAAAATAAAAAAGAAACACAGTAAGAGGGCTGAGACCTAGTAGTCCACCCTCAAATACACAACCCGCTCTAACCCGCCGATGTGCTAAAGAGGTTCGGATCAGGTACAAAATAAAAAAGAAAAGCAGTAAGAGGGTTGAGACCTAGTGGTCCTCCCTCAAATGCACAACCCGCTCCGACCCGCCGATCTACTAAAAAGGTTTGGGTCAAGTACAGAAGACAGAATGAAAAGAAAAAGCAAAGCTAAGAAAGTCCAAAGAAAAGAAAGGAAGAAGGAAGTATGATAATGAGAGTTTACTTTGAACGGAGAACGCAAAAGTTCAAGCAGATTTTGAGCATGAAAACACAAGTTTAAGTCTTATTCACTTAAAAATTGCCTAAGTGTTACTGTGAGTTAGGACATGACTGACCTTAAATATTAGTTGTCAAGTATTGGTTATTTCGCATGCTCGGTACTTAGTGTATCTGGCATAAATTTGGGTGTAAAAGCAATAAACTGAAGAAGAACTGAAAGCCAAATTCATATTTCATTAATAGAAAGGCCCCATCTATTACAAGCATTATACATTTATAACATCAGAAGGCCCGACAAAGGAGGTGAAAGCTGGTTCGGTCAGCTCAGATGTGGGCTCGGGAGGAACAGGTTCGGGCACCGGATTATCCGAGCTTGTAGCCTCGAAAGTCCCAGGAATAGGTACTTGGGTCTTAAACTTAGCTTCTAAATTTTTCATTACCTCGTCATTGACCAAGGTATCGTATGGAGAGGCCCGTGTGCAAATCTCAAGAGTTCTTCACAAGGTGATCACATGCCATGGTGAACCCTATTGTGAAAACCTTCTGGGTGAAATCATTCAACATTACATCTACATCTTCCAAAGCGACGAATGTGTTCTTGCCTCGGATCAAGAGTTCTCTCTCCTGAGAGCTGAATTTTGCTTTGGAAACCTAAGCCTCTTCCTAGAGTTAAAAAATTTTCTTGTCTTGATCAGCAATTTTCTTGTCTATATCAGCAACATTGATAAGAAGTGTCTTATATTCCATCTTAGATTGGCAAAACTTTTCTCTCAACTTATCCATCTGAACTTTCTGCTTGTCATATTTCTTTCCTGCCTTGATGTTGCACTTCAGCTCATTGGCCTGTAGAGTGTTTCTCACCTTCTGGCTAATCTCAGCCTTTGCATGAGCCACCTCCTACTTCATGGAATTTACTGTGAATTGAAAATGGCCTCTCTCTCAACAACAGCAGCAAAATGGTTATGGCCTGCAAACAACAGTTATGCCTACTAGTAAGACTTAAATCCTAAAGGGAAGCAAGGTTAAAGTACTTGAAAAAAGAAAACACTTACATCCATCAAGTTGACATGTAGCTCGTTAGCCTTTGCTGAGGGGTTAACCTCTTCATATAAGCTACATCTCGGGGCAAGGCAATGAACTTGGCCTGCTCCCGAGCCACCCTGGCGAACTGAGACTGATCGTTGATATCAATTAGTGAGGTGGGCCTGAATTGGGTGCTGCCTGAAGTGGAAGGACTCGGGATAGAATCGATGGATCTTTAAGACCAGGGCAGATCTCTTGATCCAGTCAATTTTCTCTCCTCCTCGGGAGTAGGTCTTCTTTTTCTTAAAAAGAAGGAAAGCAAGGGAATTAGTAAAAGTTTTTGTTTAAGGAATATAAGGCAGAATAAATGTGAAGTATGTAATAAGGATGCTTACCATAAGCAGTAAGAAACTGCTTGGAGAGAAATAGGTTCTTGGCAGATTCACCAGGAACTCTACTAACCGAGCCAGTGCCAGAGCAATTAAAATGACCTCGGTTGAGGGGCTTGGCCTCGGCGGAGAAGGGGTTGAAGTAGGAGTGATTGAGGGGGAAGGTGTGGCTTCTACCCTTGAAGTGTTGGCCTCCCTACTCCTCTTCCTGCTCACCCAAACTAGTTCGGGTTCGGCTCAGGAGGCAGCTGAAATGGCCACAGTCACTATTTGATTGGTACTAGGACCTCATGAAGTGACATCAGCAGTGGCCTCAGAGGTAGTACCCACAGCAACTGAAGTATTTACAGCGACCCCTGAGGTAGCAGTCATAGTGGCCGTCGAGGATCCACTAGTAGAAAAGAATGTAGTCTGGCTCGAGGAGTCAGCCCTAATTACAGGGGTAGTAGGGACCAAGCCTCTCAAGAATGCACTTAGATTTGCAAAACAAAGGTCATCAATTCATATTAGTTAAGTTCGAGAAGGAATGAAACTTATGCACTCACAAGTAGGCAGTAATAATGTTAACCTTGATGAGGATCATAGCCCTTAAGAGTAGTGCGCAACCAAGAAATAATCCAGTCCCAGCCAAGATGTTATTCGGAAGGATGGCTGGCTGATTATGAAAATCTATTCTAAGGTTTGACTAGATGAGCTTCTTGGCATCATTGGAGTCCGGAGAAGCAGCGTTTTTTGTTTTCAATTTTCTTTTATAACGTTACCAGGACCTCAAGACATTGCCAAATCTAAGTAATGGACGAAGAAAAAAGATTTTTTCCAATCATTAATGGAAGAAGGATTGCCCGAGGTGAGTTTTTTGGGCAGGCCTTTGGGAAAAACAAAGAAAAATCCCTTGGAAGGGAAAAGTTTCAACATCATCCTGAAGGTATCTAAGGAAAGTAGGATATCATATAATTTACACAAAAAGCAAAATCCAGCAATTACTCTGATCATGTTGGGAGTTAGCTGAGATATGCTGATGTCCCAACAGTCAAAAAGTTGATTTAAAAGATGAGCAATGGGAAGCCTCAACCCAGCCTCAAGTTGCTCTTGATATGTGGTTAAATAGCTAAGAGAAGCTGTGCAAGTGGCCCCGGTCCTCAACTGTAGGGTTCTTGATATGGACATTCTTAGGGAATCGGTATCTATCCCTAAGGGTTTTGACGTCTTCTGGTTCAAGAGTATTGAGGGTGTTTAGGGTTTGAAGTTCGGAGTAATCATTAGTAAGAGGTTTGGATGAAGAGGGTTCGCTAAGAAAATTCAGGGGGATTGCAGCGAGGAGGGCTTCACTGTAAGGGTTTCTAATCCTATCAGCTTCGTTTAAAGGGGAAAGAGGTTGAGGAGTGTTAATGAGTGAGAACGAAGTGAACGTACCAACCATGGCTGCTTAACGAGCTTGAGCAGGAAGGAGAGCTTCGGAAATGACTTGAAGACGGCTGGACGAATAATGAACGGGCGGCGAAACAAACGGCGAACAATATGGCTAGCAAGTGAATTTGATGAGAGAAGTTGCTTGAAATGAAAGGGGGAAACATGTGGAGTGAAGGTTGAAGAGAGAATTTGCAGGGGGAATTAGGGTAAGATGGCAGGAAGTAAATTAGGGCAAGTGGGAATTTAGGGAGAGAAGGAAAGCCAGTGTAAGAAAAAAAAAAGGAATTGTGAGGTTGGGGGATATAAATACGGTAGTAATTGAGAAGCCCAAAAAGTCAGTTGAGGGGGTTTCAAGGCCTGAACTTAAAGGCCGGTTTATCTTTTTAGGTGGCATTAAAGATAGGGCAAGGAAAACGAAGCACAGAGTAGTATTGTGCAGTAAAAGTATTTATGGTATACTGGGAAAAGTAAGCAGCAGGCTTTATGGGGAAATCATCATCACAAAGTAGCAAGCTTTATGGGATAAATCATCATTATATAGCAAGGTGAAAGGACTTGAGTTTCGAAATGGGGACTTGAAATGATTCTAATGAAGTGGGAGTATGAATCAAGGCTCAGCATCGATTCGTGGCAGATTATGGCCCAGATACATCTCAGTTCGGAAAACCATGGCTCAGAGAATAACAACAAAGGAAACTGAACCTCGGGGTCATGGAGAGGAAAGGAGTTGGTATAGGGGATTTCAGTAACTATTATCGGCTCGGCTCGGCTCGGCCCCGACATGAAGTTCGGCACCAAGACGAGGAGACTAATGATGATGCTCAGAATTAGTACTTCACATTTTCGTAGATATTTGCTCTAGTGGTTCTTACGTGACAACTTCATTAAAGGCAATTATGTAATTTAGACTTGGTCTAATTGGCAATATAGTAGCCTTGAAGCCTCTCATATTTGTCTATAAATAGGGGGTTCATGAGCCTGATTGGAATCTAATCCCCATAATTCAATTCTTCCATTCTCTCTACTTTTCTGCTCTCTCTCTCTCTCTTAATCCCATTCTCATCAATGATCACCATTCTCGGTTTCAAAAATCAAAAAGAAAACCTCCTCAGCGTGAACTGGATATTATTGACCCATTATCGGATTCAAATGACGTTTGTCGATCAGTTCACACATGAGAGGAATTGATGGTTTTGCTCCATGAATTTTTGTGGAAACCTGATCGCAAATTACCAACACGAGTTGGAGCTTTCTCAACAAGTGGCTGAAATTCAGGTTCAGCTGAGGGTCCGATAAAAGAAACAATATGCTTTAACGCATACAATTCTGACAAGGCTGGCTGCCCAGAACGCTAGCGAGTCCTTTCACTGGTTTCCAATAAGTAATTTTCTTATTTGAAATATACATGGTATTAGCTCACATCCTTCTTTACGGAGGTTAAAGAAGCTAATTCAAATTCACAGCATTGAACTTTTAATTATTATTTAGCCCTTTTTAGATTTAGTAAACTGGAGCTGTTTCGGCAAAAACTTGGTTTTGGGTTTTGTCAATGTAATTTCAACTCAAAATTTTGGCTGTTTTGGAAGGGAATTTTTTATTTATTTGTTAGGGAAAACCACAATCAATATATTTATGTTGATGTAGCTCATGATGGCTGGACATTGATGGCACAAGCAACTTTTGTTTATGACAAAAGTCCAAATCAAGAAAGGAAGGAACTATGGCAGAATTTATGCAGAATGGGCTCACCTTCATCGTCTCAAACAAAGCCTTGGATTTGGGGGGTGATTTTAATGTGATAACATCCTTGGATGAATATTCAGGCTCGAGAATGCAAGATCAACCAGCTATAGACGACTTCACATCTACTATTGCTTCCTGTGGTATGATAGATCTTAACTTTTTAGGAAGCAATTACACATGGACGGGAATTCAAAATGAACTACAAGTGTGGAAATGCTTGGATAGAGCAATGGTCAATTCAAAATGGTTAAGACTGATTCCAGATTGTCACGTTCATCATTTGAGCAGGGCTACTTCCGATAATTCACTGCTATGGATTTGTATGGATTTGGAAACAAGGCAGGTACCTAAGCTACTTCATTTTCAACATATGTGGATAACTCACTCCACTTTCCTAGAAACTGTTAATTCGAGTTGGAGTCGGCCAACTCATCAGTATGGCATGCGATTTCTTTCGTTCAAACTATAGCAATTAAAGCAACACCTTCGTCAATGGAATAAAGAGGTGTTTGAGAATATCTTTGCAACCATTAAAGAGGAAGAACATGAAGTGGAAAGGTATGAGTGTGAGCTCGAGACTTCCCAAATAGATAGTAGCAAGGAAGCCCTTCACCGCATGGTTCAAAGTCACAGTTGCGATCACGGTCGCAGACATCAAAATTCCATATCGGTCGTGGTGTATTGGTCGCGGATCAGACGATACACATTTTTTACTTAGGTAATGTGACAAAATTATTTAAACATTTAAAAATATATATACCAACACTATAGATACGGTAAACAATTTATATTTTTTTGTCAAAATAATGAGAAAATTAGAGTAAAATAGCATCTTTTGAACCATCTAATCCAATTTCTCAACAAAAAAAAAAATCCATTTTTAGAATACCAGCAAAACTTATTGAGAAAAAGAAAGAAAGAAATAGCCATGATAAGATATTCCTCATAAAAAAGTAGGACTAAGGGGGGAGAAAATGAAATGGTTTAGGCATGGTTTTAGAAGGAAGAAATGGTGAAAAGAATGGCCCAAAGTCTCGAACTCATGGCCTTGGAGTTGGAAGTACAATGCAATAACCAACAGAGCAAAAGGCATTTGTCGAAATGTTTGGTAGTAAATATATAACATAGTATCTTCACATAATTTACTAAACCCCAAAATCTAGTTGAGTCTCAAATGGATTTGCAATTGCAGTATCAATCTCCGTCATCAGTGAGGCAGAAGAAAAAGGAAGTGACGGAGAGTTCGTGACGGTAAAAGGACGCACAAGCACACGTTCACTCTTTTTGATTTGCATTCCGGCCATTACCAACAATCTTAGAGTTTTTCCTTCTCCCTCTCTCTCCGAGTTAAGAAATATTAAATCAAAGTGAAACCATTTTTGAATCCTTACAAAAAAACACTCCTTCTTTCATGTTTATTCCTTCATCTTCTCCCACTTCTCCTTCATTGCTTGGTATAATCTTGTGGTGGAACGCGAGTGAACTCGGTGCTGACTCGACTGATTCTCACTGAGTTTTTTTGACTCGGTAAGTTGAATCGTCGAGAATTAGCCGAGTTCAAGCGAGTTGACGCCGATCTGCAGTGACCCGGACTCGGAACGGAAAGCTTTGTTCCGGTTACGACTCGGCCGAGTCTTTGAACCATGCTTCACCGAGCTCAAGCATAGCTTTTTCAATGGCTCTCGTACGAGGAAACATTTTGGCGACAAAAATCCAAGGTTAAATGGTTTACAGAGGGGGATCATAACACAATTTTTCCATTCCACATTTGATACACAGCAGGCCAAACTCACTCTTAAAAGAATTAGAAACTCAGCTGGGAACTGGATAGATTCATTAGATGAAATTAAAACCAAAGCTTGACCAGAATCTTCTAACTGATGAAGGAATTCACGAGGCATCACTTGATAAGCTATTGGGTTATATTCCCCAGATGGTCACGGACGAGCAGAATAATTCTCTTATCCAGTTGGTTTCTATGGAGGAAGTTAAAAAAAGGGTCTTTCAGCTTGATCAAGACAGCAAATTCAACGGGATCTGATGGCTTTACTGGATATTTTTCACACACTGCTGGGATATGATTGCTTTGGATATTTTTCTACTGTTAGAGAGTATTTTGCTGGAGTTCCACTTTCACGGGTTATAGAGAGTACACCACTAGTGTGGATACCTAAAAAAGAAAACCCTAACACTTTCTCAGATTTTTGACCTATTTCGTTATGTACTTTTGTCAGTAAAATCTTTTCTAAAATCTTATCTTTCAAGCTCATGGAGTTGCTTTCCCTTTTGATATCACCAGATCAGTCGGCGTTTGTGGACGTAACATTGTTGATAATATATTACTGGTGCAGGAACTCTTGACATCCCTGAATAAAAAAGCTCGAGGCAACAACATTATAATCAAGCTGGATATGATGAAGGCGTTCGACAGAATCTCCTAGACTTTTTTAAAGGCGGTACTCCATCATCTGGGATTTCACTGTCATTTTATTCAGCTTGTTTTAAATATGTTGAATGGCAGCTGGTTATACGTGATTCTTCTTAATGAAGAAGTGATCGGTTTCTTCAAATCTTTACGGGGAGTAAAACAAGGAGATCCGTTATCTCCTTTCCTTTTTATTTTATGCTCAGAAGTGTTATCTCTTGGCCTAAATGCGCAAGTGGAGCAAGGACTCATCTCACCTTATGCCCTGCCTCGAAACTGTTAGACCATTACCCATTTGGCGTAGGCACATGATACAATATAACTTTGGCGAGGAGACAGACGTTCAGTTACGAATGGCTGCTTTGGAAGACTACCAACAAGGATCGGGTCAATGGAACAATAGTGCTAAGAGTTCATTAATTTTGCCTCAACATTATTCCATCACAGCTCATGCTCTGTTTGAACGAATGACAGGTTTTCACTTTAAGCCTTTTCCCTTTCCTTATGTTGGCTGTCAATTGTTCACTGGCCAATCCAAGATTCATTATTTCCAATACATGGTTGATAAGTTGCACAATATGTCGGCTGTATGGAAAAATAAGATGCTCTCACCCGGGGGATGGTTGGTTCTCATCAAGAACGTATGAGCATCCATCCCTATTCATCAATTGGCAGTGATAAACCCCTCCCCAAGTCAATTATTGCACAAATGGAACGAGTGATGTCCAATTTTCTTCGGGGAGAATCGGATTTAGGACAAAAAAGGCACTGGATTAAATGGAAAGACAATTGTAGACCCGCGGAACAAAACGGTCTTGGGGCTAGAAATCATGCAACTGCTCAAATCAGCGATTTGCCGCCTTTACACGTTCATCTGAAGCGTTCAACCACAAAGCAGTCTGCTGTGATTAGATGGATCAAACCAAAAGAGGGTTATTGCAAGTTGAACGTGGATGGGTCAGCCTTAGATAATCCAGGCAATGCAGGCGTTGGGGGAGTCATTCGTAATTCATTGGGTTATGTTTGCATGGGGTTCGTGAAGTATATTGCCGTAGCTACTAAGTTGGAGGCTGAATCACTAGCTCTTTCAGAAGGCCTATCACTTTGTCTTATAATCAGCTTAACTCCCATCGAACTCATGCTGAGATGGACTCGGAAGCATTGTATCACATGATTATTGGAAAAACAACAACCCCTTGGCGAATAGATCATATCGTGAGGAATTTCAACAGCTCCCGGAGCAAGGACATCATTCCATCTAGCATATTTATCGTGAAGCGAACACAATTGCGAATGCTACAGCTCAATTAGGAAGTTCACAAGTAGTATTAGCTATTAAATTTAATTCTTCATCAGTTCCATCTACTGTATCGGGTCTTCTTTATTGTGACTCAATAGGAATGGCCACCATCAAATTGTAAATCCCTTTATTGGGATTTCTTGAAAGCAATAAAATTTTTCATTTCCAAAAAGGGGAAAAAAAAAAAAAACAAGTGTACACAAGAAAGCTTACATACAATATTATTTAAGGGATAATTTTGAAAACTTCCTTAAGGTTTATGTTAATATCACTTAGCACTCCTAAATTTTTAAAATTTCACAAACCTCCCTTCTTTTGATCGTTTATTATAAAATGTCAACCCATATTAGAAAAGAAATAATTAAACAATTCATGTTGACAATTTCATCCTTGTTACTTTGAACATATAATGAAAATACATTATTTCGTTTAAAATTTGTTCGTTTACATTTATTATTTCTTTTCAAATTTGATTTTTTTTCCTTTTAGAATTAGATGGTTTTTGTGGACAAAAAATTGTGAAATTTTAAGTGCAAGATTTTAAATTAATTTAAAGAGTTTTAGTCCATTAACTTAGCTTGTGAAGAAATTACTTAATTGTTTGGGCTCCAATTTAAAGTTATTTTATTTATCTTTTTATTAATTCAATAACAATGGCTCGAAAGTATAATCCTCCCAAATCTATATATAAAAAGATTTAGTACAAATCTGTATTAGATTAATATAGAATTTCTTTTTCCACTATCTAGCTAATTAAATAAATTTCAATACTAAATTAACTAGAAAGGGGTAGAACTGGAAGTAAATTAGCTTCTCTATCATAAATTGACTTTCAGATTGTTTAATATTTTTTAAAAGAAATGGCTGACATTTTACAACAAAGAGAAACTGAAAGTTGGTTTATGAGATTTTTGAAACTTAGGAGGTGCCAAGTGATATTACCATAAAACTCAAGAGAGGTTTTCAAAATTATTCCTATTTAAAAGTGACCTCTATGGTAAATTATCAAAAATCGTACTCTCTTTATAAGTTTGTGATTCAAATGCTTTTCACGAACTTTTCTTAAATAATTTGTATCCTTTCTTTGAAAAAGTCCCAAAGGGAAATCTAAATGTAATTCAACACGCACCTTAAAATATCAATATTTAATAGCAATTGATTGAACATGTCAAGGAAATCACAAAATAAGGGAGATAAGTATAATTTTCGAAACTTAAGAGAAACATAAAATTGTTATAAACCTCAGGCAGTTTTGTAAAATTACCTTTTTTAATTACATGAGCCTAACCTATCACCTTTTATGTCCAAGGCTCTGTTTTAATTAAATTTGATTGTTAGTATATTTATTCAAGATGGATAAATAACATCATTCGTCCATCAACTTTGACCCATAATTCTATTTCATCTTTGATGTTTCAAAAAGATTCTATTAAGAAGGTGTTTGGTTCACATTCGGGAATTAAAATCGGCATGGGAATCATAAATTCTACTATTGATATGGGTATATATCATTCCTCCTTACTTGATTGGTTTAACATAAGAATTGGTTTCATTATGTTAATAAGTTACTCAATTTGAAACCTATGTTACAAGTGGGGAATGAAAGTAAGCATTTTCTAGCACTTCCATTCTCATAGAATAATTCTCATAGTGCTCAACCAAACAATATCTATGGATATCATTAACTTTGATTCGCATTCCCCCTCTCATACCTATAAACCAAATACCTCCTAAATTTATTAACTTTTACACTTGGCTTTAAAAGGTCTCAATGCCAACTTTTTTAGTTTTAGAGATAACAGATGTCACATGTATCTCAGTGTATCTCAGTGACTAAAAAAAATTTTTAGTAAAAAATCTTAATCTATTCATCCTTTTAACTTTGGGTTTGGATCCTATTTTGTCCCTCATCAAACTTTAAAAAAACCTATTAAATTCACGAAGTTATAAATTTGGATTTAACAAGTTCTCATGCATAAACAAGATGTTTTGCTTATCAATTTATTAAACAGTTCTATTGACATGCACACATTTGAAAAAATAAGTACACTTAATGTATAAATTTGAACGTATTATACTTCAATAATTTATTTGTTTATTAGGATAAAATATATTAAGCTTTCAAAATTTTGTATATGTTTCATAATGCACTTAATTTCTCAAAGTTTCAACCCATAAATTTTTATTTTCAATTTAGAAATTTAATTGAAAAAGGTATCAAAATTCCAAAAAATGCAATACAATATATGGGTTCAAATGAGTGCAATGCAAGATTTTTAAATTAATGATTTGGCTCCTAAAATTTTGTTAGTTTTGCATTAGAGTCAACATAAATTCATGGAAGAATAAGTATCTTTTTATGTGTACAAAAGGGAAAAAAAATATAAGCACAATACAAAATTTTGTTTGACTGGTAAATTTGCAAAAGATTAAATTCTATCTAGCATACGAAGTCTCGTGTTGTAACAATTTGCAAAGAAACTTGTGGACAAATCATAAATCTGTGTGTGTGCGCCTATCTATATGTGTATATGTACACACATATATCTGTATGTGTGTGTATATATATATAACTAACAAAATTTAGTTTGAATATGAAAAATATTTAGATATGACTTTTTCTTTAATAAAAAGAGAAAGCCTCATCTGCATGATACTTGATTTTAACTCTTACATATTTTCGTTCAGGATTATATAATACCAAAATACGAATATATTTTTTTAGATGAAACATTTTCAACAATAAAAACTTTTTCAACAAAGTAAACCTTGTCTATATATTCAATCTAATTATTTGAAGAAATTAGATAGAAATTGAGTTGGAGTTGTTCTAATGAATAACATGCGGGCACTGGTAGAAAGGAAGCAAAAAGTGTCAGTTTTTTAGAAAAGTATATTTAAATTGAAATATTTTTGAAAAGAAAATATAGTTAAAAACTAGGAAGTGTCTATATGCAAGAATATAAACCAATACAAGTGCGTGACACAATGGACACCCATTATAAAACAAATTTAAATTATAAGATTTTATCATATGTATTTTTCACTTACAAGATAAGCTGATATGTTCTGATAATTAAGGAAACATTTCTTTTTCCAAGAACATGGAGATTAATAAAACTTCTGTTTAACAAATTGAGGAGCATTATTTTTTTTTTTTTTATTCATCGATGCCTTTACATTCAATATTATAAATTTGGGAAATTAATATATGTTCTATGGAAAGTTGATGAGGACAAAATAGTATCCCAATCCAAAGTTGTTGGACCAAATGTCAATTTTAATGTGTTAATAGGATCTCTTGAAACAACAAAGTCAAAATAGAATCAAGAGTTAAAGTCATGTATGAATGGCGCTATTTACCCCTCCAATATATCTAAATAGGTACACAAGTAAACTAGCAATTATATCTAACTTTGCTTTTCCACGTCAACACTACAAGAGGAATAGCATGACATCAAACATGAAAATCATATTACAAAAAAATATAATAAAAGAAAAGTCAAGAACTATAACAAGAAAAATGAGAGATATGAGTATGACGCTAATATCCTCTCATTCTTTAGATTGAAGAAAAGTAAAGGGAAGGATGCCACCCGTTGGAAAAAGAAAGTTATATAAATCATGCATGTGAATGTGTATATTCATTTTGTTTGGAAATACATTGACCAAAAAAAAAAGAGAAAATATTAAATACAGATAATGTTTAAGGAAATTCTCAAAAAAATATTTATATGAAAAAAAAGTTAAAAACATGATTTTGTATAAGTAAGGAGCAACTAAAATTGCCTAATAGTTGCTCCTCAACTACTAACAAAAATTAGTTTGACTATGAAAAATATTTAGATATGACTTTTTCTTTAATAAAAAAAGAAAGCCTCAGCTATAAGAATACTTGATTTTAACTCTTGCATATTATTGTTCGGGATTATATAATACCAATATATGAATATATTTTTTTAGATGAAAATTTTTCAACAACAAAAATTTTGTTTCAATAAAGTAAACCTTTTTTGTGTATTCAATTTAATAATTTCAAACAATTAGATAGAAATTAAGTTAGAGTTGTTCTAAAGAATAACATGTGGGTGCTGGTAAGGAGGGAACGAAATTGTTAGTTTTTTGGAAAAGTATAGTTAAATTGAAATTTTTTTGAAAAGAAAATATGGTTAAAAACTGGGAAGTGTGTAAATGCAAGAATGGAAACGAATATAAGTGTGTGAAACTACACAGTAAATTTTGTGTATGTTGGACACCCATTATAAAACAAATTTAAATGAGCAAAATGTCAATTTGGTCATTAAACTATGCTTCAATTGCCATTTTAATCACTAAACTTGTTGGGTAGCCAAAAAAGTCAATAAACTTTTAAAACTACTTCTAAGGGGTCACTCCGTCCTTCTATTTTAGCCGTTAAGCACTCCGTTAATCCATTTTTGTGCATGTCACATGACTTTTAACGAGGGAAAATTGTTCAATCACTCTTTACCACACTCTATCTTCAACAATTGACAAAACAACATAGTTTTGACTTAAAATAAGTCAAAATGATATAGTTTTGAAGAAGTCCAAGCCCAAAAAAATAATAATAATAATAACTTAAGGGTAAAGGATAGATCAGTAGAGGGTGAGAGATGGGGTGGCATGGACAAGGTGGGGGGAGAATGGGGGTTAAGGGGCTGGGGAAGAATGGAGGGAGGAAGGAAGGTCAGGCAGAGATGGAACAAAAAAGTACACAAATAGGATTCCAAAGGGTTTGGAGACGTAGGACTACAAAACAAGTATAAAATAGGACGTTTTGAGTCGCAAACACAGGTTTCATACTACAACTATTTTGTTCTGTTCAAACAAGCAAAACAACAAATATGGATCTACTTTTCAGTAATTTAGATCTTCTTTTTTTTTTTATTTTTTTGTATTCATTGTATTCTTTGGTGTTTGTTTCTTGATTTTGGGTTTATAAGTTGTAAGTTAGAGTTGTTTTGGTTAATGGGTTTCTGTCAAAATACGTTATTTTGTGTTTTTCTTTTAATTATTCTTATTGGGATAAGGGGAGCGGCGGAGATTGTTAACAAAAAGTTCTGTTTTTTTACCTCCTTGATTTTGGATTTTAAGTTGTAAGTTGGAGCTATTTTGGTTAATGGGTTTCTATCAAAATATGTTCTTTTGTGTTTTTTTTTTTAAATAATTTTTAGGGAACACCCTAAATTTACACTCCAATTATAGTTTGCCCAATCAAGTTATTTAATAAGTACTTTACCCTCTTTTGTTTTGATACAAAATTATCACTATTATTTTAATTATTATTTTTTTTCTTTTTCTTTTTTCTTATTCTTTTTCTCTTTTATTTATTTTCTCTATCTTGTTTTTCATTTTTTTTTTTTGTACTATTCTCTCTTGCTACTCCTAAACAATTACGCTTATAATTGCTTTTAATAATTAATTAATTAATTAAAATTTTAACTTTTCACATGTGTCTAAATAATTTAATTTATAGATTAATCATGTTTTAATCCAACAAATATACTTTGTTATAATACAAAGTTTGTGATTAAATATTAATAATAAGATTAAAAAATAAAAAATAATTTTTTTTAGCTAGAGGAAATTTAAAATATATATATTTTAGTATACAAATAAATTATAGAATGAAAAAATGTGTGCAACCTTTTATTTATGGTATAATATCGGCAACATATAGTAAAAAAATATTACAACTGCCTAATATAAAGGCTTTTGGATAAATTATATGGGACAAAAAAATTTCATTTACGTCCTTAGAATATATATTTTTAATATTTTTGATAAATTATTTTTTCTTTTTATAGTTTGTTTATTTGTTAATTATAGCATTAGTAAACTCACAAAATCCATATTATACTATTAAAATATATGTTGCTTGTATTAAAAACTTATTTATTTCTATAAATGAGTATTTATACACGTAAAAAAAAAGTAAAACTTTTAACTAACCAATTACTAGTAGTATAATAGTTTAGTAGTAACAAGAAAGAATGGTAAGAAGATAAAAGAAA
The DNA here is from genome assembly GCA_025175665.1 of Cinchona pubescens. Classification (NCBI taxonomy): domain Eukaryota; kingdom Viridiplantae; phylum Streptophyta; class Magnoliopsida; order Gentianales; family Rubiaceae; genus Cinchona; species Cinchona pubescens. The sequence goes on from JANKKI010000235.1 coordinate 881,037, forward strand.
AAATATGAGAGAAAAAATAATAAATCGGTAAGAAGAGAAAAAAAAAAAGAAAAACAAAATTATTAAAATGGTAAGGGTATTTTGTTAAAAAAAAAAATAGATTCTTTTTGGATTTGTTATTTTTTTTCCTCCTTTTTGATAGGTTTTAGGCTGTCTTCATGTTCTTTGTTTGTAGGTATCAACAAGCATAAGGGAAAAATGAGGAAGGAGGTGGTGGTTGTTGGTTGGGAGAGGGACTAGTAAAAGAGATAGGAAGGGGGTGGTAGGTTGGCTAGGAAAAAAAGATGGAGGGTGGGCTGGCTGGAGAGAATGAAGAAAGTGGTGGTTGGCTGGGAGAAGAGAGTGGTGGAAAAGGGTCGTTGAATGGTGTTCATGGTAGTTAGGTGTTTCAAATTTAACCTATGACCCCTCTTGTTTTTCATATTTTTTAATTTCTTATAATTTAAATAGTTTTCATTATCTAATTTGGGCCCCCAAATATTTTAAGTAATGTTATTTCAATATAGTTGGACAAATTAACCCTCAAAAAACTAATTTTCGTTAACACTAACAATTAAAATAGACGGAGTGACCCCTTAGACACAGTTTTAGAAGTTTAGTGACCTTTCGGCAAACCAAAAAGTTTAGCAATTGAAATGACAACAGCAACATAATTTAGTGACCAAATTGGCATTTTGCTCAATTTAAATTATAAGATTTTATCACATCTATTTTCTTCCGTTACAAGATAAGTTGATACATTCTGATTATTAAGGGAATATTTCATTTTCCAAGAATGTGGAAGTTAATAAAACTTTTGTTTAAGAATGAGGAGGATTGTTTTATTTTTTTTATTCATCGAGACTTTTTAAATTCAATATTGCAACTTTAAGAGATTAATATATATTCTTTCAAAACTTAATCAGACGAAATAGTATCCGAACTTTTGATCCAAAGTTGAGGGATCAAATGTCAATTTAAGGGATTTGATATGATTTCTTGAAACAACGAAGTCAAAACAGAATCAAGGAACAAAATCGATGTATGAATGGTGTTATTTACCCTTCCAACATATATATATACAGACACACACACAAGTGTTGATGCAAAAAATTAAACTAGGCAATATACCAAGTACAAAGTAGTTCAACCTTCGGTCGAGCACTGCTTATAGTACCCACATTCGGATCACTTGAAAATAAAAAAGACAGGACTTTGTCTCCTCAAGGTAGGTCCCAATTCTCAAATCAATTACTTCAGACAAGAGAAAATGTCAGAGAATATGTAGAGCATGTAAAAAAGAGAATGTGAATGTGGTATCTAACCTGCCATTTTATTATTTATACATGTGGTTCGTGGGTCGGATCAGTCCATATGTCGAATATTTACTACTTTACCCATTTGGGCATTAATTGTCATCAAGGGTAAAATTATTAAAATACCCCTAATGGATTTCCAGACCCAGAGTCACGTGTAATATTTTTAGCGGTGTATGATTTTGGCATCATCATTTGTTCGCAGTCTCAAATCGAGTACTTTCGGATTGAGACTTAGAATTTTTTTGATGCAATAATAAGACCTTGGTCGGAGCCATAAAACTAACAGAAGTCAATTCCAAGACTTAAAGAATTATTTCATCGAGGTGAACAATTTTTTATCACTACCGGGGAACCCGAGAAATAAGATATTAATTTTCTGAAAATTACATGAACTGTATCTAATTTCCTTGGAATAGAAGACCTCTAGGAATAAAATTCCTTGACTCTAGTAGTATCGCGCTATCAACACTTCTGAAATCTAGTAAGTTCCTTCTTTCCCTTATCCTTCCTACAACTTTTGCCTTTTGAATTTATTCAAGGAAAGAAGTAGGATAAGATTGTTACCTTTTGAATTTATTCAAGGGAAGAAGTTGGATAAGAAAAAGGGCATGGAATATCGTAGCACCATCAAGGCACGTCTCTTTGTAGGCCAGACCATACCAACTCGGCATACTGGAGCAACGGCACATACTTTCAGAGCAATTGCTGGTGTTGTCCACGCATCTACTCGGTGCATTGTTGATGTTGCTGCAGCCACTTCCATGGCTCATGTCGTTGCTACTACCGACTGTGATGTTGTTGTTGGAGAAGAAGTCGAAGGTAAGGCTTAGTTCCGGAAGATAGGAGCATGTGTTGTACCCTAGAGGGCGTGAGTAGGGAGCGACCTCGAAAAGTGCAGGCAAAGCGTGACCCCGAAGGGTGTTAGCCAAGTTCAACTCTAGAGGGTGTGAGCAAATATTCCACCCTAGAAGGTGTGAAGTGAGAACGACCTCAGAAAGCGCAGGCAAGGCATGACTCCAACGGGTATCAGCCGAGTTCAGCCAAGTTCAACCCTAAAGGGTGTGAGTAGATCTTCCATCCCGAAGCGTGTGAAGACAGAGTGACCACAAAAGCACAAGTAAGGTTGTCAACTGGGCTAACCCTAGAGGGTAGAAATGATGCTGAGTTGTATTTTCTACCAAACTATTTCTTTGTCTTTGTCGATATTGATCCAATGAGTGTTACACGTGTTAGGTACCATTACTCACAACTTTTAGTTCAGTTTTTCACAGACAGCACCAAATGTTTATATAAAAAATTTAGTTTGGCAATATACCAAATACAAAGTAGCCCAAGCTTAGGTTGAGCAACGCGCATAGTACACACGTTTGAATCATTTAAAAATAAAAAAGGCAAAATTTTGTCTCCCGAGATAAGTTCCAACACTTAAATCAGTTACTTCAGACAAGAGAAAATTTCAAAGAAAATGTAGAACCTGCAAAAATGAGAATGTAAATATGGAATCTGACTAGTCATTTTATTTTTTATAATCGTGGTTGGTGGATCGAATTAGTTCGTGGGTCAAATATTTATTACTTGACCCATTAGGGCATAATTTATCAATTACTAAAATACCCTTAGTGGATCCCGACTTAGACTCAGAATCACGACATTATATTGATGTTACAATTTATCGTGCATTCATGTATCTCTTATTCACATTAGAGGTATTATCCGCTTTAACCAGAATTTCATGATTTTGGTTTTAAAAAGACGCCTCACATGGAAAAGGTAAGGATTTGCCTTATAAATTTTACTCTTTCTTAACTATCAACTAATGTGGGATCTTTGTCTCCTCCACCTTACAGTACCACAAGCCTCCTAACTAAAAAAAAGTCCAACTTATAAGGCACGGAATTACCCTTCCCATGTGAACGCTTTTTCAAAGACAAAACTGTGAGACGGTAACCAAAACGGACAACATCTCACATGAATCCACAACAATTCTTACATCAACAACAAATAAACTTGCAATTATATCTAATTTTGCTTTTCCAAGTCAACATTACAAGAGGAATAGCATGACATCAAACGCGAAAACCATATTACAAAAAAAAAAAAAAAAAAAAAAAGTCAAGAACTGTAATGAGTCTATCAAAGATACGAGTATGGCGCTATATCCTCTCACTCTTGTGATTGAGAAAATTAAAGGGAATGATGCCATCCGCTGGATTAAAAGAAAGTTATATAAATCATGAATGTGAATGCGGTATATTCATTTTGTTTGGAAATACTTTGACCCAAAAAAGAGAAAATACTAAATACAGATAATGTTCAAGGAAATTTTCAAAATATATATATATATATATATATATATATATATATATATATATGATACAAAAAAGTGAAAAAAAATATTATTTTATGTAAGTAAGGAACAATTAAAATTGCCTAGTAATCGTTCCTTATCTAATGAAAAAAATAGCCCTCTCCCTCTCCCTCTCCCTCTCCCAATTTTAAATAAAAGGCTTTTATTAATTCAGAAAACACTACTAAGATCAAAATAAAACTTCTTGTTCAAAACAATTTAAGAGGAGATTCTACCAAAACTGGAAACAAAAAAAAAAAAAAAAAAAAAAACAGTTTACATGGAGAAGATCAAGTTTAACCAAGAGGGCTCAGAAATTGATTTGATGTCGTCAAGGCTAATAAGCCATTATGCACGACGAGCGAACCAAAGTATTGATCCTCATCGTCCTTTTGGCTTCTTTCCTAATAAGGACACGTATTTAAAATCCACTGACGGAAGAAAATGTGAATCTGGGTTTTTGAGGGAAGGGGAGGGGACGGGGGACTGACCTGTTTTTACGTATTTAAAATCCAGAGACCGAAGAAAATATGGATAATTGTTTTTGAGGAATTGGGGGACTGACCTATTTTTGCCAATAAGCCATTAAGCACGACGAGCGAACCAAGGTCTTATCCTCATCGTCCTCCTGACTTCTTTCCTAATAAGGACAGGTATTTAAAATCCAATAACCAAAGAAATTGTGGATATGGGATGGGTGGGGTGGAGAAGGGAAAGGTATGGGGGAAGGGACACTGACCTATTTTTACCTTTCTCGTTTTTAAAACATTAATTCTTCATGGGTTAAAACCTCTTACAACCTCAATTAATTTGCAACATTTGCATCAATTCGTTAATTTTTTGGCAAGTATTTGCAAATTTTATACAAATGTCATAGCCAGAGTGCAGCTTATATCAGGTTTATTTCCTTGCTCCCCAAGGTTATATTACTTTTTTAAATTAAGACATCCAGAAAAGCATTCAAATAGAACCACATATTTATTACTAATTAAGTATTCGGTCAAGTCAATAGAAGCGGCTGAAGTTGACATAATTTGGAATTATAGTTACAAGTCGTGAATTGCGTGGTGAACAATATATTGTCTTAATTACACTTTTACCCCTAAATTCACAACCCAGATCTAATTTGCCACCTGAACGGCTGAACCTAATTAATATACTACTTTCTCTATCCTATTTATATTGGATGTCCAAAAAATAATGTCATTTTTTTTCTTTTTTGTAATTAAAAGTTTGGAAGATGATAGGTTATCTCTCTTTCTTTAAGGCTATAACAAGCCATCGGTGCATATTTCAACACAGTAGTTCTTATATAGATCGCCTACTAAATAAGGGATTGAGAGTAACGAGAGTCGAATCTAAACCTTTGATAGTTTAGTTACCCTGCTTGCCATTTGCGTAGCATATGTATCATATCATATCCCGATTCTACTCTTATTAAACAATCAAACTACAACTTTTTCACCCTCTTAATAATGTGGGATCACTTTGATATATATACACATCACAAAATTAAATTTTCAAAAAAAATTGTGCTCACCCCTTGGGTGACAATAAAATTAGAACGGAGAGAGAACATTTTACTCCAACTAAAAAATTCCAAAATGTAAATAATTGTAAAAGGATAATGTGGATATTTATTTTGATAAAAATGCCCTCCAAAATGTGTGGCCGAAGTTATTCTCCTTTTAGTATTTGGTTATTAACAATTCTATGTATTCTCTTTAATTTTTTATTTCATGACTATAAGAAAAATTCATGAATGTCAAAATTTTCTTAATCAATTTATACATTATTTTCTTCGTTTATAAAACTAAATACAAAAAAATGAGAATTTTTTCAACTACTTTCTATTCATTTTCTTTTTGTATGAGCTAAGCATATCAAATGTAAAATTAGTAAATCCAAAATATCTTTAATTTAAATACAGTGTATGTAGTAATATCTTTGTCTTTTTACAATTAATAATAAGGCACAAGAAAGAATATCTTTAACTAAATAAGTACATTTTTATTTTTTGTATGATATAGAAAACACGTAATTTTTTAATTAAGTAAAAAATGTGTGCTTTGTATAAATAAAAGATGTTTTACTTACTTATTTTATTTTTAATATGTTTAGATACTACAAAACGAAAATGAATTAAAAAAAATTGTAAAATTTTTTGTTTTTTGGACTTAGTTTTAGAAATGAAGAAAACAATTTACAAGTTGTTCAAGGAAAATGTGACAATTTACTTTTAAAAAAAAAAAAGGAAATGTGATAATTCAAGAAATTCTTTTATACAATAGAAAACAAAAGGATAATTTGGGACAAAAATGAAATAAAATGAATATAACTTTGGCCATAAATTTTTGGAGGGTACTTTTATCAAAATAAATATCCAAACAATCCTTTTACAGTTATTTATATTATTGCATATAAGAATCTTTTAAAAGAGATAAAGTATATATTATTTGAGTGCAGAATTATGAAGCACAACTAAAATATAATTTCAGGGGTAAAATACAATTAACACTATATTAAATCAAGTACGTAATGTTCAATTATACGTCTATACCTAGTTGGAATAAAGCTACAAGTTGATATTACTTTCCTCTCGTCAAATTATCTGAATGGGTGATTGAAAATGTCATCATTATGATTTAGGTCATGATTTACAGATTTTAATAATGGCAATTCCACTTTATCAATTTGAATCCACCTATGAGATTAGATTTTTGTGACACAATATTTGAGTGGGGATTTGGTGAGTAATGGGAATTATTTCAATTGTGTAACTTATAATATTTTGTGCAGTATATACATACATTGTAAAATTTATTTTGGTTATTGGTGAAATTTGTGCAGTTTATGTATTGTAAAATTTATTTTAGTTATCGAGTAAATACTAGTTATTTTAGTAGTTATTCAAGAACTAATAATCAATGAGATTTTATCTGGAGGTGAGCCACCCAATTCACACGAGTTCCTCCTATTAGTGACTGAACAACTACAAAATGTCACTAATTAGTCAATAACTATCATAAATCTTGTCGTCCATATATTGCTTTGAAAGTTCATAAAAAACTACCATTTGTTTCGAAAAAGCATGTATCATACAAGAATCAAAGCTGCTGTATGTTCAACAAGACAATAGAATTACCGATGGATTATTTCCCCATCTTGATCTCTCTATTTGCGAAGTTGGTGTTGGCCAACCCAAGTTTAGAACGAATAATTTGAAGAGAAGTTGATAGAAGCTGAAATCTGCCACGAGCTAGAAAACCTCTAAGATTTTTTACGTCTAAACTACAACAATTCCACGAATACTGTTAGTCAGCCTTTATTCTACGTTGATAACGAACTTGTTTAGGCAACCACTTTTAAGATGAGGGTCCGTTTGTTAAATAAAATTGATTTAATTTTGAAATTTGAAACCAATATTTAAATTTTCTAATGATGTGTTCCTGTTCTTATTGTGGTTGAATTTATGTTTGGGCGTAATATTTCTTAACATAAAATTACATATTAGTATCAATTTTTATATATCAAATCAAGAAAATGCCAAGCCCATGCCCATCTAGAGGAAGTATAAGCATAGGATGGTCTGCGAAGACGACTGATTTAACACGAGGGACAAGATAAGGCGACTGACTAACTGGGGGAGATTTTTAGGCGGGTAAGGGACCATTGCCTTTCCTGAACGTAACCGACCTCTTACACATAAACAGTAACAATGCCAAGTACTAGATCACACAGCCTCCTAAACATCACTTGGAAACAAAATTGAAGTAGAGCTGGAAATTTGCCCTTCTCCCATAACAACGTCGAGGGAAGCATCGAAACTGTACAAACAACCAGCAATACTAGCAAATTTGACATGTTCAATCAATCCCGTATGCTAAAGACAGGCCAAACAAATAAACTCAAAAGTTCAGAATCACACAACTTTCCAAATTCTAGTTCACAGCACACTAGTTCAGAAACATACAACTTGTTTCCAAATCAGCACAAAAACAAGGGGGGCGGGGGAATACAACTTGGAGAGTACAGCAGAGCTTGACAGGCTAGAAAGAAAAATCTAAAGAGAAACAAAATTTAAAATAATCAAAACTGAGGCGGATGAGTTGCCGAGGTTGTATGAAGCTCATCGCCTCCGCATTCCCCTTCCTCGACCCCGGAATGCTGCACCACCACGCCCTCTACCTCCCATGGCACTTGCAGCAGCCTCTCCTTGGGCACTCTCAGACTAAAAAAGAGCACGAGGGATTTCAGCAGTAGGAAATGACACAAGCATGCAGGAACAAGTAACAGGTGGAATAGAAGAGTCAAAATCAACTGAATATAAAAGAAAGATCATAAATAATGACTAGAGAAGCGAATGAACAGACCATAACTTGACAAACAACGAAATTGTTCACGATAAATAGTGTCCGAGTCCACATATAAGCTTTCTTTTTATGGACAGCTCAAATCAAAAGGTAATCATTACTTCTTCACAATCTTTTAGAATCACAAACTTCTGAATTTTAAGTCCTCAACAGTTCAAGGCAAGCTGCAACCTTTCAATCCAAGGCCAAGATTTGGCCACGTTGATAAATGTAAAATTGAGATAGTGTGCACAAGTGACAAAGACGTGAAAGTGACTACCAAAAAATTCAAGACCCCCGACTGTTGAGGTCCCCCACCAGGTCCAGAAATTCTTTTACAGTTGACTTTACATATAGACAAGTGTATATTAGCATGAACATATTATGCATGTCTACGCCTAGATATATCTAATGTACATATAAGCATGTATGTAAGTGTGTATTAATTTTTCATGTATACTTTTTAGGAACCTTCACAAACAAGAGCAGTTTGATTTTGATAAAGCAACATATCACGACCAAGTTGAATGATGGAAAAGCCGCATCATGCATATTGCCATTTAACAAACGTTTGTCTTGATTTCACACTCAAGCACTTTGTAAGGATCCCTACGACTGTCACAAGAAGAGTGTGAGCCGATTGGAAATTACCTTGGGATTTTTAACTGTTTCATCTACACTTAATACCAGGCAAGCTGCTTCAGTAGCTGCATTTATGGCATTTATCTGCAAAAGAAATGAGACAGAAAGCCAGAATTGTTCTTAAACTACTTCCACCAGCTGAACAGAAGTGTTTCAGTTTAGTATCAGATAGAACAGGAAAGACACCTTCACCACGGCTGGCTCCCATACAAAGTTGGCAAATGAATCAGCAATTCCACCAGTATTAATATCCACACCATAAAGTGCACCCTCACCTGTTCAGACATGGTGAAGGTTGATTGACATAATAAACACACACAAAACGAATCACAATGACTAGCTGACAAGAATATACACACAAAACGAATATCCACCCAAAATTAAGAGGACTCTATGGTACCAGTAGTGAAGGCATTCTGTTAATAAAGGAAAAGGTAAAGATATAATGTAATTCACTCCAAACTGACGGGAAAACACTAACCAGATGGAAGTGCGTGTTTTTGTCTTAATTTGTTCAAGACATCAGTTGCATCAAAACCAGCATTGTCACACAACTGCCGGGGGATTATCTGCAGGAAGTGGCTGTGTGAGAGAACATATTATTTGTCAACAGCAAACTGACGATTACAAATCCAATCACTTCCCAAAAATATACCCACAAAATCATTATATTGACAGCATCACAGTGAAAGGACAAATAGATAATTCAGATCTAATCTATAGAAGAAGCTAGAAGGTAACCCGAATTGTAGTGAAAAGGATTACAGTAAAATGAAGCCAATTCCTTATCCAGGAGACATTTCAAAAAATTTGTCAAAGTAGAACGGAAACTTGAATAGATTGTAGAATCCAAACACAACCCAAACACGAACCACCAAGAAAAGAGAAGGAAAGCAAGATGACAGAAAATTAAGTTGCAAAATGGGGATATCAGATACCCTTTTATTCCTTTCTTTTGCTAATGCGAGCCACCAGTAAGGGGTATTGTTATTCTTATACATAGACATACATGGCAATTCAGGCTGAATTTAAGTGAGAACAGCTCGAAATCCAAAAAGAGCCCAAGAGGTTTACCTCCAGAGCAGGAAACCACCCCCTTATATCTCAAAATTCAACTGACGTGACTAAAGAGGGAAACTGAAAATTTTCACACCACAATAACTAAAAGAAAACTCTACCAACAGATGCTTCACCTACCAACAAGGATGAATCAATATATTAAGTAATATAAGCAATCTTTTGAAGGAGAACTGCCACATAGGAAATATAACCTTGTATACAAAAACAAAGCACATGCTCAAGAAATAGATGCCTACCTCAAGGGCTTTAGCATAAGAATTAATAAAGAGCTGAGACTTCCCAGCTATAGTACGCGCATGCTGCCTCAAGTATCTGCTAATCTCCATCTGCAAACCAGAGAGTAGTTCAGTCATCAAGAATCAAGAGGTCAAATAAACGTATTTCATTTTCTAAGAAAGTCATCACAAGCTCATACATCTATAGCTCCACCACCAGCAACAACAGTAGAGTTCTTCACAGCCCTTCTAACAATCATAATTGCATCATGGAGACTTCGTTCAGCTTCCTCAATAAACTGAACCATTTCAGACAAAACATTAGACCAATGAGCAAACTCGCAACAGTATGCATAGTGTAGGGAGTAAGCACCTGATCAGCTCCACCACGAAGAACAATAGTGGCTGTTTGGCCTAATGGGCATCCACTGAAAATATTAAAGCGCTCATTTCCAACTTGCCTCTCCTCAAATATCTCACAAGAGCCAAGAACCTTTTGACAAAAAAATTTGAACAAAGGAAACTGCTTGAACAACAGAAAACAAAAATAATCCACTGAAACAAATAAGTCAGAAGGAAGAATCGAACCTCATCAATGACATTATTCACAGTGGTCTGTATAGTTCCACCTGTAGCGGCAGCCACCCGATGCAGATCCTCCTCAGTTACACGACCAGCATATTTCGTCAGAATACATCCCGATCTGCAAAATACTGATGAAAGCGGACAGAATCAATAGATCTAAAATACTACTAACAATAAGAAAATAAGTTGTCCTGCAGAAGCCATAAAACACTCCTATGTGAAAATAACCAGAAAAGATTGTACATAATTCTCATACAAATTGATATCATTGCAACTGCAGAACAAAGGTACTGAAATAGAGCTCAAGGGAATAAATAATCAACAGCAGTATTACCCTAATTTCACACAGCAGATGGCATAGGGAAGAATACAATCCTTTAAATCTAATATGAAATTGATATACATGTTAAGTTAAAATTTTCAAAGTTTTATACATAAAGCAAATCCCATTTTAGAACTACAGCACACTTAAACATTTCGAAAAGCCAATGCAGCATTCCAAAGAAACCTAATAATTCAGGTAACTAACATAAATTATGGTTCTCTTCACCCATATAAATATTTAATCATTAAAGAAATGAAGCAAGCAATACCTGTGTTGCTTAGATCACCAATAGCCAGCCGAGACAGAATAATTTTAGCCCCACTTTTCACACATTTATCCAACTTATCATAAATGATGTTCCATTCTGCATCAACAATTGACTGATATTGTGATGGATCTGAAAGCCTGCAAAGACAATTGCTGACTAACATAAGTATTTTTAACCTCAAAACTGGAAGAAACTTCTATGCAAAAAGCTCCAAAAAACATCCTACCTTATTTCTGCATTCTCTTTCTCTGATTTCAGTTCCAATTCAATATTTAGTAAGAGTATCTTGGGATTTACAAATTTCTTTGGTTGCTGTTCAAAACCAGCATATGAGAATGTCTTCTTAAAGGCAACACCATCTACAAGGAAAGAATCCCTCATGGTACCACCAGGAACCTACAAAAGTAAGATTATTTATCATTACATACTCAATGCAAGAGTAAAAGTGTATTTTTCTGTTGAAGGAGAAAGAGCCATGCTGGAGAAAGGCATAAAAAACAACCCAAAACCATAATGTACAGATCAATTGGACATAAATAAAGTGATCACAACATAATGGCAGAGGACAAGAATGGAAAACTGAACCATGCACAATGTATGCTGCCCAAAAATTCATCCTAGTCAAGTAAAGTGAAGGACCCAAAACTGAAATGCAATAAAGGTGAAGTGAGACAAAATTTATATAGCTTTTGTAAAAACAAATAAAAAAATGTGCAGGCATTTCCCCACATTTGATGAACTTAGGAGTCCAAAAAGAGAGAGATGACACACAAGAGTTTAAGTTCCATATCTAAGATAAATGCTCAATCTGCTCATCCACTGCACAATATTGTTTTCAAGTGACATTTATTACCATAGTGTTGATATAGAGAGATACAATCTTATGAATATAGATATTTGCATGTGGGGATACATATTTGGATATTCCCCAAAACCAGACTACCCACAATTCAAGATTGCTAAACCACAAAAAACTTATTTGTCGTTGTAACCCGTACAAAAAGGAACATTTGTTCAAGTAAAGATCATAAACCATGTAATTGTCAAATTTTATGCATCAAAGCCAACATAGATTGCTAGAGAAACTTATTGATTCAAATAGCTTAACTCGAAACCTATCTACTATAAATACTTGATACTCTTCTGTGGGACCATAAGACCACTATGTTGTTTCTCTACTGATTATAATTCTTGTCTAAGTGACTCGCCAACAAAAGGCACTATTTAGTAACAGATAAGTAATAGTCTCTCTGATTTATTTGGTATAAATGTTTAGGAAACCTCATTCTTTTCACCTCGGAACTTGCAATGTTGTAGACCATCAAAGAAAATGTAGGAAAAGAAATGCAAGATTCAATTTGGATCATGAAAAACAGGGCATTTAATTTTTGAAAGGTGACATCATTTACGGTAAGGTTAATACAATGGAGGTAAGAGGCGGAATATCTTAAAGGTATGTACTTGAACAAAGAAATAAATTTACCTACCCAAAAAATAACAAAGACAAAAAGAAACAGAAAAATGCTGATCCATGATTTATTTAAACAATTAAAATCTTTTCATATATGACTTTTGGCCAAGAATGAGTAACTGCTCCTACAACTCGAGTTTTCAAACTTGCAAGCACTTGTGAATATAATGTATAACCTGAAATTGTAAAAGAGAGTGAATTTCAAAACAGCATATTGAGATCTAAAACGACAAAAAACAATAAAGAGAGCTAATAATTCAAGATTTCGATAGACTAAATAGATGTAATACCTATCCCTCAAAAGATTAATTGTCAGTATAGCAGTTAAAGGCACAAAGCATAGTGTGTCACACTTTTTAAGTGAAGCAAACTGTTATATTCTGACTTATAGGCGTACATCTTACAAATTATGCAATAATAACATATGCAAAATTCTTAAAAAACAAAAAATGGATAAGAAAAATAACATCTAACACAAAACATTGCAAATAAGTGCATCCCATCTCATTCTATCAATGGTAAAAAAATAAAATAAAACGAGATCCAACGGTCAAAAATTAGAGCACAGCAAACATAGAGGTCACAAAATGATAAGCCTGCTTTTTGTGTGCTTCTCTTTTGCCCTTTTTTTTGCTTTGCCTATGGTTTTTTATCATAGCTCGCTTCAGAAACAAAAAAGCAACCTACTCCGCCTCACTTTTGACTACTATGATTGCCATAATTCAATGAGCTGCTCAGACGATACATAGCATACATGCCCAGAACTAAAGCCTAAAAGTATGTTATATACCTTTTTAATACCAACCATGTTTAGCCTATCATCATTTCCAATAGCAAGGACAGCATCTACGACCATGGATGCAAAGAAATCCTTCTCACCACCAATGAGCTTTGAGGAGAGTGTTGTAGCGGCACACTTAGCTAGTAAGCTTTTCTTTTCTTCTAGGCTTTTCCCTTCAATGCTAACGGCTAGTTCTTTGACCTTCTCAATTGCCTATTGCAGCACGATTCATTAAACCAAAAATTCTAGGTTTAGTTCTAATGTCAAAAACTAGAAGCAATGGAGAAAATATATAGGTCTATGCTTGTACCAAAAGACCAGCAGTACGATAGCTTCTAATCAGATTTTGAGGATGCACCCCATCCTCAATAAAAGGCTTTGCCTCCTTCAAGAACTCTGCTGCCAACAAAACTACAGTAGTGGTCCCGTCACCAACCTGCACCATGGCAGGAAATAAGTCAGAGCTTGCTGCATACATTAACCACTCAAGCAAATATTGAAAAACTTAAGATGGCATGATAACGGTCATGAATGTCAATCAAGCCTAGGAACAAAATGCACCTAGTCATTTACCAGTAATGGAAGCATGATGTAACTGTCCAGTATTTCTTCCCATCGTCCAAACATTCTCAAAGTAATAATGCAATTAATCATCACAAAAACATACCAAATGACTTTAGAAGTACAACTAACACCAGAAATCGCATCTGTGTATTGAAGAACTATAGAGTTTAAGAAAACAGTAACGCACATTGAACAAATATAAGATGGCATGCATAATGTGTTATACAGCCAGTTTTTGTTTGAATTACTTAAACTGAGAATTCAAGACAATAGTCAAGTTTTTGTTTGAATTACTTAAACTGAGAATTCAAGACAATAGTCATGTTGAGTTTCATTCATCCTGTATACATAAGACATTATTTTCTAATTCCAACCAAAGAAACAAAGTTATTTTGTCTTATCCTTCCATTATTGATGACAATAGATGAAATAACATCGCTTCTTTACAATACAGCTAGCGGATTAGGCTCAAAACAAACATGACACTGAGTGGAAGAAGAGAAACTTAGAAAAGAAACTTTTACAACACTGTTAATCCATATGTTTTTGTTACCAGAAAATCACAATGTCCCTATATTCCAAAAATCTAGCTGACCTAGCAACTTTTTTTTTTTTTTTTAAAAAAAATCAATCTTAATGACTCGAAAGAATTTATATCAAACAACACCAACCATAATAAGAAATCACATAAAAACCAATACAATAGAAGTACCTCAGAGTCCTGGGATTTGGCTAAGAAAATATCAACAAGAATTTTAGCCGCAGGGTGAATAATGTCGAGGAGCTTCATTATCGTGGCACCATCATTAGAAATAGTGGTGTTACCCTTCTCATCATGGATCAACTTGTCCATACCCCTTGGGCCAAGGGTGGTACGCACCACATCAGCCACAGCCGTACAAGCATTTATATTGCTCACCAACTGTGGCTTCCCTTGGGATGTATCTGTCCCTTCTTTTAGCAGTATAATCTGAGGTTGCTGTTTTATCACCATAAATACAAACACTATTAGTTGAGCCATAAATTTATCTCAATATCCTCAACTTTCTACTGTATATAATAAGCTAAATCAAGCAAATTTAACATATCAAAACCTGCCTCCGATTCTTCAATAAAAGTTTAAAAAAAAAACAAATTTTTGCATCAAAATTTTCTATTTAGATTGAGATGCAAAATTGTGCATTCAATACAGTTGAAAATACAAACAAATGCTATAAAAATTATCTCTAGTTTTTATAAATTTCACCATTACAGTTAAATCCTTCCTAATCCCTTCCTTCACGCAGAAATAAAAATTTTAAAAAAAATCATACGTTTCTTTCCTTCTTTTCCTTCCTACTGCCAAAATCTAAAAAATTAACAGGGTTAAAAAAATTTTAAAAAAAATTGAAAAAATAAAAAAAAACTAGGGATTTCCAATTAAATAATGCCCAAAATAACCTCCATTAGCTTCGTTTTATTTTTAGTATTCTTTTATTTTCAATATATTATTAGTAATTAAACGCTGGTGTTAAGTTCCGTCGAGTTAGTAAAAATGAAATTTCTGAAATTTCTGAAATTTTTCATTCATTTTCTCAGACATTATACACAGTATAATAATAATAAAAAAAAAATGAAGCGACGAAATATACGAACTTGTATAGATGCGATAGCTGTAAAGAGTATATGAAGAAAAATAGAGAGAGTAAAAGGATGAAGGCTTACCAGCATAGTCGCCATTGTTACCGATGCGGCTGCGGATGTGGATGTGGTAAAATGCGGAGAAGAGTGAGAATGAAAGAGAGGTTGGAAAGTTCTAGGGTTTTAAACTTGTTACTGGAGAGTAGGGTTCTGCTGCTGATGGCACTTCAAACTTAAATTGGCACTTTTATTTTGGGGTTAATTACACTTTGCCCCCTATAATATGGAACTTGTGAACTTTCGCCATGTGTGAAAATTTTATCATTATTTTACATCCTTGGACCGGTTAAAAAAAATTTAAAAAAAAGGAAGACTTTTATGTTGACATAGGCTATTTTTATTTTTTATTTGTTTTTGCACAAAAAAAAGACAATCATATTCCATTAATACCCCTTTATTAGAAGAAAAAAATTGTGACATGTGAATCTGAAAAAAGAAATTAGTTTATGGTACAAATAAGGAAAAAATAAAAGAAAATCTCTAAAATTTAAATACAAAGTTCAATTTTAGCCCTTTAATTATCACATTGTTGTTGCTTTTGCATAAAATGGTTGAGGTAAATGATTAATGTATATATGTAGCCGACGTTGTAAATGATTAAGTACATATGTAGCCGAGAAATTTTATGTTAGTAAGGAGCAACTATTGGGCATATTTAGTAATTGCCACAATCAATAAGACCCTTCCATTTAGAGTGGATGGTGAAAAATAAGAGGGTCATCTTATTCAAAAAAAATTGAGCCTATTCAAATAGCAGGCTCCTATCAAAATAAAAAATTTCATATGTAGCCTTAGTTTAACGTAAGGGAAAATCGCTGAAATAGTCCTTAAACTTTTTTACTTTAGCCAAAATAGTCCCTCAACTTTTTTTGTAGCCAAAATGGTCCTCCAACTTTTATTTTTTAGCCAAGATAGTCCTTTCATGTGAAATTTATAAAAAAAAAAAATTTATGGTGACTACACAATAAAAGGACTTTTTTGGCTAAAAAATAAAAGTTAAAGGACTATTCTGGCTAAAAAAAAAGTTGAAGGACTATTCTGGCTAAAAAGAAAGTTGAGGGACTATTCTGGCTAAAATGCAAAAGTTGAGGGACTATTTTGGCGATTTTCTATCCTTAACGTAATTTGTAGGACAAATCTCAATATATACAAACTATATTAATGAACTCTTTCTAATTTATACTTGGTAGCTTTTTTTCATTTATTCCACATTTGGCATGCAAGATGGCCTGAAATAGAAAAGTTTTCCTTCTATGAAAAGGCAGGATACTCATTTTCATTCAATTGTTTTGTTACATAAGTCTAAATAGAACATTTTTGGGATGTTAGAATGGAATGTAATTTCTACTAATTTTACTTAAATACCTTCTATTCTTTGGAATGGTATAATATATATTATTTTTTATTTAAACAATAAGATTATGTAAATAATATTCTTATACCTATAAGAAATTTGAAAATATTTTGTACAGAAAAAATTATTATAGCATTTTATAAATTTCATATTATATTGATTTTAATATTGAAATAATTAAAATTTTAGAATTAATTGTATAAGTAAAATGTTAATCTAAAAAGGTTTGTAAACTTTAATCATAATATTACTAACAAATAGCATTATAACTAATAAGGAGGTTAATGTTATGTAAGTTGTAGTTTCATTTAATATATACATATATAATTCAAATAAAATACTTACATATTAGAATAACAATTTATAAAGTGTAGCAAATATAAATAGGTTTATTTATAATTCTAAAATTACTAAGATAGTTATTTATAAAGTCGTCAACAATTTGAAAATTTTACAAATATGAGAATAGATTGGATAAATTGGACATGGCAAATTTATTACTTTATTAAGTTTTCTTCTCTGGGTCATACATGGAAAGGACTTTCTTTTTCTTTTTTTTTTGGAATGGGCTTAACAGCATTTGCTAGAATGAGCTTGGGAATGATATTTTCATCTTGAAAGGGTCCATGAAAATTGAATGAATAAGTTTGGAACACCTTTATATTCTAACCCTTTTTCATGTACTAAATGTGAGAAGGGGATAGTTTTTCCATGTTATCAAACACATTTTTTTTTTCACATTTTTTTCATGTTCCATGTCATAAAATGTCACTATATTTTAACTCGAATAGAGTATAATACTAATACAATAACATTTTTTTCCTCCAAAATAATAAAATAGACTATCAACTTAATATTCAAGATTAATGTAGTCATTTGGTGCCATTTGCAAATGGTCAAATTAAGTCTTCCTTTTGGCAATTAGTAAAAAAGAGGCAAATGTTATAAAAGTTGAACCAAATACACGAAGATTTAAACAAAATATATGGAATTGATAGAGAGAATAGAGAAAGAAATATGGAAGACCAGATAGTCTGTTATTTTATTCTTTATGTTTTACATGTATTTATACGACTACAATGACGTATGAGTTACATTATGTAAATAACATAAGATGTCTTAACACTTATTAGACTCTTCTTGATATAGATAAATTTTCACTAGAACTTATCAAATACATAAATAGACATCCACTATAATATGTAATTTATAACATTGCCCCTTGAATGTGCCTATAGCAAAATAATGTGTCTCGTTAAAATCTTACTAGGAAAAACCATTTGTGGAACAAAAAATTTAGTAAAGGAAAAAGAGTATACAATGTTTGTAGTATAGTTTTGCAAGCTGGCTCATTAAAAACCTTGCCTGAAAAACCTATTGGGACAAAATCATGGTCAAGGAAAAAAGAGTACAGTGTGTACTATTACTCCCTCTCGTGAAAATATCACTTGATATTCTTGAAACGACGCATCCCTATATTACAAACTAACTTCTCAAATGTTGTTATTGGTAATGCCTTTGTGAACAAATTTGCTAAATTATTACATGAACGAATCTGTTGGATATCAATATCATCATTTTTTTAAAGATCATGAGTGTAAAAAAAAAAATTGGGAAAATATGTTTTGCTCTATCTCCTTTGATATAACCACCATTTAATTGGGCTATACATATTGCATTGTCTTCGTACTAGATTGTTGGCAGCTTATCTTCTAATTTTAAACTACATATCTTCTGGATATGTTGGGTTAATAACCTTATCCATATATATTCTCTACTTGCCTCATGGCTATCATATTGCAATTATTTTGCATAGCTGGAAGAAATGGCAGCTAAATTTTGTTTTGTTGAATGCTATGACATAGCTGTATCACAACATGTGAATAAATAACTCATTTTATATCGAACTTTATATAGGTCAAATAAATATCCGGCATCTGCATAGCCAATTAATTGTAATCTAGATTCACTTGAATAAAGTAAACCCATATCAATAGTCCCTCAAAGGTATCTAAATATATGCTTAACACCATTTCAGTATCTTTGTGTTGAAGAAGAACTAAATATTGCTAACAAACTTACAACAAATGTTATATCAGGTTGTGTATTAGGAGCAAGATACATTAATGCTCATATAGCTAAAGGTGTTCAAATCCAACCTAACCCAAATGAATTTGGAGCCAAATGTGTTGGATTATTAGGTTTCGTGTTATTTGGATTGAGTTACCCGAACTTAGTTGAGTTGGGTTGGGTTTTTAAAAAACCAAACCCAACCCAATGACCCGATAACCCAAATATTCAATTTAGTTATAATTTTTTTAATTATTTTCTTTTTAATGTCATCTAACTTGTAATTTTTTTTTTTCATTTCATTCTTGACATTGCATTCATCTAACATATTATATAATTTTCTCTTCTCATTCTTGATCTAACCATTTCATTTTTTGATAAAAATATATTTTACAATGAATACTCTTACAATAATTTTTTTTTTACATTTTTAAGATTTTAATCTAAATAAACTTGAAAACTCGAGTAACCCGGCCAAGTATACTTGGGTTGGGTTTATTTGGCTTTCTATATTAGTTGGGTTGAGTTAGGTTTTAAATTCTCAACCCACCAACCTGATAACCCGACCCAAAAATTCGCTAACCCAACAACCCAACCCATGCACATCTCTACCTATAGCACTAAGATATGGTATTTCGAAACTACGAAGTTTTTTATCATTCTTCCGAGGATAAAAATGATCCTTTTTCACATCGAGCGATCTTATAACCATTGGAATACTTAATGGATGTGCTTTATCTTATATGGAATCGCTTTAATACCTTTTATGTATAAGTTAATCGATGAATGAAAATTTTATTTGTTAAGTGCTCAAAATGTAGACCTGTATAAAGTTTTGTTTTGCCTTAGTCTTTCATCTTAAATTCTTTTTTTAAACAATTCATTGTATTTTGAAGCTTTTTAAGAGTTTCAATAATATTTATATCATTAATATATACAATAACTATCACAAACTTAGATCTACTTCTTTTTATAAAAACACATGGACAAATTGGATTGTTTTTATATCCCTCGTTCAAGAGATACTCACTGGGACAATTATACCACAACAATATCTTTTCAACAATATCTTTTCAATTTTATCTTTTTTTAATAGAGACATAACTTATCGAGTTCTCTTCATTTTTATTAGATTTAGGTACGTGATCCACTTTTAAGGTTTTATAATTAGTTGTGTCTAAGATCTGTTCAAGAGCCTCTATTGTATAACCATCTTGAATAGTTGTTCCTTACCTCTTACGAGGATTTTTTACTGAAACATCAATTCAAATTGGAGCATTTTCAGTTGGTATATGAGATTTAATAACTCGTTTTAGGTCAATAAATGAATTTGGCAGTTGATTAACAATATTTTGAAAATGAATTATATTTTAAACTTCTTAGTTCACATTATTTTGAATGAGTATCAAACTGCGACAATAATAATTCATTCCATTCAATTTTTCTATCCAACTATTTATCTTCTCCTTCTAGTGTTGAGCAAATATTTTCATCAAAATGACAATCGGCAAAACATATCGTAAATAAGTCCCCTATTAATGGTTCAGGATATATAATTATACATGATGACTCATACCCAACATATACTCCTAAATTTCTTTGAAGACTCATCTTTGTGCATTGTGGTGGAATAATTGGAACATACACTGCACAACCAAAAATTCTTAGATGGGATATATAAAGCTCCTTATCAAAAGCCAGTTGCTAATGGGAAAAATTTCAGTTAACTTGTTGGCCTAATACGTAGTCAAGTGCTACTACATACAAAATAGCATATCCCCAAACAGAAGTAGGTAATTTTATTCTCATAAGTAATAGCAATTAAATGAAGGCACTTTATGAATGATTTTGCTAAACTATTTTGAGCATGAACATGTGTTATAGGATATTCAATAGTTATACCAATTGACATACAAAAATCACTAAATGTCTGAGATATAAATTCATCAGCATTATAAAGAAAAATTTTCTTGATTGCATAATTTGAAAATTGTACTCTTGATCGAATTATTTGAGCAAGCAATCTCATAAGTTCTAGGTTACGAGATGATAATAAACACACATGAGACCATCTATTAGATGCATCTATCAAAATCATAAAATATCTAAATGGTTCACATAACGGGTGAATAGGCCTATGGATATCACCCTGAATACGTTCCAAAAATGCTGGAGATTCAATTCCGATTTTAGTTGGTGATAGTCTAACAATTAATTTCCCTTGAGAACAAGCAACGCAAGAAAATTCAGAAGATAGATTGGGAAATCTTTGGGTTCTTCAATAAATCTCCATGTGAATTTGTAATTTTTTTATGCATCATTGGTCTCGGGATGGCCTAACTAGTCATGCCAAATAATAAAAGTATTTGAATCAGTAAACTTCTAATTTACAATAACATATGATTCAATTGTACTAATATATATATATACACATCTATATATATATATATATATATATATAGAACAAATCAAAAGAAAAAGCAGACAACTTTTCCAAAACATATTTCTTTTCCGATATTATTTTCGTGATATATAGATATTCAATATTTTTCTCATTTACAGTTTCAATTTTCTTTGAGATTTAGCAAAAAATAAAGCATTATTTATAATGAATTTTGTTCTTCCAGGTAATAATAAAATGGCTTTTCTAGAACCATCAATTAATTAAGTACTACTCGATATTGTATTAACATTAGCATTATCCTTTATTAAATGGAAAAAGTATTTCTTGTATTTGAGGATCGTATGTATTGTCGCATCTAATTTTACCAGCAAGACATAAGTCTTTATTAGTGTTCTTGAATCCAATAAGTGAATGAGAAATGCTCATATTCTAAATATCTTCAAGTTCTATTGGATTGGTCGTACTGATAATGTGTTATAAAAGTTAACTAAAATACATGAAATTGGTAGAGAAAAATAAATGGAAGACCAGATAGTCTGTTATTTTATTTCTCATATAATACATGTATTTATAGGTGTACAATGACATATGAGTTACAATATGTAAATAATGTAAGATGTCTCTACACTTATCATACTCTTCTGGATGTAGATAAACTTCCACTAGAACTTGTCAAATATATAAATAGACATCCACTTTAATACGTAATTTAATCCAACAAAGTGATTATTAAATTTTTCTTGGAGGCAAAGTGAGATGTGTATAAATATCACAAAAGGAGAAATGTAATTAACCTTTTGAGTTATATTACAGTTTCATAATATACCGTTAGCTTTGTAAATTTGTACTTTAACTTACAATTCTACTTAAGTACAAATATACAAAATCAATATACTATTAACTTTATAAGCTTGAACTTTAGATAACAAATGTACAAAATATAAGTTTACAAAATCAACATAATGGCACCTAAGTAGACTGTAGAATATTTTTAACTTAATTGTTGTGATGTGTTTTGTTTGTTAATTTAAGCTTTTTGTTCTTAATATTGTATGGAATATCACATGGGCCCTCCCATGTTATCAATTTTAATCACATGTTAGACCTAAATCCATACCCAGCTAAACTGTTTTATATTTAAATCCATACCCGGATAAACGGGTCGAGATCGGATCGGATCGAGGTCTAGACCTGATATGTTGACAGGTCTAAATATAACTATGTAGAGAATCTCATCATGATAACTATTTATGATTTTCTCTCATATATATATATTACTCAAAAGACTTTATCATATTAAATAGATAAAGAAATGTCATATTATAAAATATGTATAAATATAAAAGTGTAACTTGTCTCTAAAATATATAAATATTTTAGGGCATATACTAATATCATGGCAATCACGATTATGGCACAAAAGATTGTAATGATCTTAAAATTGAAATAAAAGAGGCTAGATGGATATATACAAGAATACATCCATTGGACAACTGAAAACTTTCGACAAGCTAATATGAACTATTAGATGGTGTGGCCAATGACAATCGACCCCAGGCCATAAAACAATTGGTACCAATACCAAAAACCAAACAACCAAGGTTCCCTAAATAATAACAAAGATGTGGCTAGGATAAATAATGTGATAGTTGGTGACCGTATGGAGGAGACTCCGAGAATGCTCAGAAAAGATATGCCAAGTATCAATCCGAAGAGATTAAAGATATGCCAAGGATCGAGGAAAAAGATTAAAGATGAACATGTGCATCTCCTTCACTGATGATGATCTAGTCACATGTAGTTCCTGTTACTATCTATGTAAAGCTGGGTGACTAGCATGTTCATGAAGTGTTCGTTGATTCTAGTAGTTTAGTGATATAATACTACTAGTATGCTTGGGATGGTGAGGATAAGTAATGATCACATTCAACTTGTTCGAACTCTTTTAGTCGATTCACAAGAGCTACTATAATCCTCAGTCTTATATTGTGCTTTTACCTTTGACACTTGGAGAACCTCCTCGGAGTTAAATATAAATGATTAATTTTATAATTGTCAAGAAGTCGAGCTCCTACAACATAATTTTAGGCCGACCATTTCACTATGCCTTTGTGATTTTGCCCTCAATTTTTCACCTATGCATCAAATTTTGCACGAAGTTTGGATCCAAGAGATTAGTTTGGGGGAACCAATAGGAGACTCGGGAATGTTGCGTTATGTCCATCAGGGGCAAAAATCAAACAAAGAAGATCGAGATAGAAGTGATTTAAAAGTTCGATCGGATGAAGTCGATCAATGCACTTGACAAGAAGGGAAAGGGAAAAATGGAACTTGCATCGGAGGTGCCAATCTAAGAGATATCCTTTGATTTGATGATGTCAAAAGAAATGCAACAAATTTGTGCACGTTTGCCAGTTAAACTAAAATCTGACCTCATTCGACTTTTTTACAAATACAAAGATATCCTTACCTGGTCACTGGCTGATTTGCCTAAAATTACAAGAGAAATTACATAATATAACCTAGGGATCATCCTAGGGTTCAAATCGATTAAAGAGATGAAGAGGTTATTCGGTCCAAAGATACAGTTTGGCTATAGAGGTAGAGATCGAATCATTTGCAACATTTTTTTTTTTTTTAAATCTTGAGTGGCTTAGCAATTGAGTACTTATAAAGAATCCAAATCTGAGCTGTCATGTGTGTGTTGACTATACAGATTTTAATAAAGGATGTCCTAAGGACTTTTTATCTTCGCCTTAAATTGATGTAATAGTAGATTTGTTGATTAACTTTGTCATTGCAAATCTCTTAGATGCATATAAAGGCTACCATAAAATTTATCTAAGTAAAGATGACGAAGAGAAAACTCTGTTCATCACTGATAAGAGCACCTACTGTTAACCAAACAATGTTATTTGGCTTAAAGAACTCTGAGGCTACATAACAAAGACTAGTCAATAAAGTCTTTAAGAACTATATTAACCGAAACATGGAGGTCTATATTGATGACATGGTCGTAAAAAACAAAAACTATGAGTAGTTGATTGATGACCTCAGTGAAACCTTTGAATGCTTCAAAGTGTGTAGACGAGGCTAAATCCACAAAAATGCACATTTGGAATTTGTGATAACTGTAAAAAATATTATCTTATTATTTATTGATTCTAGATAAGTATTATTATTTTATAGTTCATCCAGTATATAGTCCTAAGGGATAAGTGAAATTGCTGTTACGTTTAATCAGATAGAGAGTCTTAAGGGGTAAGTACAACTATTTTACAACTAATTAAGTAGGAAGTCCTAAACATTATGGGATTAAAATATTACAAGAGTCCTAAGGGAATAAACTAGTAGTAGTATTATATATATATAATATAGTATATCTGATATTTTTGTTACCATATTTATACTTGAACTTCAGAGTGAGGGAAAGAAAGAAAATTCTCTGTCACTTCAGGTTAGTTTCATCTAAATTATTTTTATATTTTTGTCATCAAATTTATTTGTGTAGATATGTAAATGTAGACATAGTTATGTATATGACTTATGTTGGTTAAAAAAAAATTTTGTATCATGCTTATAATCTGGAAATGGGAATATAATATGGATGTTGTAAAAATTATATATATATATTTTTAGAGCTAATGACAAACTTTAATAATATATATATATATATATATATATATATAAAAAAAATAATAATAATAACAATTTCATGAGGAAATAATCACTTGAATCGCATATGATGATTGTCGATTTGAACGTTAGCCGGAATTCAATCGGAAAATTGGTAAGTTAAGTTGGCTGGCAAATTTTGTGCAGAAAGGTTGAGGAAATTCGTGGAGAAGAAGCTGACCGGGCAAAATTTTAGGAAAATTACAATATTAACCCTCTAGTTATATAGAATTATAATAATTTTCATATGGCCCAAAATATTTTCCACCCATGTCGAATTAAGTCCTTTTCAATTTCTGTAAATGGTAATTTGACCCAGACAATATTATATGGTCATTAGTAGTCCTTGGAATTAGCAGAATAGTCCCACAGCTTAGGAAAAATATGATTAAGACCCAAAAATTTTCTAGAAATTACAGATTGATCCCTAAAACTTTAGTAAAGCTAACAAATGACCTCTAAAGATATTTATAAGGTTCACGAAGGTTCCAAATACTTGTTAAAATTACCAAATTACCCTCAAATACTCTTACACATTATTTTTATGCCTTTAGTATTCCTAAAAGTTATCAAAAGAAGCTTAATAATTTTTCTTAGTAGTAATTAGTCCTGAGAAGTTTTATTTACCTTTAGTAAAGACATAAGATATAGTACTTTAAGAAATGATGGTTAAGATATATTATTATAGTTGGGGCAAGTTAAGTTGAGTATGTAAGCGGGTTAAGTAAGGGAATTAATTTTAAATATTGTTAAGTATAGTCTATAGATAGTAAAACTAAGTAGTGACTTATGAATTTCTTATAGGTGATACCGAGACTGAGGACGAGCCAACACAAAGTGAACGTGTTTGATTTTATACTGAGGTAGGTGGTGCTTACTCCTGTATTTATGAAAATCATTTTCTAAAAATACATTTTTAAACTTGTTTTGAACTATGCATGATTTTCAAATGTGTTTATGAATTATGTTTTTTAGAAGTTATTTTATTAGAAAAATCTGGATCATGTATGGATATATGATTGTGTGACTTTGGAAGTATGGCAAAAGTAATTATATGTATAGTTTTAAACATGTTTGGTATGTGTGACATGTATGAGTAATAACAAGAATTTGTGGCTCCAAATAAACATGCAATAGTCGGTAGGGATTATAATCCTGAAATAGAGCCATGAGAGACTTGGCAAATGCAGAGTCAAGAAAGACTTGACACTAGAGCCAAGAAAGACTTGACACTAGAGCCAAGAAAGACTTGGCAAGACATTACAAGAAGAATGTCAATGGTCCCCGAAAACCCTTGATACCCTTTTCTAGTGAGGTTAACCACTAGGCTGATTACTCAGTAGCCGATGACTGCTTGTTGGTTTTGAGCCATTTAATTAGGTACATGTTCTCCGTTATAAAAGTATGCACTTATAAGAAAGTTCATGTTATGAAGAATTATTACATGTCATTGATGAATGTGCAGGTATATGAATAATCTATGTTACATATTCCGCAAAAGAAAAATTATTTTGACAAGAGCATATGCATGTGATGGTATGTTGTGTATGTTTGAATCATTATATGTAACAGCATGATCCAGCGGAAGTAAGTACTATCTACTGGGTGATTGTCGCTCACCCCATGTATTTTATATTTTTGTACAGAAGACAAGTACGAGTACGTTTTAGTGGAAGATGAGGACTAAGCATACGAGGATGAGGAGAGAAATTAAGGTGGTAGCTAAACTAGGAATGCCGTAGAAATGTTATAAATAAGTGAGCACCTGTGTGCTCCAAACAATAATAATCTATTTTCGTATTTTGGTTGGTTATATTAGTTACCGCACTTTATTTTCTTGTGAAAGGATATTTGTTGCTATGTTGAATAAATTTAAGGACATATAAGTACTTTATTTGAGCCTTGTATTCATGGGGTTACTCGTGAGTATGACGGATGGCATGTGCCTTGCATGTGCAGGTCAGGGGCGTGACAGAATTCCTTCAGAAAAGTTCCTAAATTTTATGGTATCACGAAGAGGGATTGAGGCCAGTCATGATAAAATAAAAGTGATCAATGAGCTAAAACTACCAAGTTCTGTAAAGGTGTTCAAAGATTAACAGAAAGATGGCAGCCTTGAATAGGTTCTTATCTAAGTTAGCTGAATAAGGACTTCTCTTCTTTCAACAGTTAAAGAAGGTCAATAAATTTGAATGGACTGATTAGTGTCAGCAAACATTCAATCAGCTGAAGGAATACTTGAATAATTTTCCTCAACTTGTTCTCTGAAGCTTAGGTGAGGATTTGTCCTTGTACTTATTGGCTACACAAGAAGTAGCAAGTTCAGTCCTACTATCAAAATGTGAGAGGATCCAAGGACTGAGATATAGTTTGTGAGTGAAGTTCTACGAGGACTCGAACATAAATACTCTCCAACTGAAAATATGGTCTTCTGTTAATAGTTGGTGCCAAAAAGCCAAAACTTTATTCTCACGGCCATCAGATCGTGGTCTCCTCGAGCAGTTGTCCTTCCTCAAACAACTTTGTTACAGGAGACCTTCGTTATTCTCTAATTTTAAAATTTTTCTAATTGTATTTTTAACTAATTACTTACTATCAGTTGGAAAAGAAGATGAATTTTTTTTATCCATAAGTATTAGTGTTGTAGTAGTAGCCGGTAGAGTAGTTGTACATGCTCAGGAGATATCTACCAAAAGCCAACAACAATAGTAGAAGTCTAATATTTTATTCCTTTAATTTTCACTCATTGCTTCTTTTACTTGGATAAATGAATAAATCTTTAAGATTTTATCATAGAATTGGTTTTGTAGAGATAAGAACATGTAGTACGTATTGAATGAGGGATTTGAGTCATAAGAGATAAGTATTAAATCCCTAAGTTTGTCTTTTTGATTCCCATTATTAGGATTGGCAACGAATTGAGTTGCTTGTAAACAGTTTGATCAACTACTCGACTTGATCTGGGCCTCTAGTCAAGCTCGAACCGCTTGAATAGTGATTTGAGTTGAAATTCGACTTATAGTTATTCTACTTGAACGCTTGCTGAGCTTTGGTATATACATTGTGTATATTTTGATCATGTATGTGTTTAATTACTAAAAGGGTAAATGACTCCAATAGTCCCTAAACTTTTATCAATAATTCTATTTGGTCTCTTCACTTTTAAAAGTTTTTATCAAATTCCTAAACTTATAAATTTGATTCTAAATAGTCCCTTAATGTGAAATTCAAGTTTTGATAATTTTTACTTTGCCCCCTCTCCCGAAGGTTTGTTTTATTATTAGAAGAAATGTTTGACCTTCCCAAGTCAAAAATTAGACAAGCTATTTTAATAGTTTTGGATCAATACTTAACTATTGACTTGCTAACTGATAAAAAATGACAAAACTAATATTTTAATACATTTTATTCAATCATATTTTTTTCTAATATATTGTTGAGACTATTATCCTTTTATTATATGCTAATCAGATTATTTGAATTTCAATTACAGATAAAATAGGAATAACTATGTAGATTTAATACAACTAATAAAATAAGAAAATAAATAAGGAAAAAAAAATATTATTGCTGTTTTTATTATCACAATTTATCATAATATATATAATCTTGACAACGAAGTGCAGTTTAGGCGATAACACACTTCCCCTATGATCTATTGATCATGAGTTCGAGTCATTAAGGGGTATGAGTAGGGTGGGTTTATACACACACACACACACACACACATATATATATATATAAATATATATGTATGTATATGTATCAACACACATAGTAATGGAGTCACAATTAACAATTTTTCAGTGAAGGCACAAGTAATATAAGAAGTTATGTAAATTCCAAAAAAATATAAGAAGTAGTGTGATTTTGGATGGCATGCTAAATGGTGTAGCTTTGAGATATTGGAATTAAATAAAAAGTTAAGATTTTGTTTTTGAGGGAAATATGAAGAAGTTGGTTGAATTTGACTTTTGGGATAAATTTAGAAAATTTTTGGCTGATAGTATAGAAGTTGGCATTTTATTATTATTATTATTATTATTATTATTTTTGTAAGAAAAATGATGCTTAGAATTATAGAAAGATAATGGAGTTGGCCGATGTGTAAGAAGGACAAAGTTAAAAGTTATGATAATTTTTTGAGGAGATTAGAGTGATCAAGTTAGGAAATAACTCTATATTTTATTATAATTTTTTGGGTTAAAATATAGTTTTGCACAAAACTAAATATTTTCAAGAGGATACAAAAATATACATGTAATATTGCATTTGTTTGGAGTTGTGCACTTGTGCCCCCACCGATAAATCCGCTAGTGTGTACTATATTAGTCTTATCCCCAAAACCTTCAGAATTAGATTATTTCCCTTATTTTTTTTTAAACTTAAAATTAGATTTTACTTTTCTAAAATTTTTAAAAAATTATAAAATATATTTGGAAAATTTTGCAATCCTATTGAGGGAATTACTTCGTTAGCTTTTAAGATTTATATACCATAAATTTATAAATTTCATAGTGCTGTACTGTACAATCCTTTAAAATACAACGAAATGATTACTCAACAAGATTGTAAATTTTTTTTATGTTTATATGAATTGCCTTCAAAATTTAACTTTTACATCCGTCCATAATTTTTTAATTTTTTATTGGTCAATGAATTCATATGAATTAGATTACACTTGATTGACCTTGAACTCGATCTTGAGTTTAGAGATCAAGATAGACCCAATGTTTTTAAACTCGGTTCGGACGATGAACCAGATGAGTTTTTGGTTTGAAGTTTAACCGGTTCAACCATTTTAACGGGTTGGGTTGCATGGTTTAATTATTATTTTTAAAGTTTACTAATATAAAATATATTACACACGGTTAACAAAACGTCAATTTCCTTGTGGATAAATTAGCATCCTTATGTTTTCAAAATTTGTGTGTTCCAGGTTCGATTCTCAACATTCATTTTTGCCTCACATTTTTGCATAAAAACCCAGCCAAAACAAAAATGGGTCGAGTGCTAGGCTAGCAATTATCTAGGATTTAATAAAATCTCGGGTTAATCAATCAATTCCAATTATATTTAATGGAGATTCCATTCCCATGTTTTAACCCATCCCCAAAGTGAATCCAATTGTCTGGAAGCTTTTCCTCATGATTTCCATGTTGGGTTTGCCTCGTGGAAAATTCCCCACCAAGGTGAAACGAAAGGGAGCAGCGGGCTTTTGGACTTCATCTTCAGTGAAAAAATTAGGCCTTGCTCTAGCTTCGTTAGGAGTTATTACCTCCTTGGTAGCTCAACACATGTACTCTTTACCTGCTATATATCACTATTCATACACATTCATAGCACAAGACTTTACTACCCAAGCTGCATTATATACTCATCACCAATATATTTAATTGGTCAAATTAGATGTGATTAACTATCAATATAAATCGGTGAAGCATGTATTTGTGACTTGGTTTATTCTAACGCTAAAAAAAGAGAAAAAGATTTTAGTTAATTTCTTTAATATGTATTTATATTTTCGTTCTTGAATTAATTATCTTAATTTTGTTTTAAATTTTTAGTTTAATTAAGTGCTTAATGGTGTTAATATTATGCAGGTTAAAAATTAAAGGTTAGAAGCTGGAAGACTGAGGGTCAACCTATAGAACTAGTTAGAGTTCTATTCCCGAATAGACTAAAGAGGAAAGATCAACCCTGTTATTAGAGATTCTTGGACATTTTCAAGACAGGTCGAGATCAATATACCTTTTCAGTTTTTTTCCATTTTTCAGCTATCCACTCTTTTTTTCTATTATTTTTTATTCAGACCTTTTTCAGTTTTCTGTTATTATTTCTTTCTATTTATTCTGCTTTCTTTACTTTTGAAGATGATTATTAGATATCTTAATAATTTCAATCTAATAACCACTTAGTGGTGAAGCTAATGATGTTATCTCAAAGAATTTATGTGAAGATGAAGATGTAGGTATTCAAAAGGAGCTCGAGAAGCTCACTATCCATGAAGAGGCAATTAAGAACTGGTTATATGAAGGAGATATGAATTGGATTATGAATGCCGCTGTTGATGCTTATTTGAAACTTCCTAGAAAGGTCTTAGAATGTTAGCTAAAATCCCTTTCCAACTTCTGATTGTTGTGTTGTTTTCTCCTACTGAACCCTAACACATAGTAGAACATTATTAGCTATAATAAACACTTAAAATATATACATATATATATACATATATGTGTATGTATGTATATTTATGTATATATGTATATATCTGTGTGCATATGTATATGTTTATACATGTAGACATATATGTGTATATACATAGGGATATAGGAAGCCTAAAAGCATTGAAGAAGTTTCTGTCAAAGCTGTACCATCAGATTGTGTACCTTTAATATATTTTAAAATTCTCTTGGCTGCTTGCAAGTCATTCTAAATATAAGATAACATAGGTAGTTAGATAAAATAGCGTAAAGTAACTTGAGTTTAAAGCGAGGAGTAGCCAAAACCATCAGGCAACGTATTTTCTACGGCCTTGGTCAAGTTTGTAATGGCACTAATCATTATGTTCTACTGAGATATGAAAGTACAATAGCTAGGCATACCTTCTTATTAGACGTTAGCTTGTGTGACTACACAGTTTCCCCCCTCCCTGCAGAGAATTGTAGTGAAGGATATATGTTTTTTTCCCTCTAAAATAGCACATCAGATAGTTGCATAGAACTTGTAAGTTCACTTTGAACTTGGATACCTTTCTTTAATAGTCCCGCAGAACTTGTAAAAGTCTGGGAATCATTGTAGCCTTGCACATTCACGTATGGTGAGTACCCGGCAAGGAAAATACTTAAATAGATTCGACTCTTTGACCTTACCTGTAGATCATGTGGTCAGGATTAAAGCTTAAAGAATCTTAAACATCAAGGAAAATATCTAAATAGATCCGATTTTTGATCCAACCTGTAGATTCTGTGGTCAGAATTAAACCTTAAAGAATCTTGCTTGCATCAGCTGATATCATAGATTCTTTAAATTTTAATCCATACCACAGAATTTATAAGTGAGGCAAAAAATCAGGTCTATCTAAATATTTGCCAAACATCAATCCCCTTCCCTAAAAACCCTAGCAACCTTACCACCCCACCTCCATCTCTCTCCTCTTCTGCCACCACATCTCATCCTTCCCCTCTTTTTTTTCCACCACTACAACCATCCCCCTTCCGACCTCTCTCGCCCTTCTTCGCCACCACCGTTGTGGCCGCCACTACCACATCAACCTTTCGATTCCTTTTCCCTTCTCCCCCCTCTGCCATCATCTCCCTCTCCTCCTCCCCCAGCCACCAAAACGACCTCTCTTTTCACTTCTCAATTACCTTACTCCCTTCCTTTCCTCTCTGCCACTGCAACCTCTCCTTCCCCTCATTCCCTCTCCAGACTTTGAGAAACTTCAATGGCAATGGATCATCCATGAAATTGATGCATGGAATGTTTGTTGGAACTTACATTTATAAATTTCTTTTCAGGATGAAATAATTTCAATGTAAACTTTACATATTTCATTTGGTGTCGACGAATCTAATTTTGCTATTGAAATATCAAATCTCATTTTGTTGTTGAAAGTATCTTGGTTGAACTGAGATGATAAAATTAGTTATAAAACCATAACTAGTCCTACTCCGTTGGTTTTTACCAATTCTTCGAGTTTTGACCGGATTTGATCGATTATTTCTTATTTAAAGATATTACATGCAACCGGATTGAAATCGGTCGAATCGGCCGATTCGATTCGGATTTCAAAACACGACCTCACTCAAGCTCGTGATTGAATTAGGCTTAAAGCTGGAGCCGTGTAATAAAAAAAAGGGAAAATCGCCAAAATAGTTCCCTCAACTTTTGCACTTTAGCCAGAATAGTCCCTCAACTTTCTTTTTAGCCAGAATAGTCCTTCAACTTTTTTTAAGCCTAATTCAAGCCCGAGCTTGAGTGACTTTTATTTTTTAGCCAAAAAAGTCCTTTTATAGTGTAGTCACCATAATTTTTTTTTTTTTTTTTTTATAAATTTCACATGAAAGGACTATTTTGGCTAAAAAATAAAAGTTGGAGGACCATTTTAGCTACAAAAAAAGTTGAGGGACTATTTCAGCGATTTTCCCTAAAAAAAAAATAAAAAAAAAAAATCAAAGCGTGGCGGTTACCTATTAGTGTAATTTATCCTAATTTTTTT
Organism: Cinchona pubescens; assembly: GCA_025175665.1. Lineage (NCBI taxonomy): Eukaryota > Viridiplantae > Streptophyta > Magnoliopsida > Gentianales > Rubiaceae > Cinchona > Cinchona pubescens. The sequence goes on from JANKKI010000235.1 coordinate 914,366, forward strand.
TAATAATTATTTTACCCTAAATTATAAATTTTTGTATCCTTAGAAATTACTGTCAAAATATTGCAGAGAAAGAAACCTAACAACTGACATAAAGATTTTCTCACAAAACAATTATTGAGAAGAAATCGAACTTTACAATCATATTAATGGATGAGGTAAGTACTGTCAATTTTCATCGCTATTTTAAAAAGTTTAAGACGAGATTAATTTTCCTTCTCTAATGCTCCCCAAATTGAAAACAAACTAGCTGAACTTTTGAGTAAAAATTGCAGATGCCTATAAGAGAGAAGTAATGAAGTCACTGTTGATTCAACAACGGCTGAGAAATTGCAATCAATTTTGGATTCATTCGAGGTTTTGTTTCCAGTAATTCTCTTGCTTTTTTATTTTATTTTATTTTATTTTTTGGGTTCAAAAATTACTTTTGTTAATACGGAATATTTACTGTTTAGAAGTTACTTCTTGTGCAATGTCTGTGGATGCATTTTAGAGACAATTTTTATTTTTTATTTTCTTGATAATTATTAATACTTGTATGATAAAAATGTAGTAAATAGAATATGAAAAATAAAATAGCAACAATTAAAAATCTAATAGGAAACTAAATGGAGGAAGTAAAAATAGATGCCTAGTAATTCAGTGGAGGACGCAGGAGTTAGTACTTTGGTGGTGTGGTAGGCATGCAGGATTTTATAAAATGCGAATTTTGTGAGGATATAAGTGAAATTTTTAGCATTGTAGAGGGAAAAAGCGCGATTTCTGAATTCTTGGCTGGAACGGGTCGAGGCCTTGTATTTACAAGTATTTGTTTGGACAATGAAGTGTAACTTAGGTGGTAAGATGCTTTCGTATGACCTATTGGTTATTGGTTCTAATCACTAGAGAGAAGGAGGAGAGGTCGGTTTAAATAAAAAAAATACAAGTATTTGTTTAAGTTTATATTTCATGTATTTGGCACAACGTGTGTAACCAATGGATTGGCTAAGGTAGCAAAGGTTGAACTCATTGTCTCAACAGTTCCTTGCTTGGTGGAGGAACCACGAAAAGCTGTTCAAAATGCACAGGTGGCAAGTGCTGACCCAGTGAAGGGTAACATATGCATGTATAGTTATCTGCCAAAAAAAAAAAAAAAAAAGGAAAAAGCGACACATATGCATATGAAATTATATACAGACTGTATATATGTATATGAGCTTATGATTATTTTGGTTCATGGCAATTGGATTGCTGCAGGATCTTGAAAGGGAAGAATCCAAAGTCCAATCCTGTTGTATTGTAGAATATTCCAAATTGCTGGCTGAGGTCAATGAGCTTGAGGATATGCTACAAAATAACGTAGGAGGGGATTGCCTGTATGATATTCTTGATGACGGTTTAGATGAGTCTAAGGAGAGACTGAATTTGCTGAAGAAGGTAAGGACTTGATGCTTTACATCTTATATACTGCAGCTAGAAAGAATTTGATGTTGAAATAACCTTAGATTTTGGACGAAATTATTGATATTGGAAACTGTTATTGCACTGTCCTCTTCTTTTGTTTAATTTATATCTCTGCTGATATTTAACTATTTGACTTAGTGATTCTCAGTGATAGGTTACTAAATTGGTTTTCTTGAATGCTGAAATTACTGCGTTGGGTAACCAAGGAGCTGTAAAAGAACTTCAAACCTATTGAAGGAACTGATTGTGAATTGCTGTTCAACAAAAAAGCTCAAATTTTTGCGTACATTTTCCTGTTTGTAGCTCAGACAAATGACTTCTTGATATATGTGGGGTTGCTGGAGGAAGAGAATTTTGTTCGGTGCGTGTGGAAACCCCAGTTTTTTAATGGTGAAAATCCAGACAAAAACACTAAAGTTGTGCTGATTTTTGAGAATAGTTCATTACCTTCTGCTGCTCCTTTTTGGGACACAATTTTTCATTTTACTTCAGGAAAGACTGTAGACATTCAAAATCAGTGACATTTGCGACCATCGTTTCTTTTAAGCATGCTTAGTTATAGACATCTTTTGAGACATTGAAAATACTTTGAATGTTGTCTTTATTAGTGGATTCTCTCTATTGTTTTTTTCCTTCTTGTTGTCCTGTCTCTTTACCAAGCTGAGTATTATGCTTTATTTTCTTCTAATTGTTTAATATCTTTATCAGTCAGCATAGAGAATTTAATAAAATTCCGAGGCCATATTCTTTAGGATAATTGAAATCATGTATACCACAAATTGTTTATGATTTGTTGGCAGGAGCTCGCATCAAAATTAAGGTCTATTTTATTGCTAAGAAGAAAGATTGATGATGTTCCAGTACCAGCTGAACTCCTCCAGTATGTCTGTTTCCATAGTGGTATTCCTTTAGGAACTCAGATAGCATTTCAACTTCATTGTTATTGGTTAGAAAATATTCTGGAGAGTTATTTTTTTTTGTTTTTAAAGCTGGAATTCTTATTGAAAGAAAACCCCTTTTTATGGTATTCCGCTCTTAACGAGACTTGTTTGTGGATCACTGATTTGGTAAAGGAAACTTTCAGAATTGGTCATGGTTCTCTTTTAGGAAATTTGCAGTCCAATAACAATTTTTACTGCTGTTTCCTGTTATAATGGAATAATCCCAGTAATTTTGCTTTCAGGTATGAGCTGTGCTTTTCACAGCTTTATACCAGCATTCAGGTGTGGACACATTCTACATGTTTAATGCTTCTATTTTTTCATATCATTTATTGGAATTTATTATGCCAACTGAAATGCCTGTCAATTGATATTCTTCAGAAAAAGCTTCGACAAACTCGAAAACACTTTGAAACTTTTAATGCACTACTGGAGATAAAGGAATTAATGCTAAAGGAGACATCCTTGCTGAACTCCATAAGTTCACAGGTAGAGGGTGAAAGTGACACAGCTCTGAAATTTTCTTTTCCTTCTGGTTTGGCTGTGCATTGGCATCTGGTTCTTTCGTGAGTTGCAACTGGCCATTACTGGTTTTTTTTTTTGGTGTCTATTTGGTACTACTACATGTTCATTTGGACTATTTCATCTTATTTATGGCAAGTTAGTATGAGGGATATAAATAATGCCATGGGTTCAATTTTTGTACATGCAATGTTACGGAAGTAAAGTGTTCGATTGTTGGAAATTTCCTGCTACTCAGCTAGTTAGAGTTGCATTATGCATGATGGGCATTTAGATGCATGTATTGGAAGTTTTAGCTCCTGAAGAAAGTTTTCACCAATTTACCGAATTCTGTAATTATAAAACGGTAGAGGTTTCCCAAATTGTGAATTACTTTGCTTGGTTGTACAACTGGGTTCTGTGGACTCAAGAGCTTATTTTGGTGGTTAAGACAGTATGGAATTGTATGGTGGAAGTTAGATTTGGCCTTTGAATAGCTGACCTGGCTGAAGACATTCAGGCCCAATTTAGGTAGTTGAGAGGCCGCACTGGGGCCAGTTATAAAGTCTGGGCCTCTGGGGTGACCTTGTGCTAAATAAGAAGTGGAGAAAGATGTTCATAGACATTAAAAATGAATGAGCTGAGGGGAATGATTCGGTGGATGGCAATGGAAGGGAAGTTCGTGAGCTCAAAATGTTAACCAAGGGATAAGACGATGCTAAAAAATATTAAGGAATAGATGAGTGGAGGACGATGCTTGGCAGTGCAAGCAAGGAGAAGGAAACTGCTGAATCTGTAATAGACCTTAATAGGCAATTCTTTTGTCTTACTCCAAAAATTTTGCTTTCTAGCTAATGCATTTTTCTCAAAGTATTCAATATGGAGCCTTTTGCTGTCCTTTCTTCTGTTGATGGATTTGAAAAACCCCTCCACTCAATTGGGGTTCAAGTTATTAATGTAATGATTGCATAACTAATGTGTTTTCATTTCGTTTTTATTGTTAAAATAAAACATGCTCAATGAATAATTATTTCAAACTAAGGGGAGGACTCCGGTGGGCCCAAAGGACTATATTCCACTAGGCATCAGTCACATTGGTTCGGGTCATCTTGTTATCGTGGACCTTTGATGTACTCTATAATTTAGTTCTATTTTCTCTTCTTCAAAATTTGTTTTTAGGCATTTTAGCCTAGATTTGACAGTTGTGTCAATGGACCTCTTGTGCTAATACTGCAATGGAGTATGATTGAAAATCTTTTTTTATTTTCTTGGTGTTTATATGTATAACATTCTTTATGTGCAAAGAACTTCCTTGTATGAGTACATGCTGCCAGCAGCTTTGGAATTTTGATCATTTTTTTAATACTATTTAATTTTTAATTTTTTTTAATTTTTAATTTTTATTATTTATTTTTAAAATTTGTCAACAGGGTGCAACTTAAAACTTTAAATCGTGTGTGTTTTCTCACTCTTAGATTGTAGGCTTGAGTATTCTACTTACTTAGAACTAGGAACTTGATCTATACCAGAGCATGTTATTCTGAGTCTACCAATTTTAATTAATACAGAATTCTCAATCTGGAAAGGTCAAAAACCTCCATTTGACACTGTGTAGCCCTAAGGCATGGGCAAAGTTGTTCTTGAAGTGCCACAATGTCAATTATTTCAATCTCTGTGCTAGATTGTCCAATGCTTATCATTTGGTTAAGGAATTCTATGCTGAAAAATGAATCAATTGTGCCTTTTCTGCTACTTTAATCATGATATGAAAGATGTTTTGGAAAAAAGCTATTGTGGATTGTGCTGTCCAACTTTCTGCTGCATATGTTTAGTGTGCAGGCACTCTTGAACTTCTATGCTTGTGCAATATACTTAAGTTGTCAGTATATAATACTGGGAACTGATCAATTGCGCATAACTGACATTTTTCTTATCCTTTTCAACCTTTGGTTGCATGTAAACTTGAATAGTTCCAAAATGCCATCGCCAGCCCCATTGGCCGAATAAAACTCATTGATTCTATGGAGGGAATTCTGCAGGGCATTCAGCAGGTACCAATGTTTTTATGCCTCATGCATGCCAAGGAAAAATCTTTTCAATTTGTCTTTCTCCTACAAGTCAATTAAATGCTTCCCAGACTTGTCTACTTCTTACACTGAAAGATCCTAATCCTTGATATGAACTCTTGCATATTTTTGTTTGATCTTTGCACAATGAAAACACTTAAAATTGCAAAATGCTTTCTTTGGCTTTGAAAATTTGCTGATAGTAAATTGTAATTTTTTGCTGCCTTTGTACTTGACATGGTGCTTTTTTGCATGTTCTGGATCCTTTTGATGGTCTAACGTCAAATTTTTTAGATTTATTGCCTATTGGCATTTGTGTAGACAAGGATTGAGCCAAAATATTTATCTAAAACTGGCATGATTCTACATACAGAAATATGAGAATCAACAAGATTTATGTTTTTATACTCCAATATCCAGATCAACATGCACTTATGCCGCCCGGGGGGGGGGGTGGTGGTGTGGGGAGAGTGGAAGAAGAAGAAGAAAGATAGGAGAAAGGAAGAAAGAGAGCATACAGATAGTTATACTGAAATAACAAATGCAACTTGGAAGAAGTTGAAGGTGCAAGGCTGTTTATACCAGTGTTTTTGTGTGAGGATAATTAATATTAAAAGGGGAAGTCTGTCTTTGCCATATTTACCTGTAATTTTCTACATCTGAATATTTATTTGCTAATCTTCCTGCTGTCTAACATATCTGTTGTTACATATTCCTTATTCTTTAAGTTTACTTTAATTACTAGATTTTTTATGCATTTATGTATTTTGACTGTCCAGGAGTATGCTGAGTTTTTTGTTTCCTTTTGTTGACAGATAATCTTTTGATATTTCTAGTTTTGGTCTTTCTTGCTAGTTCTCCAAACATCACCCTCGTCTTCTTTTGTCTACTGATTTTTGTATGAGAAACTATCTTGACTGGGGAAAGATGGCTGGTAAATTGTTGGCCACAGCCACATGCTTAATGTGAAGCACTTAAGAGCCCATAACTAACTCGTCAATTTCTGAAACTCCATTAACATGGAAAGTGTTATGGAGTTTAACTTCTTTTTGACATTTGGACTTTCTTCATTTAGCCCTACCATTTGAATCTGCGTAGCCTTTAACTGCTCCTTGCAGAAAGAAGTGAAGATGTGGAACTGAACATTCTTTATCTCTCTTTTAAAAAACAGAGCTAAACTACTTAAAAAAATGGTGTACAAAGATTTCCCTGTTTTTATTTGTCTTAACAAGCTGAAGAAAATGTTATTTTGGAATGTGACTAGTTTTTTATCGTCCAAATGTCTGACTGTTAAGCTGATGAGTTCTTTGAATTTGTGCTTATACAAGTTTCTTAAGTAGGAGGTATAAAATGTAAAAGAAGTACAGTCAGTATATGGATACTCAAGGAACTTTCCACTTCTGATTTTGGTTAGTCTCATAAGATGTTGGGTCTGTGGCTGGGGGTATGGTGATATTTGAATGTGTAAGCAGGTATCAAACTTTATTGCCTGTATTAAGTGTTGGATGACCTACAGAAATGGCAAACACTTCATCATTTATTGCCAATTTTCTTTGCAGAAACTGGAAAAAGTGCAACTGGTGTTGGAATCAGAGCAAAAGGTTTGTGAGGCTGTAAAAGAGAAGCATAGAAAGGCACTTTTAGAGCAAAGACACTGCTACTCTCTGTTGAAGGCTTTCCAGGTACCTACAACTGTGATTATGTATTGAGATGAGTTGAAGTAAATCCTTTCTTTTATTAGTAATTTCGTAGAAGATATATAGAATCTATAGTACACGCTGCTATTGGTTAAGATAATGCTATTTCTTTTGAAGAAATCATTGAAATGACATGTCTGATGTGTATTGTCTCTTTAAATTATATGTTAATTGACATAGGATACCTTGGGAACTAGAAAAACCTATGCTCATTGCAAGTCCCAGATACAAATGACAAGGCAATCCAAAAAGCATTGCAGTTTTATTAATTGATTCAGATTATCACTAATGGTAGACATCTGTATAATCTGGGAACTCTTAAATAGGATATGAAGTGAATGGAAGGGGCGAAAAAAAAAAAAAATCTATACTGACACTTGAAGTAGACTTAATTTTCTGAATTGTTAGTAGTGCTGAAAGAAAAAATTCCATTTTCCTTCGACTAACTGTTTATGATCCCCCAATTTTCACTACAATGGTACTTAGTTCAATTCCTCAAGCCAATCATGGGTACTTCACATTTGTCATTTGTTGCTTGGCATGTCAGTATTAATGCATTAGCTCCATTTTCCTATACCTAAGACTTGACTTGATGTTATTAATCAATCAAATCGTTCAATTTCCAGGAGGAATGTGCAAGGAATGATTCCAATTATTTGAGATTGCGGCGACGCCAGACTTTACAAACATCCTCATGATGCTGCAGAATGATCGACGATAGTTTATATGAATGCTACAGAATGATCGACGATAGTTTACATGGATTACATAATGTACCGGGTGGGATGGTCAAGCTTTTGATTTACCTGATCAGCTTTGTTAAGAGAGGATATCTCATGCTGTATCTGCATCAGATATGTCTGACCACGATCGCACTTTGTATGTACTGTTTATTTGTGTACGCCGTACTGGTGAACTTTGCATGCTAGCATCAAATATTTCTAAAAATTTAAGTGACATAAATAAGCGTTATTTCATTCATTTCTTGCTTTCATCAGTGAATGCAAGTTGTTGTTGTTGTTGTTTTTTTTATTTTTTTTTTATTTTTAAAGTTGTGGAATTAGTTTAAAATTTTCATTTTCCTATGTTGTCAATTATTATTACCTATTACAACGATGTCTATCGAGGGTGAACCGATTCGATCCGAACCGGAAAAAGAGGGTATGCAAACTCGAACCACGTTATGAAAGCGGGTCGGGTCACTTAGGTTGAGGGTCGGGTAGCGGGTCATATTTTTGTGACTCGCCAAGTATCCGACCCGGTCCATTTCAGGGATAATTTTGTAAATTCGATTAATAAGGTTTCATTAGAAGTAATACTTACTAGGTTTATTGGCAGTCTTTCACTTCTTCTTTTTTTTTTCAGTTCCTTGTCTTTCCTTCCTCTTCTGCCTCAATCATCTCTTCCCTTCCTCTTCCTCACATCCTCATTTCTCACACTTGTATCTGTTGAAATATATTTTGCGATTTAATTATTGTTGCTAGTGGCCTGTTGCTACTTGTTAGTTTATTGCTATTGGGATGTATTTTGTAATTTAGATTTAATTATTGTTGATTTAATTATGAAATTAACTTGCTTAACTATCATTATTTAAATTTTTATATTTTGTTACTAGTGAGGGTCGGGTACCTAGTCAACCCGACCATTTTTTGAGGGTACCTGTTGTATGAACCGGATAGGAGGGTCAGAATTTTCTTGATTCGGTCAGGGTCGGATATTTTTTTAACTCATGGATCGGGTACTCGTTCCATGAACACCCCTAATGCCTACCTATTCGGTCCATGAATACCCCTAATGTCTACCTTTGAGGTTGAGCATATTTGGGTTGTTTATACTTGTACTGTTAGAAATACAGTGTCAAATTATATGAGCCTAAGAATTTTGCTCTAGGCTAAAATTAGAAGTATTCATAATACTGTTATACAGCAGGACAGCAGTGGGGATGGAACAGAAGATTTTTTCACAAATTTGAAGGCTAGCTTTTATTTTTGGGAGATATACATGGCTACTTAGCTAGTTGTTGCAGTTTCTATCCCATGATGTTGCAATCTATGTTCCTTGGGTAGTAAATATCCCGGAAGCCAAGTTTGTTAATTTGTTGTATTTGATCAACAATGTCCAAAGGTCTTACTACAAGCATACGACTTGTATTATTCAAGAATGCGTCCAAATTGATTCAAGTATTTCCAACATCATCAATTGTGGTTTTGTACCACTTTGTTTTTCACATGAATCTGACAGAATAAAGTTGTAAACATGTCGTTGGCTTTAAAGACAAAACTAAATGATAGCAGCAGCTACAGTTTTATTAGATTTAAATTTAAAAAAGAAGAGAAAACATTGCTGCTGACAAAGTGGCAAGTGGTTCAATATTGTGTTCTTTTGTTTTCATATGGGGCACTGAGCTGCTGGCTGCTGCTACTTTAATGTGTTCCCTTGATGATGACTGTCATGGTTATCGAGAGAGAGGTCTCTTATCAGTTGTTAACTGACAATCCATGTTCAATTTACGTTTTTTTTTTCTCATCTAGTAATTTTGTGCAATGAAATATTTTTCTTCATCATGATCCAAAACTTCTGTTATCTTTAGGGCAAAAAAACCCTTGTGGCCACTAAACAATTTGGATACCATAGTTTATACTACTAAACTTTTTAGATAACTTATAAAAGTAATATACCTGTGGTTATCCGTCTCAATAATTTTGGGATTAAACCAGCTAGGGAGAGCAAAAACGAGGGTATATTTGTCCATGAAAAAATAATTAAGAGTATAATTAAATTAAAGTTTGACTTTTATAATCTTAGGGATATTAATACGAAAACTACTAAAGGCTATATAGTAAAATGTTTGTTTCAACGAGCAGATCACGACTCAAGTACCAATTTAACACGAAATACATTGACATATGATGTAAAGAATAAGGAATCATCTCGGCTTTTTATCCGGTTGATTGCTCTCATCTCGTTTTCTACCAAATTTGAAGCCCGAATCATAATCTACCTAAGAATGCAAGTCCAAAACATCCCTATCATCCAAAACAAGCATACCCCATTTTTAAGTTTGATGGCCAAATTAACAACAAAAAAAGTTTAATGGTCTAAACATTACTTCCCAATAGTTTAGTAATCCCTAGAGGTTTTTGCCCCTATATTTAATAATCTTCTTGATGTAGACAAAATAGATTAATGGTGCAAAGATATTGCCACATTTGCTGACATCTTAATTTGTACTATTTGTTAAGGTGCCTGCCAAAATAGTACATCAAATTATAATATTATACGTGATTTCAAACCCAAGTTTTTTAGGAGTATTTTAGTAATTTTACCATCACAATCTAAATAGGGCTAAATCGATTAAATAATAAATATTCTACCCATGAATAGATCTTACTTATTGACATCCGGTATAAATATTGAAATGACAAGTCAGAATAATTAATCACTTTCTTAATTTTTTAAACTCTAAATTCTTATTGATTTTATTCTCTGTCTAAGTACTGATTTGAACGTCGGAACCTACTCTAGGGGACCAAGCCCTGTCCTTTACTTTTTAGGTGTTTCAGGCATGGGTACTATGTGTGGTGCTCAACCTTTACTTTGGACAATACTGTATAAGGGCTAAGCTTAACTCAAATTTTTGTATTAATATTTGGCGTTGTTTGTGGGAAACTGAACTAAAAGTTCTAAGCTTAACTCAAATTTTTTGTATTAATAATTTGGCATTGTTTGTGGAAAACTGAACTAAAAGTTATACCCTAACATAGCACCTAACACGTATAACATTCACAAGAGCAAAGATGACAAAGGAAAAGAAATTTCAACTCAACATCACTTTGGCTGATCCCGCAGGGAGATGGATTGGCATAAAGGTTAGGAAGGGGATTCTAGTTCTCGGGTTGTGGACAAGGATGAAGAAATTCTCAAGTTGAGACAGCAAAATTCTCAACTGAAGGAAATGCTGAGCAACATCTCTCTAGAGGCGAACAACACCCTATCTATTCTGGTGGAAATCCCTAGGTTGTCTACCCCTAACTTCATGTTGGCAAAGGAGAAAGGGAAACTCAAGAAGAGAGGGACTAGGAGAAACAGAGGATCAAGGAACTAACTTTGCTCCGATTTGCCTAACAAAAACACCCTCTTCAGTCTGCCAAACAAGAGAGGACTAGCCGAACTGCCCGGCCAGACTCCAGAAGTGCGACCTCATCAAGGCCGAGTGGAACTAGTTGAAGAAAGGAGGCTACGTGAAGCAGCATCTGTAGCTCATGAGAGAAGAAGACACTAAGAGAGGGATCGTACCATGATGCTAGTCCTAGAAAGGGAGAAAGACTTAAGGAAGATGTTAGAGGAGCTGCAACCCAGAGTGGATAGAATGGATGAAAGGGAAGGAAGGAGTACTAGATATAAGTATTCACTTTCTTTCACTGATGATATCATAAATGAGCTTCTTCTGAGAAGATGGCAGACTCCAAACTTCGACTATTATGATGGAAGTATTGATCTATCGGAGCACTTAAATGTCTACTGCTTCAAAATGTGTCTACAAGGGGCATTAGATGCCATCCTCTGCCGAGGGTTTCCTGGACCCTCAATGTTACTGCCTCAGACTAGTACAGAGGATATAAGAAAAGGGACATTATGAATTTTTATCAGCTAATAGACTTGTTTTTGAATAAATTTGGAAATTCGAAGAGGATCCCAAAAACAAGTACACACATGCTTACACTTAAGCAAAAACTAAAACTAAATGAATCACTCATGGACCATGTGGATATGTTAAAAAGGAGACTATCAAAATTCAAGGAGTCACGGAGGTTATGCAGATCATGGCCTTCTAGATTGGGATAAGGCCTGAAAAATTCTCCTTCGACTTCAATTTCAAGCCTCCAACAAATCTCAATGATATTTTTTGTAGGATTAAGAGTTTGTCCAAGAAGATGAAGTTGAGAAGAAAAAGAGAAAAACTAGAGCAAGTGGAGCTGATAGCAAGAAGAGGAAAATTAGTGACGAGAAAAGTGTAGCGGGCTCATCAAAGAAGAGTAATATGAAGGACCGGCTATCTGTAGCCATTTCTCATAGGAGGAGTCCCAACCCTCCTATGGCCTACATCCCACTCAATACCATACATTCATGAATTCTATTAGTGATTACGAAAGAGTCATATGTGAAGTGGTCAAGAGCAATGCGGAGTTACTCGAAGCACCGCAACAAAAATAAGTGGTACTACTTCCATAAAGACCACGGCCATGAGACTTAATGATACTAATGATTACATTTTATTAAAGAATGTAATAGAGAACTTGATCCAAAGAAGACATTTGAGGCAATTTATCCAAAGAATGGATAGAGAAAGGTCACCCTAGTGATAGACTAAGAGCCATGTAGAAGGACCAACGTCCACCTAAGGGAGATGGAATAGCTGGGGTAGAGAATCATGGAAGAATAGTTATACATACCATTTCTAGCGGAGTAGCAAATCGTAACCCCGCATTATCTCGCAAGGCTTATGCTCGAGGTGAACTTAATCCAATCAGATTTGAAGCAGGCTAAATTGTGTCAAGACATCATTTTTACAGCGAGAACAACAAGTAGTCCATCTCCATACTAATCTATTGGTGGTAACTTTACTAGTGGCGAGCTACAATGTTAAGAGAACACCTATTGACAATGACAGCTCTGCTGACATACTATTCCATTCAGCATTGAAAGAGATGAAGTTAGAGGAGAAAAATCTCAAGTGTATGACCGTGCCCTTTGTATGGCTTCTTCGGAGAAACGGTCATTCTACTTGGGTACATCATTCTTCTAGCGAATGTTTGGAACAACTTCACGAGATGCAGAGATGATGGTGGATTTTGTAGTGACCAAGGTATTATCTTCTTACAATGCCATCATTGGCCGTTTAACCATAATGTACTCGATGCAGTCCCATCTTCCCACCACATGAAGATGAAGTTCTCTATTGAGAATGAAGTAGGGAAAATTTGAGGAGATCAGGTACTTGCCAGATAATGTTACATTACTTCACTGAAATACAAGGGGAAGGAGGTCACTTCTCATTGCCACAACCATGATGTGGAGGAGGCAGAGGAGTATCCTCAAAAAAGAAAACAGGTCGAAGAGCTGGAAGAGGTCATCTTCGCTGACCATGAATCAAACAAAGTGGTGAAGGTTGAAAAGTCCCTCCTGGGAGAATTGAAGGAAATAATCATCTTCCTACTTAGAGAATTTTAGAACCTCTTTGCTTGGAGCCTGACATATATGCCACTAAGGATTGACCCCAAGATGGTCGTGCACTCCCTAGATATGGATCTAAGGTACAAGCCAATAATTTAGAATAAAATGAACTTTGGTGGAGTGAAGCCAAGTAGTAGAGGTCAAAGTAAATAAATTGTTAGAGGCCAATGCTATAGAGAAAATCCAATACCCGATGGTACCCAAATCTGGGGCCAAATAGAGGATGTGTGTCAACTTCACTAGTTTGAACAAGGCTTGTCCAAAGAATTGTTATTCTACCCTTCATATTGATCAAGTAGTAGGCTTAACCTCCGGATTTGAGATCTTGTCTTTCCTAGATATCTATAAGGGATATTATTAGATTTGTTTGAATCCTAAGGACCGGGCCAAGATAGCCTTTGTCACTGATTCCGGTACTTACTATTTCAAGGTGATACCATGTGGACTTAAGAATGCTAGGATGACCTATCAGCAGATGATAGATCAAATATTTGCCAATCAGTTATGATGCAACATGGAAGCTTACACTGATGACCCGGTATTCGTCAAGAGAAAAAGAAAAGTTGATCATGTGGAGGATCTTCGTGAAATCTTCACCACCATAAGAAAGTTCAAGATAAGACTTAACCCTAATAAATATGCTTTCGGAGTGGTAGAGGGTAAGTTGATTCATGGTGACTTAGCGGGAAATTGAGACAAATCCTGCTAAAATAAAAGCAATTCAAGACATAAAACCTCCTAAAAGAGTAAAAAAGATTCAAAGGTTGATTGACTACCTTGCAGCCTTAAGAAAATTATTGTCCAAGTTTGGGGACAGGAACTTACCATTTTTAAGGTTTTGAGGAGTGCTAAAAACTTTCAGTGGACTAAAGAATGCCAAAGAACCTTTGAGAAATTGAAGGTTTACTTACCTCATATCTGTTCCTTACTAAGCTTGAGCCGGAGAAAACTCTATACTTGTACTTGGCCTGCTCAACCTTGGCAGTGAGTGCTATCCTTCAAGAAGGAAAACAAAGTTTAGAAGTCGGTGTATTATGTCAGTAAGGCCTGCTGAGTAATCCTGAGACCTGATATCCTATTATTGAAAGGTTGGCTTTGGCTTTGGCGATGGCAGCAAGAAAACTCAAGTCATATTTCCCTTGTCATCCTATAGTGATATTGACTAACCATCAACTTAAGACTATTCTTATAAAGCTGGAAGTTTCTGTAAGGCTAGTTAAGTGGTCCATTGAACTAAGTGAGTATGACATCCGCTTTCAACCGAGGACAATAATCAAGGCTCAAGCCTTAGTAGATTTCATCATTGAAGGGTAGAGGAAAACAACCCCAAGGAAGAAGAATAGCCATGGAAGACTACATCTTCTGAGAGGCAAGTCAAGGATTCCTCTCCATGGATTATGCATGTAGACGGAGCAAGCAATGTTAAAGGTTGCGGTGCAAGAAAAATTCTTACCAATCAAGAGGGACTCAAAACAAGCTATGCTTTAAGGTTTCAATTCCATGCAAGTAATAATGAAACAGAGTATGAGGCCTTGGTCTTAGCACTTCGGCTAGCCAAAGAGTTACGAGTGAAGATTTGGTGGTGTACATGGAGTCCAACCTGGTAGTGAAACAAGTCAAAGGGGAGTTCGAGGTAAGAGAACCATCATTGCAGTTCTACCTGACTAAGGTGAAGAGTTTAATCTCTCACTTTGACAAATTTGACATAGCTCATAGAAGTAGGGAAGAAAATAGGGAAGCAGATGCCTTTTCTAATTAGCTTGGTGCTTTTAAATGTTTTAAAGGAAGTTTTTCTTGAGGTGTTAAAGAAAAAGAGCATTGAACATGTAGAATTCATGGACATTAATACTACTTCAAATTGGATGACCCGGTCATTCAATACATTAAAGAACCAAACTGCCAGAAGACAAGATAGAAGCCGAAAGGGTTGAAAAGAGGTCAGGAAAATACTTAATCATTAGAGAAAGTCTATACTGAAAATCCTATGCAATTCCTTATCTCCAGTTCCTAAGTCCAAGTGAGGCCAAGTATGTCTTGGCAGAAGTGCATGAAAGAGTTTGGCCGACACCATGTCGGCGATAGAGCACTTGCATAGAAAGTGCAAAGGTAGGGTTACTACTGGTCAAGGATGTTGGAGGATGCCAAAAACTATGTGGAAAAGTGTGAAAAATGTCAGCTCCATTCTGACTAACCCCAGCTTTGAGCTGAGTAGCTAACTCCTATCCTTACCCCTTGACCTTTTGCCTAGTGGGGTATTGATATCTTGGGACCCTTTTTACTCATATTGGCCAAGAAGAAGTTTGTGGTGGTCACTATTGATTATTTCACCAAGTGGGCTGAAGTAGAAGCCTTAGCAACAATCACTCCTTAACAGATTATCAACTTCTTTTGGAAGAATGTGATATGCTGCTTTGGTATTTCTAAGGCACTTACCTCAGACAAGGGATTACAGTTCAAAGTAGAAACTTTCAAAAAATTCTGCCAAAGCTTGGAATTGAGCAACACTTCTCCTCAATAAATCACCTGCAAAGTAATAGCTTGGCAGAAGTCACCAACCACTCCATCTTCGAAGAAGAGATCAAGAAAAGACTTGTTAGTGCTAAGGGGAATTGGGTGAAGGAACTTTCTAATGTCTGGTGGTCATTTCACACCACTTACAAGAATGCAACTGGACAAACCCCTTCAATCACCTATTGCACTACGGCGCTCATTCCAGTGGAGGTTGGTATGCTAGGGTTCGGAGTCTATAACTTTAGTTTAAAAAAAAAATGACGAAAATTTGAGATCTAACCTCAATCTGATACAACAATGCCATTATGAATAACAACATTTGAAAAAGATATTCTAATATTTAAAATGTTGATAAATGGACTCAGATAAGATAAGTATATCATCAATATAGAGAATAATAAAAGGATATGAAAAAAAAAATATCATTCATAATATTTTGAATTCGGATGGTGCATTTTTAGACTAAATGGCATAACATTTCATTTATAATGTCCAAAAGGTACTATAAAAGCAGTTATATATATATATATATATATATATATATATATAGCTTCTCTTGTTCACCAGTCATATTTGAATTTGCCAAAACCTTAATTTTAAATCAAAATTTGAATATATTTTTGAATTTATTGTTCTATTCAATAAATCTTTTTTTTTATATGAAATGGGATATCTAATCCAATTAAGAGTTTTATTTAGAGGTTTATAATTAATAACTAATCTAGGGGATCCTTTTTCAATTTCTAATTTTTTATTGACATAGAAAGTAGAACAATTCCAAGGAAAGAGAGATTTTCTTATTATATTTTAACTAGTAAATCATCACTTTCTTTTTTACAAAATTCAAGCATTTCTTTATTCATCTGGGATGGTCTAGTTTTTGTAGGAAATTGTCTTTCACTGAAATCTTTTTCATAAGGAAAATGAACTACATTTTTTTCCTATGCCCAAAAGCAGTCAGTAAATTATCACAAACTTTTGATCAAATATTTGCATGCATATGCTGAATTTTTTGTTGAATATGAAAATCTTTTAATTGTTCCTCTATTCTACAAGTATAAATTTCTTTGTAAAAAATTAAAACTTTTTGTTGGTTTTTAGCATAATATTTTCTTGGGTAGAACTAACAGAATAAGTATTTAAATAATGTGATTGTTGTTGAGTAACAAAATCAAAAGTCAAACATTTTTCCTATTATATATTATTTTTCCATCACAATAATAAGGATAAATTTGAACTATAAATAGTGTCCCTAGAATAATATGTTCATTTATGTTTGTTGTTAACACAAAAGGTCCGATGATCTGCATACGATGTCTAAGTGCTAGGAAAATGAAGGGATTAATAAGACTGAATAGACTGACCCTTCTCTTTTTCCTTATTTCTTGCGCCGGTGTCGATGGCTGAACTGCAACTGATAGTGGTGGGACGGAGAAAAGCACTCCTCCCTGTCAGATTGATTTTCTCTCTCCAATTTAGAGAGTCTGATAAGAAATCATATCAGATGCTATTCTCCGCTCATCCATTGGAGAGTGGAACTGCCCTAGCTAAGCTTTAACTTCTCGATTCAAGAAGAGTTCAGGGGTAGGAGGATCTAATAGAATAAGAGGTTAGCAACGTACGAACGTTTTCCAAGCGAGCCATGGGAGTCTAGGTTTTGTGAACTAGCCCAGACCGGAAAAGAAGCAAGCCTGTATAAAGGTTTAGGTCTAATCATTTTCCTCAATTGAAATCGGGCTACTTGCATCAAAGCCCATCATCAACATTATTGGGGAGAGATTGGAGAGAAATGTAATTTTATTCTTTTGAAAATATACAAACATTTGGAAGCCTATATCTAACATGACTTTGTGATCCTTCTATAGCATGTAAAATAGTAGAAGTTTTTTTTTCAAAAAATTCAGAAGGAATTAATCCTTCACACATGGTGCAAATATCAACTCCAGAATCAATCATAGCAATAGAAGAAAATACATATATTTTGTTAATTACTAAAGTTACTTGTATAAAATATTTTTGTGCAAGATAAATAGAGAGACTTGTAAAAATTTGTTAGCTTCAAAATCTAACTTTTCTTTTTATTTAGATGATTCAGGTTCTTCTTGTAGATTTAACCTTAGGTTTGAGAAATTTTTTTTCTGAAGAATAAATATTTTCCATTAGAGTCATTCTTTGATTTAAATTTTGTATTTCTTCTTTAAGCTGATTTATTTTCTTTTTTAAAATAGGTATAGTAACTGGTTTATTGAAAGCATTTTGATTTACATTTTCTAAAACATCCTTTAAAGTAAAATTTTATTGTAAATCATTTAATTTAACCTTAACAGGGAAAGGTAAAGAAGAATTCTTTTCCTTCTTGTGGACATTAATATATTTTTTTCATTTTCTAAAGTTCTTTTACATTGAACAAAATATTGTTTCCTTCGATGATCATCCTGAAGTTCGTTTATAAGATCAAAGAAAAGATTTTGGCTATCGGTTAAAGTAAAAATTTGAAAATTATTTTCTTCTAAAATAGAAGGAAAATAATCATTTTGAGAGCAAGAACAATCATTATTAGGATTACAAATTTCATCCTCTAAAGAAGAAGTATACTCATTCAAATCCTAATAAACTCATCAGAATTATCAGTATAGATAGATAATTGAATCTTCTTTTTCTTTATCATCTATAGATAATTTATTAATTTTTATAATAAATTTGTGATGTTTTTAGATTTACATTGATTAGAATAATGACCCTTTTTTCCACACTTTGTACAACTTATGTTTTCTTTTATCTATCTTTTTAATTCTTTATCAGTTCTTTTATTTTCTTTCTCTTTTTTTTTCTTCTAAAAAATGCTTTATTTTTTCTTTTGGAAAAAATAATTTTCTTTATCCTTTTTTCAAAACTTATTTGTTTTTATTTTGGCTTTATCTAAGGAAATATCAGGTTCATGAACAGTAAATTGTGCACAAAATCACCTAATTTAGTTTTTTTGTTTATATACTTTTTTAATTTGTGCCTTTAATTCAATATCATCGCAAAGGTTTAAATCTTCATTAGTACAAACAACTATAATATCACCATAAGTAATAGCATCATAAGGAACATTTGACCATCATAGGATGATTTAAGAGTAGGAATTTATAATCCTTTGAGCAAAAAGATTTGGAAGAATTGAAATAAATTTTCTTTCCAAAAACTAGAATTACAATAAGATCTTTACATAACTCTAGCTAAAAATGTATCTTTATACCATTTAAAATGAGATAGAGTAGGACATTTTAAATTCATCAAAAGTTCTTTTTGGACTTTTGAACTTACTTTTGTATCACCAAGAAAATACTTAATGATAATAGTTATAAGCGAAAAAGCTAAATCAGAAATAGTAGTAGGGATTGAAGAAGGTCCTTCTTATTTAATAATAATTCTAGTATAATTTAAAATACCGTGTTTTTATTCTTCTATGAGATAATTCTCCCACCAAACATTTAAAGTACCAGTAAAATCATAAATAACAACATTAACAGCAACTTTTTCAGAAAATCTGTTATTTTTCAAAATTTGAATATACATCATTATTTTCTTTAAAGCAGTCATAATTTGATAAGTTACTTCGTTATCAATATTCCATTCATAAATAGCCTGAGCTTGGTGATTTATTGCAAGAATCTGTCTCTTAGAAACAGTTTCTAAATTTAAATCTACGGGAGTAGGGCGTTGATAATATCAATCAATATGAGAATAATAAGTACTAAATTGGTTAGGATTTTCATATTTTTTGTTTCCCTTTTTACGAAGAGGGAAAAGACTTTTGTTTTCAGTATATAAAAGGTTATTATTATTTTTAGATGTTTCTTCAAACATAGAAATAAGCTCATTAATTTTATCTTCATTTTTATTAGAATCAGAAATGCGATCTAAATCTTTCTTATTAAGTGACTCTGTTATAGTATTTATTTTTAATTGTCCTAATTTTTTATTTATTAGAAGAAGACGTTCACCAACAGGAGTAGAAAACATACTAGGTGGTAAATTCATTTCTATAGGTTTTATTAAATAGGGATGAGGTTTAGAAATAACAGGAATATGAAACGTTTCATCATTTAAAAGAGGCCTTTTATCATAGTCAAAAGATCCTTGTAAATTATTAATTTAGTGGAAACATTATATTCAATTGTTTCGAAATAGTAGAAAGATTTAAAGCAATATAATTTCCTTGTTGAGCTAATTTTTGTAAAAAACTTTGGTTTGATATACATAAGTTGTTATAATACCAACATCATTTAATGTAATCTCTTTATTAGGTGGATGAATAGAGAAAATAATTTTATTTTGTCCATTTTGATCTTTTTCAATTAAAACATAAGTTTCATAAGTATCTTTAAGTATTTATTATTTATCAAAGATGCTATATATTTGACATAAAACTATATAAAAATTCAATATAATAGGTAGTGATTTTGATAAAATCATAATATTTTTCTTGAATTTCCATTTGTTGATTTTTTTCATAATAAGAAAAGAACCAATTTACAAAATTAGTATATTTATCTTGTTCAAAATTTTTAATAGCTCTTTTTGAAATTTCTCGAAGTTGTTCTTTACAAAGAGTATATTTATGTAGAGTTCTAAGATTATATCTAGAAGTAGAAAAAAAAGGTTATTCAACTTGATATTAAATTATTTATTTTAGAACCTATTTCAGTTTCAATATCAATACTATTTGAATTCTTAGGTGAATATACACCATGTATAATGTTATTCTTTTCTTGTAAACCTTCATACTGTAGTTGTGTATCTTTTCTAAAAGATAAAGAATTAGGGTTTGATTTAAAATATTCATTAATAGAAGAAGTTGAATTTGGATAAAAAGCTATAGTAACAGTACTAGAAGTATTTTCAGTAATTTGAGCAGAAGAAGATAGAGGAATAGGTAAAGAAGGAGTAGTAAATTTCTTAAAAATCCATTGATCTGGAACATTAATCTGATCCCAATTTAAAATATGAGGGATTTCTAAATTGGATCTAGTAAGATTAGTTTCAATCGAAGGGTTTTTTCTACTAGAATTAATATGTTTAGCTCCTGGACTCAAAGTATTCATTAATTTGTAATAAATGCGATAATAAATATTAATATTTTTAGTACCAACTTTCATATCATATTCATTAGTCTGAATATTTAAAGTAGAGGACAAAACACTACAAAATAATACGGGATTAGCAATAAAAATTTAGCGACATACAAAATTTGTGCTAATTAGCAACGAGTTTAGCAACAAATTTACTATTCGTTGTTGAATTTGTCGCTAACCGGTAACAAAAATTTTCAACACAGTTTTCGTCACAAATTTTGTCACGATTTATAGTGCGCAAGGGCGTGAAATTTAGCAATGGGTTATTGTCGCTATTTTCATTGCTAAATTAGCGACAAAAACAGCCTCGTCACTAACTATGTTGCTATGGTTGGAATAGTGTGTGTCACTAAATTCGTCTCTAACTTTTATGTCGCCTAAACAATTATTGAACGGGAAAGTTAAAAATTTTCATTGCTTAATTCGTCGCTAATCTAATGTTGTTTTCATCGCTAACAATTATACATAATGGCATACAACTAGTACACAATAGTTTATTTATCGCTAAAGACATCGCCAATTTCGTTGCTAATTAGTAACAAATCCGTCTCGTTGCTAAAAACCGCCATTATTTTTTGACCTTTTAATCTTCTACCATTTCTTCTTCTTCTTCTTCTCATTTCACTCATTTTGTCTCCCTCCATCTCTAACAGCTATAATCTCACATATGTCTACCATTTTCCTTCCTAGCTAGCTACATACTTGTTTTGTCAAAATCTCACTCCCTTCTCTAACTTTTTCTTTCCTCTCACACACAAATTCACCCACTCTTACTCCATTTCACCTCTACCACCACTAGGAGCATCCACTACCACTAGCACAACCCTCAGCCCGGTCACCACTGTGAGCCATCTCCAATCACCTCTCTCTCATAGTTGTAAGTTAATTTTATCTATTTCATTCTTATTTAATTGCTATTATAATATAAATTTGGATTATAAATTCCATAAATTTTTATGATTTTCATGTTTGTTGCCTTTATATTTTTGGGTTTAGGGTTATTTAATTATATATGGAATTTTAGTATTAGGATTAAATTTATGTGTAATTTAGCTCTTATGAGAAAGTTAATTTTAAGTTTAATTTTAGGGTTTATTTATTTTTCATGCTTGTAATATTTTTTTTTTGGTTTAGAATAATTAAAAAACCATTTAATTTATAGTATAAGACATTTTAAATTAAAAAAATAAGACAATATTGTGGACTCAATATAATAGTCATACAATAGAAAAATCAAGGAATGTTTAGATATTGAGATATTGTTTTAATCTATATTGATAATAATTCTAAATATTTAACTATGTTAGGATTGTTGAAATTAATATCTAGGAGTTAAAAGGTAATTTAGTGCAATATTATATTTCTTAATATTAAATTCTTTATCTTTAGTTTTCTACTATGATTTCTGTCTAACCAATTACGTTGTCTATCAAAATCTTGTTCGGAATCCATAGTGGTTGTGTTGGGGAGCCTACTTGATCTCTACTACCATAAAATATTAACAAGAAAAATTCAAAGTCATGGCTCTGATACCATTTTTAAGGGGCACCAAATAACCACGAGAAGGGACGGAGGACGAGATCCTTGACTCTTAGACCGACTCGGGAAAAGGACAAGAAAACAGGCATCATAAAATCAACCATTCATACCAACCCGTATGCATTACAATCTATAGTATCTGGAGGTATAATAACCCTAGTATAGAATTTTTTCTGAACTCATCATACGGGCATTTCCCCTTTAAAGGCTTCAACAATTGCCTTGGCGGGTACTTTTGAGGCCCTAGCCTTTTGTTCAGAAATATTTCTATACAAGGTTTATTTTAAGAGACAGCAAGGCTAGGACCTCAAAATTTTTTCTTTCTATAAGCCTAAAGTAAATCCTGTCTCTGATGAGTATGTCTTTGAATTTAACTAGGGTTAAACTTTTATGGGTTTGAGACCTTTCGGCCTCTCCCCCTGGTCTTCTTTCTCAGGTTTTCTTTGAAAGTTTTCTTTTTAATTTAAGAAGAAGAAGACCAGGGGGAGAGGCCGAAAGGTCTCAAACCCATAAAAGTTTAACAAGTTAAATTTCAAAGGACATACTCAGACAAGAACAGGACTTCAGGCACCATGAGGTATGTTGGCAATTTTTGGATGAATTTTTCTTTCTATGGTTAAAATCTGGGTTAAAATAAACCTTGTATAGAAAAATTTCTGAACAAAAGGCTAGGGCCTCAAAAGTACCCGCCAAGGCAATTGTTGAAGCCTTTAAAGGGGAAATGCCCGTATGGATGGAGTTCAGAAAAAATTCTATACTAGGGTTATTATAATAACCATAGATTGTAAGGGATACGGGTTGGTATGAATGGTTGATTTTATGATGCCTGTTTTCTTGTCCTTTTCCCGAGTTGGTCTAAGAGTCGAGGATCTCTTCCTCCTCCCTTCTCGTGGTTATTTGGTGCCCCTTAAAAAAACATTTATACTTCCATCCATTTGTGTGGCTTTTATAGGGTCTTTGAATTTTAATATTTTAGTTGTATCTATCAATTTTGGGTCCACAATTATAGTTGTGCATCCTGTATCTATAATTGCACTGGTTCCTATTAATTTTATTATGATGTTTAAAAGTAACTTCTAATTTTATAGAATTTAATTTTTTATCCTGGTTGCAAAATTTTATTTTTTGTTCTAAATTGGCTAAATTTATATTTTCTTCTGTATCTTCTTCTATTTTTTCTTTGTTTTTATAAAAAAATTCTTTTTCTAGATTAGCTACTCTTTGTTCTAGTCTAGTTATTCTATCAAAAGCATTTTCATTTATCTGAAAATTTTTATATTTTGTATTTCTGAAATTTAAAATCAGTAGATGTGTATAAGAGACAGTGTAATTTATGTTTTAATGAAGCATGTATTTACTTCTTTTATTTCTAGTGGTACCACAAAAAAACAAGGTTTTCTCTTCAAACGAGACGTTATTCTTTTACTAATTATGGTCACAATCTATTTCGGTATTTTAGTTTTTGCTTTGAACATAAAATTTATTCCTTTTAATTCATGTATAAATTCTTCTAAATCTGGTTCTTCTGAATCTAGAAATTGATCTATTATTTCATTTTTCTCTTCTAAATTTTGTTCTTCTAATAATTCTTCAAAACTTACAATAGAATAAATAGTTTCTGTGTCGCTAAGAGTTTCATCTACATCTAGATAGTCTTGATCTGTATTATTTACTAATATAGCCTTTTTATTTGCCATATTAATTCTTTTAGGACAGGCTGAACTTAAATGATCTGGACTACTACATGTATAGTAATAAAGCTTTTTCTTATATGTTCTATTAGGGTCATATTTTCTAACATGTCTGTCCTTATTTAAATAAGGTTTTCTAACTTGTGATCTTTTTGTGTAATAATTTTTTCTTTTTTGTATTTGTCTTTGATATTTCTTATTTTTATATCTAGGTTTCTCTTGTTTATCATAATATTGAGGAGTATAAATTTGACTACAAAAACTTGTTTCATTTTTTAATTGTCTACCTATTTGTATATTAGTACATTTTTCTACTAATATTTTTATTATGAACATTACTCTTTGACCTAAAGATATTCCTATTCCTGTATCCGCATTCTTTTGTCTATTATTTCTTCTTTAAACCTTTTACTTATTTCTAATCCTAAAGCTCCTGGTAATTTATTAAAAAGTTATATTTCTAATGTCTATGTTCCAAGTATTTCCACTAAGTGAGGCATAGTAGATATATTCTGCTAAAAGGGTTTTATGTAATACCAATTTTTTAAATTTAATTGTTCTAATTTTATTAAAGCATTCTTTAGTTGTGTCTATATTGACAAAATTTGGATTTTTTCCTGTTATGATTTGATGTACTGTATTTCCGAAATTAAAAGGATTTGTTCCTAAAGAAATTAATTCAGCTAATTCATTAGGATTTTTATCTTTCCATTCTTGCCACATAGCCTTGGCTGATTCTCCTAAATATTGTTCTAAATATCTTAACATTTCTTCTGCATCTTTACTATCGAAATGTTTTATATAATCACTAGCCATAGCATTTTTCCAAGTATCTAAATAATTATTCCATCTTTGAGGATCTATGTTTGTTATATTTAATATACTAATTAATGGTTGTCCTCCATACTGATGAGTATAAGGAGCTTCCATAGGATCTCTTTTTCCTATAGGTTTATATGGAATTACCTGTAAAGGTGGTGTATAAATATTTCCTATTTATTTTGGGTCTATTCTTTTTCTAGGTATATTTTCAGTAGTATATGTAGGCTTATTTCCAGAAAAATTTGAAGGTATTGGTTGTGGATTACTACTGCTACTTGCTTCCATTAATTCTAAAATTTCTTCTCTTGTTTCTATTATACTAGGTTCATATTCTGTTCTGTTTATATCTTCTTCTGAAATTAAACTAATTATTTCTTCATCTTTTAATTCATATGCTTCTAAATTCATATCATCTTATATTTCTAAATTTTCTATTGTTTTTATTTTTTGTCTTGTCATTAAATTATCATTTCTTTTATAACAATTAATTACATGTTTAAATATTATATTAATATTATCAAATTCTTCTTTACATCGTGTACAATTAATTTTTCTATTTTCTTTATTTTTAAAAAATGGATCAAGATGTGTATAAGAGACAGGAATTGGTAATCCCGATCCTAAAAGAATTAATAATGGCACATCTAAATGTGTATAAGTTTTATTCCTCTATTTCCTAACTTTCTACAACATTTTTTATATTTACTTTATATCTAGGTGTATTACTCTGAGTTAATTTTCCTAAGAATGCTGTACATAATAATAAATTTTTTCCCTCAAAGTCTTGATATCCTTTAGTCATTACTTTTATTTGTATATGTTCTGCAAATTCTCTAGTATCTAGCATATAATTAGGACAACAATGTATAAAATATTCCACCTCCTGTCTGCATTTCTATTTCTGTTCCTCCTATAATAGCTTTATGTGCATCATTTATTCTAGTATCCATAATTAATAATAAAACTTTTCCTCCTAAGTTTGTCCTATGTAAAGCTTTTATTCCTATTACAATTAATCCTAAATGGGTTAATCTAAAATTTCCTTCTAATAACCTTTGTCTGTGTGATGGAGTTACCAAATGTAAATGAACTGTATCTCCTTCTAAGCATCTAACTTGAACTTCTCTATAATGTCTATAAAGTCTAGTTTGATCTGATGCTTCATATAATGCATTAGAATTAATTAGTCAAACGAATATTTAGGTGCTACTCATTTTTCTTTTTATAGCCAAAATATCGTTAAGCTGTAGAGCCTCAAACTTTCTACACAACTATGCCAGTTGGTATCTCCCAGGATGACATTCCAGTTAAAGTGACGCGAGCTGAGACGCAGCCTCAAAACACTAACCTTACAATTGAAGAGAATGTTTAGATGGAACTCAATAAAATTTCGGGTTCTAAAATCCCTAATGCCATGTTAGACCAACTTGGGCTGGTACTTCCAGCTAACAACCATCTTTCAACTGATATTAATGATGATCAAGCAGAAGCAATAGTTAAGAAGAAGATGATGATGGAACCCTTTCTACAAGTGATACTCCAAATAATTATTTGGAGGATAGACCTTCTTAATTGGAAGCTCTACAACAATTTTCTGCTATCCTGTCTAAGAAGAAAATCAATGTAGAGAGCCCCTCGACATTGATTGTCAGCAAAAGGAAGCATAATCGAAGAAAGATACATTATGCTAAGGGATCAAAAGTGACTAGAAGCGTCACAAAGTCTCTCAATCAGCCCAGTCCTCTAAACCCAATTTCTCATGAGGCGTAAGGAGACCCCCTTTCTCATTTGTTATTTATCATTCCCCTTTAAGCTCTGAGTAGGGGACTAAAGAGTGAATTTATCTCTGGAAAAAATCCAGTACTTCTCTACTACTCCACAATGAACTGCTCCAGCCATATCCCATCTATCTTATGCAGATGACTTTCTAATTTTTCTCAAGGGAGACAAGAAGTCTTTGGTTAACCTGGTAAGATTCATCAAGAAGTTTGAGGCCTTTTCTGGATAGCTTGTTAATATTCACAAAAGTAGCTTCTTTATATCCACAAAACTACCATCTTCAAGAGCAAGACTAATCTCAAGGATTACTGGCTTTCAACAGAAAGTTTGGCCTATTACTTACCTGGGAGTACCTTTGCAAAAGCGTAGAAGGAAAAAGTGCATGTTTCAGCCTCTACTAGATAAAATAAATGCTAAACTTACTGTATGGAAATATAAAGTCTTGTCTATTGGTGGCAGATTGCTTCTGATTAAGCATGTGTTAAGGTCAATTCCTTTATACCTTATGGTTGTGCTATTTTCGCCCAAATTTCTACTAATTGAAATAGAGAAAGTTTTGGAAATTTTTTTTTGGGGTGCATCAGAATGGGATAAGAGGAAACCTGGATGGCTTGGAACAGGCATATTCACTAAACCTGAAGAGGAAAATGGTCTCAATTTGATTAGCTTATTTGATTTGGCTGAAGGATTATCCATGAAACTGTGGTGGTCACTTAGAACCAGAAGATCCCTCTGAAGCAAGTCATGATTTGTAAATATGCCTCTAAGGTTTTACATTCTTCCCTAGCCAGTCAACACATTATTTCTTCTCAAACTTGGAAAAGAATGGTGAAAGTGAGGGATCTGGTTGAAGGATCAATTTGTGCATTGCCTGAGGAAGGCAAGATATCATTATGGTTTGATGATTGGAGTGGATAAGGGCTTGTACAATACACGGATCCACCTATAGTAGATCTAAAATTGAACCAAGCATGGAATGGAGCTCAATGGAATTGGAATGTTATCTTGAACTACTGCCCCACTGTGAATCTGCATTGGTTTAAGGGAAAAAGCCTTTGTTTATCCTCTTTACCAGACAGCATTGCCTGGAAGCATTCTTCTACTGGAAGATTCAAGCTACATTCTGTTGTTAATATTCTTAGGCAAAATAATAGGCCTTTGTTCTCCAGGCAAATGATCTGGAACAAAAGAATTCCCATTAAGTTATCTATCTTTATGTGGAAGCTTCTGAATGGTTTTCTTTCTTTGGATGATGTGCTAAAAAATAAGGCCCGTAATTTGCCTTCAAAGTGCCGATTTTGTTATTCAGAAGAATCATTAGATCATCTTTTCTTCTCTTGTAAGTTAGCTACAGGTATTTGGAGAGCTTTTGAGCAGTATACTTCATCAATTCATGGCGAACACCGTAAAATGTTAAAGCAATATTTAAATAGTTGGTGGTTTTACTCTTCTAAGGGAACTATTACAGGATACTGCATAAACTCCTTCCTACCTTCATTTATTGGGAAGTGTGGAAAGCGAGAAACACCAGCTTCTTTGATGAAAAAATTCCCAACATACAGTTTGTCGTCTCCTAAATTAAAACAGCCCTTCATCAGCTTTCTTTGGCCTTCCCTTTCCCAAGAATGTATTAGACACTATACATATGAAGACTAGATTTGTTGTGTTCCAGCCAGACAAGTTTAGAATATCCAATAGCTGCTTCCTCCTACTAACGGCTTCAAACTCAACACTGATGGCTCATTTAATATCACCACAAATGTTTGCAGTTGCAGGAGGGGCTCTCCGAGACTCTACTGGAAATGTTGTGGTAGCTTTCTCAAGTTATTATCCCCAACACCATGACAGCCTTCAAGCAGCAGCTTCAGCCTTGTTGGACGGACTTCAGTTATGCACGACTAGGCATTACAAACATCATCGTGGAGATGGATTCCCAAATGCTTGTAAATACTTTACAAGCAAATAACAAAACTCCTTGGCAGATTCACCAAACCATGTAGCTATGTACTCAAATCATCAAGCAACGGGTCATTCACAATCAGTATATTTATCGAGAGGGTAATCAAGTCGCGGATAGCTTGGCTAACATAGGTAACTCGTCATGGCAAAATTTATTTTCTTTTCCCAACAAAATATTCCTAAGATAGTCAAGACACTTATTCATCTAGATAGGAATGGTTGGAAAAATATACGA
Organism: Cinchona pubescens; assembly: GCA_025175665.1. NCBI lineage: Eukaryota > Viridiplantae > Streptophyta > Magnoliopsida > Gentianales > Rubiaceae > Cinchona > Cinchona pubescens. The sequence continues at coordinate 942,901 of JANKKI010000235.1, forward strand.
AATTTATTTTAAGCGCATCTAGAGTTAAGGTTTATTGCAACTCTATCTTTTGGAGGTTTTGTATTTATTTTCATCAATTAAAAGGCAGAGCTCTTGGCTTAAAAAAAAAGGTATACATATATACATATATATATATACACAAATAGACACACACACACACATATATGTAAACATATGTATGTATACATATATAAATATATATATACATACATACATATATATATGTACATATATATACATATACATATACATATATACATATATATACATATGTATATACATACATACATACATATGTACGTATATATATATATATATACACATGTATATATATATAGATGTATATATACATATATGTATATGTATGTGTATGTGTATATGTATATATGTATATATATGTGTGTGTGTGTATATATAAATGTATACTAATCAATGACATTATATAGGGTCTCGTATACACATCGTGATTATGCATTGTAGTTGTAGCGTCCTAAACTGCGTGCCCAGGAAGTTTTGCCTATTCTGGATGGGCTTGCGATGATGAAGCTATTGGGCCTATGCGGTCTCAGCTGAGCCTCTTTAATGTTGTTTTGCACCATTTCTTGTAATTCATCTGGGAGTTGATATTCTATAGGGAATGGGTTTTCATATTGGACTGGAAGAGGTTTAAATTGAAGATCAAAGTAACAATTAATCTTCAAGTAATTTAAAACAAAAGATTTAGGATCAGAAGTTTTTATAATATCTAGGGATTCTTGTTTATTAACGGCATTAAGGGCATATGCGTATAACTCCTTATCCCGCTTTGTTCTGTTGCCTATAAAGTTTCCCCCTTCACAATAATTGCCGTACTTTGCTATGTATTCTTTCATAGCTGTGGAATTTTTAGCCCCTTGGATATTTGGATGAAAAATTGCAGAGCTGTTGGAATGAGTCAGGTTGAATAGCCTTCGATTCTGGGTTTTGAAGCGCCTTGAAGGGGAATTACAAGAGACAGTGAAGCTATGGATAATTGTTTTTGTGGAATTCCTGTGCAACCTCGATATAATTTGGTGGTCAAGAAATAAGCAGGGTTTTAAGTTTCAAGAGGGCTTCTTATTTGGGCATGGAACAACGGGGATAGGTGAGAAAGATGTCCTTATTTTGTAGACGAAAAGAAGGATTGCATGGAATTTTTGTAAATATGTCGATCCTTCGTGGATGGAGCCTTTCAAAACTCTATGCCCTACATAAGGAGAGAGGGAGGGACTTAAATAGTGTAGGGAAAAAATGGGCATTATGATATTACTATGCCCCTTTTCCCGCCACATGTCAGCAGATGATTGATGGAGAGGGTTGGTGGATTCCATGAGTGGTTGATTTGGAGATTGCAATGACCATTTTGCCCCCCGCAAAATATCACAGTGGCACAAATAGTGAGAACTGTACGTGGGAGCAACAGAAGACATTCTTGTAGTGGATATGGAATTAGTGGGAACTAGTATATATAATATATATGTGTGTGTGTGTATGTACACATACACAGATATATATATATATATGTATGTATATGTATATATGTATATATATACATGTATATGTATATATGTATATATATATATATGCATACATATGTATGTATATATATGTATACATATGTATGTATATATATGTATGTATATGTATATATATACATATGTATATATGACATACATATATATACATATATATTTATATATACGTATATATGTGTGTGTACATATATACGTATGTATGTATATATATACGTATGTGTGTGTACATATATATATGTATATTTATATATATGCACACACACACACACACACACACATATATATATATTTATGCCCATTTTCCGACCACGTGTCAGTTGCTGATTGGCTGGAAAGAAAATTGGCTGGAGGGTACCGTAGGTCAGTTTCATAGCAGAGTCTGTGTGGAGCCCATGTGCCTGGTTTGGAATCTTTTTTAAAACGATATCTCAGCCGCTGGATTAATCTGGTATGCTGACGTGGCGTCCATCCGGGAAAGATTGCCCCACATTGTTCTGGTTACAATAGGAAGCGTACTAAGGAAGCTTCTGGGTTGTCGGTCATTTCACAATTTTTTGTGTTAGAGCACGTGGGTACTATTTATGAGAGGAAGGACTGGAGGTGCAATTACCTCTGGGTACTGTATGTGAGAGGTATGGAGGGAGTAGGTCAAAGTATAAGTTGTAAAATTTGGATTCTGAGGTGGCGCATCTATAAATAGCATTTCAACTTTTTGGCCGAGTACCTGTAGATCTGAGATTTTTGGGCTATGATCTAGAGATCTGGCTCTGCTTTTGGTAGGAAGGATTATGCTCCGGACTCTCCTTTCGAACTTCGGTGAGACGACGCTTGTCCATGAGTGGTCACTCTGCGCTTCCAAAGCTATTGTTCAGGTGTAAGGCCGTTCCTCATTCGCAGAGGTCAAGTATGCCTTATTGCGGGATATTTGATGAGGCAATGGGTACTGGATAGAGACCAACAGAAATCCAATGTATCTGAGTCCTGGAAGACTTATGTACACATGCCTTCTTTGGGCCAGGGATCTAATGACTGCCATGATCTTTTGATTAAGCTATGGTTGTACAATATGATGATCATATTTCCAGATTGATCTTGGGGTATAGGAAGGTGATGCTTTTAATGGGCTTATCGGCATCTACGTTTTTTTAGACCTAGAGCCTAATGAAATACAGCTATCCAATTTTGATGAGGTGTTTTAGAGGCCCTACAATATGAATCAGGATCAGTACTGGAGCAGGAATTCGCTACTTATAAAGTCTCATTAGATGTGTATTTTAAGCTACTCTTGCATGATGTGAGGACAATTTTCTCGAGACTATGAAGAGGGGCTGACGAAGGTGAGCATCCCGTGGAATAGATATTTGTCATTTAGGGGCAGTCGTAACAAGATAGTTACGCAGTTCAGGGATAACATAGTTTCTAATGGAGCTTATACAAATGTAAAGCGCAATGCCATATTAGTTTATCCCATATCTGTCGTAGTCTGGGAGTGTGATAGTGAATGTAATTTACAATTTATCATAAATACAAGAATGAAATATTTTCATTGATTTTGATGTGATATGCCAAGGCGGCATAAGGCTTTTTGTCATTAAAGAATGGTTGCAGTTAATCCTATAGTGAGAAAGGATAGCGCAGTGTAATTGTTAAGAAATTGCAGAAATGGAAACAAAAGGTTATTGTGAATAAAGTTGTAAATATTAATTAGCATTTGGGTTTTGAAGTTGCCGGTTTTAAGCACTCAACCTTTACAGTATTTATGACAAAGCCTATAAGTTGGCTCATTTGATATGGGCCTAACTATATATGTTGGCCTGAGTTATGGAAGCCCACTTCGCTTATGGAAGGCCCAGGGTCGCAGTCTTCTAACTTCTTGGGTTGCAGGTTCTCTTGTAAGAATCTTTCTCCGGATAGATGATGAGGACATGCAATCTCTGAGGCAGCCTATCCTGGATCAGCAATAAGTATGTTAGTTGTGTTTCGCATTGTATGGGTATTGGAAAAAGACCTTCATAGAGCCCTTTCTGGGGTTGTTGATTTGTAGTGCCAGACGTATACTTGGTCGGGTGTGAATTTGTCAAAGTTAATGTGCATACTTGGCATTCGTAGTTTATCGGATTCGGGGTATTTGCTCGTTGCAAATTTGACATATCCCCTGATTTTGTTGGATATAGAATTCAACTTCTGGTTGCTGTGCTCTAATTGATATGTTGCTACCCAGGGACAAATTGCCTCTTTGGTAGAGGCATAAGATGTGCCGTAGTAAGTCCTTTCTACGGGCATATCATCGGAAAAGCAATTTCTGCTTGCTGGCTATCTGTTCCAATGAGCCTAGACGACATTTTGGTATTTATGATAAATTGTAAATTACATTCGCTATCACACTCCCAGACTACGTAAACTAATATGGCATATATATTTACATTTGTATAAGCTCCATTAGTAACTATGTTATCTCTGAACTACGTAACCATCTTGTTACGACTGCCCTTAAACAACAAATATCTACTCCACGGGATGCTCACCTTTGTCAGCCCCTCTCCATAGCCCTAAGAAATTGTCCTCCCATCATGCAAGAGCACCTTAAAATGGCTCAGATAATGAGACTTTATAAGCAGACCATTCCTGCTCCAGTACTGATCCTGATCCATATCGTAGGGCCTCTGAAACACCTCATCAAAATTGGGCTGCTCTATTTCATTGGGCTCTTGGTCCAAAACAAGGTAGATGTCGATAAGCCCATTAAGAGCATCACCTTCCTATATCCCTGGATCAATCTGGAAATTCCCTATCATATTGTACGACTATAACTTAATCAAATGACCATGACGGTAATTAGATCCCTGGCCCAAAGAAGGTATGTGTTCATAAGTCTTCCAGGACTTTGATACATTGGGTTTCTATTGGTCCCTATCAGTATCCATCATCTCATCAAATATCCTGCAATCAGACATACTTGACATCTATGAACGAAGAACGGCCTTATGCTTGAACAGTAGTTTTGGGTAGGGACAGAGTGACCACCCAGGGACAAGCGTCACCTCATTGGAGTCCGAAAAAAAGTGTCCGGAGCATAACTTTTCCAGCCAAAAATAGAGTCGGATCCAATCCTATTAGAGTCCATAACCCAAAAACCCCAAATCTACAGATATTCGGCCAAAAGCTGATCCAACTTTTAAAATTTATACTTTGACCTATTCCCTCTGTCCTTTGCACGTACAATACCCAATTTAATTGCACCTCCAATCCTTCCTCTCATAAACAGTACCCACGTGTTTTAACACAAAAAAGTGTGAAATGACCGACAACCCAGAAGCTTCCTTAGTTCGTTTCCTATTGTATCCAGAACAATGTGGGGCCAACTTTCCCGGATGGATGCCACGAAAGAAAACCAGATTAATCCAACAGCTGAGATGTCTTTTAAAAATGATTCCAAACCCGACACATGGGTTACACACGGACTGTACTGTGCAAATGACCTGTGGTATCCATCAGCCTACTTTTTCTCCAGCCAATCAATAGCTAGATTGACACGTGGTGGGAAAAGGAGCCTATATATATGCATATATATATATACACACACACACATACACATATATAATATAAATAATATACATATATATATATATATACACACATATGTCAACATATATATATGTATGTATATATATATACATATATGTGTATATATTTACATATATATATATATATATATATATACATATATATATATATATATATATATACATATATATATCTATATACATGTACATATACAGACAAGCAAACACACACACGCACACACACACACACACACATATATATACATATATATATGTACAATATAGATAAGCATACATACATATATATATATATATAGATATATGTATGTATATATGTAAATATGTATATGTATATATGTACATATGTATATGTTTTGCTACTAGTGAAGTTTCCATGTTCACAGTATTCGCCGTATTTTGCTATGTATTCTTCATAGTTGTGGCATTTTTAGCCCCTTAGATATTTGGATGAAAAATTGTAGAGGTTCTGGAATGGGTGAGGTCGAATAGCTTTTGATTCTGGGTTTTGAATTTATAAGGGAATTGAAGGAGACAGTGTAGGTGGGGAGTACTGTCTTCGTGGAATTCCTGTGCAACCTTGATATAATTAGGTAGCCATGCTGTGAACAGGGTTTTAAGTTTCAGTAGTGTTTCTTCTTTGGTTATGGAGCAATGGGGATAAGTGAGGAAGATGTTCTTATTTTGCAGATGGAAAGAAGGACTGCGTTGCATTTTTGTAAATAAGAGCCTTTGTTTGTGGAGGGAGGGAGCCTCCTAAACTTTACCAATATATAAGGAGAGAGGGAGGGACAGTATAGGGGTCGAAGGGGCCTTATAATATTACAAAGGCCCCTTCCTTGCCACGTGTTAGCCGGTGATTGGCTGGGGAGTTAGTGGAGTCCACGTGGTAGCCCTTGCTTGATTTGGGGGATGTGGAATGACCATTTTGCCCTTTGGAAAATGTCACTTTGGGGTAAATAGAGATGGGTACTGTTACGCGAAGGGACAGTGGGCTTTCCTGTAGCGGGGAGGGAGTTAGTGGGGACTGTACCTTTCAAATTCAAAATTTGAATTTTGTAAAGGACGGCTGTGGGGTCCATGATCAATAAAGCTTCTGTCCTTTCTGTCCTTTTGTCAGGCTAGTTGTCCTATATATAAACATATACATATGTACATGTTTATATATGTATACGTGTAAACATATACATATACATATATATATATACATATACATATATATATATATATGCACATACATATACATGTATATATATATATATGCAAACATACACACACACACACACACATATATATATATATGTGTATGTATGTATGTAGGTATTGGACATAGGAGATGTTGCCACCGGAATTGCATAGGTATGTATATACATACACATATGTATATATATATGTATACACATGTACATACACACACACACACACATATATATATACACACACACATATATAGACAAGCATACATACATACATATATATTTATATATATATATGTATGTGTGTATATATGTAAATATGTATATGTATATATGTACATGTTTAAATATACATATGTGTGTGTGTGTGTATATATATATATATATATAATCATATATATATATGTATATGTGTATGTACATGTATAAATGTATCCATGTGTGTGTATATATATATATATGTATATATAGGTACATATATACATACATATATATATATATGTATGTATATATACGTACATACATATACATATACGTATATGCATATGTATGTATATATAGATACATACATACATACCTATATATATATATGTATATGTGTATGTGTGTGTTTGTGTGTGTTTGTGTGTGTGTATATATATATATGTTCAAAGAGGCTATATCTTATCCTAGTATAGCATTGGTTAGTCTTGAAATCGTTGGTCAACCCATAAAACGAAAAAAAGGGTCTAGAGTGGTCCCGTTAGGTGGTCCCAATATACTAGAAAGGGTAAGAAGATTATAGGATATAATTTAAATTAACAACGGCTAATTTGCTAAATAGAATAGGATCATGAAGATTGTCTGAACCTAATACAAACTTAGAAAGTAGTAATTCTTTATCTACTATTAATGAAATAGAAATTAATATAGATAAAATAGAGCAAAGACTTCAAAATTGGTCTATTCCAAAACAAGAAATAAATACTTTATATGAAATAGGAACTTTTGATTTTCTTCAAGATTACTCTATTAAAACCTCTGAATCAACTATACCAATATCAAAGAAACATGATTCTATATCGTTATTTTCTTCTCAATCTTTAGCTCAGCATAGAAAAAATAATTACCAATTTATACATATAGGATGTGTTCAAGTCGCTATTAGACCATTAATGAGATTAGGATTAGATGTTCCAATATTATTATGTCTAAGAGATGCAAGACATTTAAAATTTTCAAATTCTTTATTAGCAGTAATAGAATCAAATTTGGAAAATGGCCTTATATATTTTAATTGTTATCTAAATAAAATTTAAATTGTTTTGCCTTAGATTTAAATGATCCAAATGTTTTAGCTGCTTTAACTCTAAATATTCAAACTAAAATTATAGAGTTTACAGATAATTCATGATATCTAGTTCTTGTATATAGAATATATTACAAAGTAATAAAAACTACTGTAAATCCTAAAGGTATAAAGTGTTCTCCTAGAGGATAAACACTTTTATTTAGTAAATTTAAATCATTCAAAGGTTCATATTCCAAAAAGATTAGAATGGGATAAAATTACTTACTCTACAAAATAGAATTTTTCAGATATAGTTCCTGTAAAGTCTATGCCTAGACCACAAAGCACTATCTCAAACATAGTAGAATTTTTTGATGGATCTGTTGAAAAACAATTCGATAGACCATCTGCTTTTGCCCTCGGGAGGGCATCTACCTCTTCTATTCATGAAAAAGTAGAAGAAAATGATAAGGTAACCTCTAATAAGATAGAGATTCATAGTGTTGATTTTACTCCCAACATTCCTCAGCCTATATATACAAAATATAGAAAATTCTACGAGTCCTCTTGCTTCTCCTACAAGATCTCAGGCGTGTCTTTGATGAGCAAATATTAATGATTTCTTTAGAGTTTAAATTAGATAAGGATTTATTAAAAAAGCATTTTAGCAGTGAAGAAAATAATAATCAACGAAAATAGTTTTTTAAAAACTTTAATGATGATCAACAATAAGAAATTAGAGAGCAATATTACAAAGATTTAGAAAGAGTAAAATTAAATATAGATTTCTTTAAATGGTTTGAAATTTATTGCAGCAATAAGCAAATAAATAATCCTTTTATTAAGCCATATTTAGGAATTACTACCAAAGAATGGATTACGTCATCTTTTCAAAAGGTAAACTCCCCTTGTCCTCTAGTAGAAGAAGTAAAATTCAAACATAGGGGAAATATTATTACAACATCTCCTTTTAAAATAAGTGACCCAAATTCTTTAGAAAAAAATCCAACGATAAAAGAATTAGATAAAATATATAAACAGAATAGATTATACAAATCAAATATTAAATACAATGTCTTTTCATTTGATAGAACTAGAAAAAGAAATTAGAACCCCTGCAAGCCTTCAATCCCCTTTTAAAAAACCTCTAGAACCTTCCCCAAGTCAACCTTTATTTAAACCTTTCGAATTTCTAGAAAAGGATATTCCTATATTAAATAAAGATAAAAAATTAATAGATGAAATAGTAGAAAAGCTAAAAAGTTTAGAAGTAGAACAAAAAACTAAAAAAGATGTATGTTATAAAAAGGTCAAATAGCCACAATATCATTAAAAGAAAAAATAGAGCAAGAAGAAAATCAAATAAATAAAATAACTAAAGGTGGTATTAAAAGTGAAAGAATGCCATATAAATTTTTTTTTTATGCCAGGCCTTCTTTTCCAGATATACAGTTTGAGGAAAGACATACAATATCTTTGTCATCTTATAATGGAGAGGGAATTTGTGAATGGAATTTAGATGGACAAACATATCATCAAATGTATAATACGATTCAATAGAAATAGGAATGTGTGCTACTGCATATAAAGCCAAGGGTAATACAAATCATCAAAGTGCTAATTTATTAATAGTCGGTTTTACAGGAAGCCTTAAAGGTTGGTGGGATAATTATTTAACTGAAGAAGAAATTAATTATATTCAGACAACAATGAAAAATGTTGTTCCAATGATTATAGAATCAGTAGGTAGTAATAATCAAATAGTAAAAGTTCAAAAATACTCAACTTGCTAGTACTAGTGGAGTTCAAGATGCAGTCCCAACATTACTTTATGCTATTACAAAACATTTTATTGGTGAACCTTAGAATTTTCAAGAAAGAAGTTCTGAAAACTTAGCTATCTTACTTGTCCAAAATTACAGGCTTTTAGATGGTACAAAGATGTTTTTCTTAATAAAGTATTTCTTAGGATAGATTGTAACCATACTTACTGGGAAGAAAGATTTATAGCATGATTGCCAAAATTGTTTGCAAAAAAATTACGACAAAAAATAAGAGATAAACAATATATAATGAAGAAATACCCTACGTTAAACTCATTTATGGAGATCTATTAACTATGTTAATGCAGAAGATTTAGTATTATGTACAGATTTTAAACTTAAAAGTCAACTTAAACGAGATCATAATCAAACTGAGAAAGAATTAGGATCATTCTGTAAAGATTTTGGTTTTGAAAAATTATCTCCTCTTTTTAGTAAAGTTAAACATTGTAAAAAATATTCAAAATCTAGAAGTATAGGATCCAAATCTAAAACTTATGTTCTTCTTCCTATCATAGACCTTCTTATTCTAAGTCTAAGTATAAGTCAAAAACTCCTTATTCAAAATCTAAGTTTTCAAAGAATAGTAAGAAACCTAAATCTTCATCAGCCTTTAATTTAGCAAGAAACCTAAATCTTCATCAGCCTCTAATTTAGTATGTTGGAAATGTGGTATAGCAGGACATACTACAAAAGTTTGTGATGCTAGAAAGAAAATATCCTTACTGGAATTAGAAGATGAAACTAAAGCGAAGTTTCATATTAAATATATGAAATGAAGAAACTTCAGAAGAAAGTACATTTGAAGAAGAAATAGAAGAAGTTGATTTTATTCAAGAAGAGTCTTTTGACTATGAATATAATGATTTAGAACATTTTGATTATAGATGTATAGGAATTTGTTCATGTTCATATCAAACTATTAATGTTATTTCAAATGAAACTAAATTTTTTTTCTTTGATTTAATAGATAAAATAGAAGATACTGAAATAAAAAAGGAATATTTATTAAAATTAAGGGATATAGTTATACAAGCTGAAAAGCCTCCAGTAGAGCCTTTTAATCTTCAAGACATATTTAATAGATTTAAAAAACCTTCAGAAGTTTCTATTCAAGATTTACAAGTCGAAATAAATCAAATTAAAAAGGAAATAAAAATTTTACAACAGGAGAATGTAGAAATAAAATTTTCTCTTTTTTCTGTAAAACTATAAGATGAGGCAGAAAATGAAGATAAACCATCTATTTCTCAAGAAAGACTAGATAGGAGAACTTATCGCAGTAATTTCTAGAATAAAATTCCAAAAATGGTATGTTCTCATTAACATTAATATTAAAAGAGAATTTTCTGTAAACTTAATAGCTTTAATAGATTCAGGAGCCGATCAAAATTGTATAAGTGAAGGATTAATTCTTACTATATACTATGAAAGAACTACTGAAAAATTTTATTTTGCAAGTAGAGAACCCTTAGATATTAAATACAAATTGTCTAAAGCACATATTTGTAATCAAATTATATGTTTTAGAAACTCTTTTATTCTAATTAATAATTTAGCTTAAGATCTTATTTTAGAAACTCCATTTATAACTCAAGTATATTCATTTTTAAAGGATGAAAAGGGGATTAGAACTGAAATACATGGCCAAATTCTTCATTTTCCTTTCATTCATTCACCTACTCCTAAATATGTTAGTTTATTAAAACAACATACAATTTCTCAAATAAATAATATTCAACGAGACAATAAAGAATTAAATTTAATAAACAATCATTCTATAAATAGATTACAAAAACAAATAAGATTCTTAAAAGAAGAAATAAATTATGAAAGAATAAATTAACAACTTAAAGATGACAAAATAAAAATAAAAATTTCTGATTTCACTAAGCAATTAGAAGAACAAGTTTGTTCTGATCTTCCTAATACTTTTTGGGATAGAAAACAACACATAGTAAAATTACCTTATATTAAAGGATTTAATGAAAAAAATATACCTTCTAAAGCTAGACCTATTCAAATGAATCATGAATTAATAGAATATTTAAAAAAAGAAATAAATGAATTAATAAAGAAAAATTTAATAAGGCCTTCTAAATTTCCTTGGAGTTGTTCAGCATTTTATGTGAATAATCAAACTGAAATAGAGAAAGGACATCCAAGATTAGTAATAAATTATAAACCATTAAATAAAGTATTAGAATGGAGAAGATATCCTTTTCCTAATAAAAGAGATTTATTGAAAAGGACATTTAAAGCAGTAATTTATTCAAAAAAATTTGATATGAAAAGTGGATTCCAGCAAGTCCAAATTGATGAAAAAGATAAATACAAGACAACTTTTACAGTACCATTTGGACATTACAAATGGAATGTAATGTCCTTTGGATTAAAGAATGCACTTTCTGAATTTCAAAATATTATGAATACTATATTTAATCCTTATTCTACTTTTACAATAGTTTATATAGATGATGTATTAGTTTTTTCTGAAAATTTAGATCAATATTTTAAACATTTAAATACATTTTTACAGATTATTACGAAAAATGGGTTAGTATTATCAAAATCTAAAATGAAATTATTTCAAACTAATATCAGGTTTTAAGTTCATGAATTACATCAAGGTAGTTATAAACCTATTTGTAGAGTTTTAGAATTTTCTTCTAAGTTT